>OY723287.1:600000-1167532 GCA_963210315.1 Rhynchopus euleeides | reverse complement strand
GGGGAGTGGACCGGCTCACCCAGCCAGTTGTGGAAAGTGAAAAGCGCAGAGAATGGGTGGTACAAGCTGGTGAACCAGGGGACCGGAAAGGCCCTGTCGGTGGAGGGGGAGTCGGACGCCGACGGGGCGAACCTTGTGCAGTACACCTACGACCGCAGGCGCCACCAGCAGTGGAAGCTCACCTCAGAAGGCGGGAGGTACGTTCTGATCAACAGAGGCAGCACAAAGCGGGCTGAGCTCGTGCGGAACAACGACGGGAAGTGGGGGCAAGTTGTGCAGAAGACCAGCCGAGGGTTCCGGCTGCAGCAGGAGTGGATCCCCACAGCGATTCAGCAGTAGCCTGCCCGTCCGTCGGCACAGCCCTGAGGTGCCCGCACTCTTCGCAATACCTTCCCTGAGGTTCTGCGATTCATGTGGGCACTGCAGCAGCGGCTGCCGGGCTGGTGCAGGATCTGTCCGCCGTCTGCCTCAGCAGTTGAGAACCCGACGCCACAACCGGGCACCCACACAACAAGGCCAACGCAGCGGCGACTCTCTGGGCCGACCCCACGAAGGGTTCCCGGAGAGAGCAAAAAGTAGAACCTGCTGCGCTTCGCCCCACCACGCGCACAGGCACTGGGTCCCAAAAGGTTCCCAGAGCGGAGAAACACAATTCGTCTATTTTTTTACCCTTTTTCTTTTCTTTTCCTTTCCATCTTTTTTTATTTTGGCTCGTTTGTTCAGGGTATAAGATAGACTTTTTTTCTGGCGCCGTTTCCCGGTTTTTCTGGTTTTGAAAATTTTTCGCGCGCGCCTTCGGCGCGCGCGACCCGCGCAAACCCTCCCAGAATCTGAGAGGCCCGGTGCCTGCGCGCGTCCTGTCGTACTGAGGCTGCTTGGTGGGGCAAGCGCAGCAGGTTCTACTTTTTCTTCTACGAACTCTTAGCACAAAGACATGCACAACACAAACAACAATGCTCTAAGGGGCGGGGCAAGAGGTCAGGGGAGGGGGAAGCAGAGAGGAAGGGAGGAGGACGGGGGCGGGGGGGGCGGCGGAGTGAGCCGGCGGGGAGGGGGGGGGGGGGCGCACGAGCCCCGGCACCAACCGACTCAGGATCACACCCACCATGGTTGTGCCAGGCTCTGCCGAACAGCAGTGGCGTGTTGCTGTGCCGCCCGCAGCTCCCCGAAGGGACAGTAGCTGAGCTTTCGTTCTTCCGATGTGAATGCGTCCACGTACTGACGGAGCGCCGCTTCCGGAATCCCGTCCGGAGTGACACTACCCTCCATACAGATGGCCAGCGTGTTCTGCAGCTTGGCGTCGCCCATACGGTTGCTGAGCCTGTTCTTGATGATGCGGAGCTTGGAGAACATCCGCTCAGCACTACTTGTCGACAAGGGGATGGTCAGCACAATCTGCAGGAGACGCGAGGTGTGCGGGAAGGCGAGACGGTTCAGCTGATTCTTCAAGAATGCTTTGATGAGAGTGCTGAATCTGCGGCTGCGGGTATCCTCCTGTGTTTGTGCGGTCTCCTTCAGCTTCATTCGCACGTTGGCCAGCTCCAACTCCAGCAGACCCCGCTCTTCGGCCGGGAAGTACGGTGCACTCGGTTCCGTCTCCTTCTGCACCCCGTCGGCATCCTCAAATGTCATCACCTTGGGCTCGCAGAAATGATCGCAAAGTGCTTTGAGCTTCTGTGCCGCTGCTGCTGCGTTGTCGAAGTCGGGGCACCAGGGATCATACACAGAGAATGCTGCAAGCACCCCGAAGTCATCCATCAGCCCCTCGATCTCCTCCTTCAGGGTACGGAGGTAGGGCTTTGCGTACTGCTCGTGATACTGTGCCACGAACTCCTCCGTGATGGGAGGGCAAGAAGGCCGGGCGTCATTGATCAGTATCCAGCAGGATGCGTAGGTCGGAGACAGGTCGGGTCGTTCTAACAGCTTTCCGATCTTGCATGCATAGTGTGTCGCGATGCGAGGGAGATCACCGAAACACAGGCTTGCATGCTGTATGCACCGCGAGAAGGCGCCAAGACAGTGCATCACCTCCCGCATCAGGAATAACCCGACGAGGGTGCTGCTCTCCTGGTACACCGCACGCAGGGCAACTGCCTTCTCATGATCCAGCTTGTTGATACACATGACCACCCCTTTGAGGCAGTCAGTCAGACTCTGCGCACAACGCTCATGCGAACACCAGCGGGTGTCTCCAACACTGCACAAGTCGCGCTCACGCCAGAACCCGAAGCCATCGATCCTCTCCAAAGCGGACATGCATTCCCGAAAGCACCGGAGTTTGCCTGTGCCATTCCCAGCACCCCTGTACAGCAAGGCAAACGTGCTGGAGACAAGGTCGTAGCTTGCGCGGATGACAGGGTGGTCCTTGGCAGTGTGCATCGCAACAAGATTGAGTGCATGCGCCCGACAAGCCGCCCAGAAGGAGTACGGTGCTTTCCGTACCTTCACCTGCAACTGAACACCCTTACGACTCCCGCCCATGGTGTTGCACGAATCCGACGCAAACGCAAGCATCTTGTTCCAGAAACCGTCGCCAAGGTCGTCGAGTTGTTGAATCAAGAAATCTGTGATGTTTGTCGCAGTCTGTGATGTGTTCAGCGGAGTCATGCGCCAGAACAGTTCGTTGGTATCAAAGGTGGTTGGGTCGATGACCCGGATCAGGATGCAAAATTGCGATTGGCGTGTCACATCCTGCGTCTCGTCCGTGATGATGGATACGAACGGGGATCTTTCAATCTTGTGCTTCACTTCCGCCATGGCGTGGCTTGCCATCAGACCCACTACTTCGTCGTAGATTGTGTTCGAGGTGAGGTTGTGGTATGTAGCATTGAAAGACTTTACTTCTGGGGAAGTGTAGCTGTCACGCACGCGGAGGGATGCGAGGGTCGTCGTGAGGGCTTCGTTGTTGCTGCAACAGTACTGTACGTCGTGCAGCAGGCGGCAGAGCATCTCGGTGTTCTGAAGCTGCTTCACCTTAGAGTTGACCCAGGCCCTCTGGTGAGCTGTGGAGCGGATCTCTCCTGCAGTCCCATGTCGGCGCACCGAGTCTTCTCTTGCCAGCCACTGTGCCCACTTCTCGGTGTGCTTCTGTCTCGTTGCCTCGGTGTGCTCCTTCGCGCGGGAGGTGAAGCGGCTCTTCACCTCATTCCATGGCAGGCACCGCCCGACGAAGACACCGCGCTTGCTTGCGTCAAAGCAAGCGCGGCACGCCAGCCCCTCGGGTGTGGGTTTTGCCCACGCGTGGGATTCGCGCAGCATTCCCATCACCCGGCTGTCCCCCTGGATGTCCTCCGGGACATGCACCATCTCGCTGGCGCGGGGGAAGGGCTCGGCAGGCGCATCCAAGCCGACGGGCCCCGCGTACTGCGCCATCAACTTTGCCTCCACGTAGGCGTAGACCTCGTGCTTGTGGAGGGAAGGGTACAGGCAGTCGTTGGAGTTGCGCACGGGGGTGGTGGTGTAGCCCCTCGCGCGTTGGCGCTCATTGGCGATCGCGGCCTCCAGAGCTTCAGCTGATCTCTCCGCATTATCATCAGCTGCCATCTCGACCTCAACTTGCCGTGCAATCGCAAGATCTGCGACGAGGGCTGGGGCCTGCTGTGTCGGGGCAGGCGCCGGCACGGCCTCGCTCTCCACCAACGGCATTTCGTCTGCCTTTGTCTTTGCCAGTTTGACGAGGCTACTCAGGGGCTTCCTCATATGAGGTGCCACCTCGTCGTCCGCGCGAGCAAGAGCATCGAATGCCTTGCACAGCGCGACAAGGTGCCTGTTTGAGGCGGCTTGGTGGTTGCTGAAGCCGCGGATCGAGCACTGGTTGCAGAGGAAGGCGTGCAAGTTGGCATATCGGTCTTGCCCGGGGTACTTGCCCGCCTTCCACTGGTCATACCCAGTGTGATACTGCGGCCCGCCCACCTCCTGCACCGTCCCCCGCACCGCCCTCTGCGATGCAAAGCCAAACGCGCCCAGCTGGGCCTGATGCGCTCTCCGCTTTGACATATCTTCTTACAGTATGCCTGCAGGCGCGTGGGGGTGTGGGTGTGTCGTGGGTGCCACCAGTCAGACACCTGACATGTGAAGGCTCGGTGTGATCCCTACGGAGGACGGTTCTGTGCCAGTTCTGCGGGACCATCACACAATGGAGGATCTCGAAACTTCAAAACAGAAGAGACCTGCATGACGAGGGCATCACCACCCACCGGGCCCCACCGGGCCACCCGCTAGGTCCATTTTTTCTTCTCCGCTTCTCTGCCTTCTTTGGACTATTTGAGCTCCGTGCGGATCACGATGGGGTCACTTTCTATTTTTTTCTGGCGTTTTTTCTGACTGTTTTACTGTCCCAAAGTTACAAAAAAAACGCCAAAAATGAGACCGGCCTTTTTTTTTTCCAGAAAACCGGGAACCGGGAAACCCTGGTTTTGAAAACCGGAAAACCAGACCTATCTTATCCCCTGACATACATACCCCACCACCACCACCCCCCCCTGCCCCGCTCACACCACCACACCCTCTCCATACCCAACCCCACCCACCCCTTCATCAGACCAAAGGGGGCGTGAACATCATTTCGGCGGGATGGGTGTTGGAGCCCACAGTGCCAACCTTTCTCCCCCTTTCCAACCCCACCTCAGATGAGCAAATGGCAGGCGAGATCGATGGAGCAGCGGGACTCCCGCTTGGGAGGGTCGGGCGGAGGTGCCGCAGCTGTGGCACTCCACCTCCGGGATATGTTGTCGAGGTAGGCGGCGGAGGGGAAGGAGGCTGGGTCTGCTGCAGGGTCGCTCCCCTGGTCGGACCCCGAGGGGGACTCGCAGTGCACACCCTCCGACACCGGCGCATTGCAGAACGACGGGGGCATCGACCGACGCCGCAACCCCGGCAGATCGATCCGCCCCCTCCCCGACGCAGACGACCTCCGATGCGCCGCCTCCACCGCAGGAGGGGGCGGCACGCCGGACCTCACCACCTCCTTCTCCTTCTCCTTCTCCTTCTCCCACTCCCCCACGCCAAACCCTTCCGCCGTCGCGCCAGCGCCTCCAAACGCCATGACCCCCAGGGGTGACGGAGGCTTGCCGCCAGCCGGGGGTGGTGTGCGTGCCCCTCCCACCCCGCCTTGGAGTGACCCCTTCCGGAGGAAGTCATAATACCCTTTGTAGAAGCTCCCGCGGGAGATTGAGGTGCGTTGGAGCGTGGGGTCTCCGGGATCAGCCCTGGGATCCGAGGCGTCGGGGCGGGTTGCGGCGAGGGCTGCGGTGCAGAGCACGGCAGCTGCAGCGGCGGAGGCGGAGGCCGAGATTGACAGCCCCATCAGGATCTGATCAGGGCTTGCAGGCTCAGCGGCGGAGGGGTCAGACGGAGGCGCCGGCGCAGGCATGCCAGCAGTCACCCCAGAGGAGGTGGAAGCACGCCTCTTCGGCTGCTGCTGCTGCTGTTGCCTACGCTGTCTCGCTCCTTTAGAGCGAGGCTGCGCCCCTCCCGCGCTCACCCTCCGCTTGCGTGCCATCGAAGCGGAGGAAGAGGAGGATGTGAGGGGGTACGAGTAAGGAGGCCCGCAGGGCGGCGACGCCCCCTGGCTCCCCCTCCGCACCCCCCCCGCGCCGCGCAGCGGCGGGGGCGGCGGCCCCCGGCCCCCCGCAGCCGCGCCACCCCCCCACGCCCCGCTGCCCCCACGGGAGAGGGCTGGTGGGGCGGACGCCCCACCACAACCCACACCTCCTCCTCCTCCTCCTCCGCCCGGCCGTCCCGCCCGCCGCCCTTCGGGCGGCGGCGGCGGCGGCTGCGCCGCCGCCGCCACCCTATCCCCTCGCGCTGCAGCTGAGGTTGAAGAGGAGGAGGAGGAGGAAGAAGATGATGATGATGATAACGAAGCCCGCTGCTGCGACTGCCCTGCCCCTGCAGGGGGTGGCGGAGGCGGGGTGTGCGCGTTTGCCGTGTCGGGATCTCGGGGGGTGGAGGAGGTGGCGGCGGCTGCCCTGGGTGCTGGGGATGAAGAAGAAGACGACAGGGCATGCCGCGCGGCGGGGTGTGAAGAAGAATCCATTCCCGCCTTGGCACCTTTGGGGGGAGGGGCTGTGCTGCTGCTGCTGCTGCTGCTGCTGTTGGCAGTGCCCCCACCCCCTTGAGAAATCCCCTCTGCCTGCTTCTGCGAAGCCTGCCGGAGGCACGTCAACTCCCTTTCGAGCGAAACGGCACGGGCACGCGTCCTCTTATTGCTCTCCGCAAGCTTTCTCGCTCTCTGCCTCCACACCTGCATCTGCGACTGCAGCTCCGCCATATTCCCCTCCTCCAGATCGACATACGCCGTGACAGACTTCGACAGCTTCGCACCACCGCGTGTCCGGGGCACCGGCACATCCGCACCACCACCCTCTCCGCCTGCCGGGGGCTCCTCCGCGCAGAACACCGGGACACCCCCGCCTGCACGCGCCAACCCCGCATCACACCCCATTGCGAAGCAGGGGGTGCAGGTGTGGGGAGAGGGGGGTGGGTGTGCGGGAACCCCGCCAACGCCAACGCCAACACCGCCGCCACCCCGCAGCCCAACATGGCGCTTTGCCTGGCGCGCCCCGCCAGGGGGGGGCGGTGTGGGAGGCGCCGGCGGGCTGGGGGAGAGTGGCTGTGTCGACGAGGTTTCGCTGCAGGACTCCCCAGGGCTGTTGGGCCTCGCGCAGCGCTGCATCACGCTGCTCTGGAACCCCTCCAGCACGGCCTGCACCTCGCCCAGTCTCTCCTGGAGATCGGTTGGAGAAGGGGTTGCCGCAGAGTAGACGAGGGATCTGCGCCTCGAGATGCATAACGACGCAGGCGTCTCGCCGGTGATAGTCCTGCTTCCGAAGACATCTGCTATCGCATGCGGTGGGAGCGTCTTCTGGAGGAGCCCAAGGAGGTATACCACCACCTCAACGTTCCCAGCATCCGCCGCCGCGTGAAGTGGGGTCCAGCCATACTTCGTCCGGCTCAGAAGGAGGGGGGCGATGAACGCTGCCCCGGCACAGCCCTCCGCGAAATGGCTCTCGACAGCGGACAGGCACCCCGCCAGACAGGCGCGGTGTAGCGGGCTCCAGTCGTCTTGCAGCATCATGGCTCAGAGGGGGGGGGGGGGGGCGGGGGGGGGGGGGGGAAAGGGAGGTGGTGGGGTCCCTCAACTCGTCTTTTCCCGCATTTCTCGCTCTCAAGCGGGGATGTCGCCTGTGGAGGAGGGATGGGGGCGGGGGCGGGGGGGTGGGGTGGTGGGATTGTCGACAAAGGGGGTCTTTGCTGGTCGACAAACTTCTTCAGTTTTCAGCCAATTCAACAGGAAATGCACCAAAATGCACTGACGATCACCCCGTAGCGAAGACCCCCAAAGCGAAAGTGTGAAAAAGGGGTGTAAAGTGTGGATATCAACACCCGTGGCGGAGGGGAGGGGGCAATAGGGGGTGGGCAACGGCGACTCGGTTTCCTCAGGGCATTCCCGGGGCACTGGGATCGCATCCAAGGCAAGCTATCATGAGTCTCGCTGGGGTGGGAGTGGGGGGGTATTGAAATAGAAATAGAAGGAAGCACAAGGATGGCTGGTGACAGATGGGCGAGTGCAACGTTACGTGTCAGCATGGAGGCAATCTGCCCAATCTACCTAAAGTTAGGGCGGCTGTGTTGTGCACCAAAATGCAGGGCAAACAGAAACAAAACTCCCGCACGCCTTGCTGCGGGAGGTTGCCTTTTTGCTGCCCCGCTGTACCGTACCTCTTCACACTAACACTAGTGGTAAAAGAGAGAAGCAAATACCGCAAACAAAACAGGCAATGGACCTTTTATTATTACGCACACGACCTTCGCGCGGAAAGTGTCATTCAGCTCTGCCAAACGTGCTCTACACACCACCCCCTTCATCAGGCAAGTGGGTTTGTAAGTGTGTGTGGAAGCGTCAACGCATCAAACGAAGTATCATACAGTAGAGGAAGAGCGGCAGAGTTGAAGTGACACTTTTGGTGACAACACTGAAGCGAACAGTCCCAACAATGGACAAACACACACACACTCGCACACACATGTTGGGTCGCAGCACAACACCCTCTCACAGCTGTGATAATTTCAGGTTCGGAACACATCAGAGACGGGTTTGGAATCAAACAGGCCAGTTTTGTCCAGACCCATCAGGAATGCGGTGACGCTGGGGGTGCACTGGCGCATCTTGCATGTCGAGAGGCTGGCACCGCTTTGAAACGGTTAGATTGGGTGATTTTCAGAGGCGCCGTGTGTGCAGGCAGGCCCCTCAGGCAGATGCCATCACCTCGACATGCAAGACGAGCAGCACCACGGCATGCACAGCATTTCATGATAGGCCCAGGTGTTGTTTGGTTCCGAGTCCAATTTTCTGACATATCCCTCACCCGACAAAGGGCGACGCACGGGGAGGGGGGGGGGGGGAGGATTGCCGGGGTTCTTTTGTTTTGTTGTGCAACCGGAAAAAGTGCAAGCGAAAAAACACTCTGGGGGGCGGGGAGGGAGCGAGGGTGGATATGGGGGGGCTCCACTCAAGAAGAAAAACATGTGCAGGGTCCCCGAAGCAGTGTTTTCGCTTGGAAGATTTGGGGTGAAAAATATTCAAAAAAAAGATAAGGCTGTTGTTTGTGCGCCAAATCCGGGCAAAACAAAAGCAACTCCGCAGCCTGATGAGGAGGTTGAATTTGTCGCCCAAGCGCTGCCTGCTATCTTTTTGACACTGACAGGTTCCCTGTTGTGGTAAAAAATAAAAAGCTGGAAATCCCAGGAAGATACCTTCCTGGGGGGAAAAGAAAAAAATCTGGTCGCCAGATTTTTTTTTTGGGGGGGGGGGCTTTTTGGCGGCCTGACGGTGACTTCTGGACCGAATCCGACTGGTTTTTTTGGCACGGCTTCCAATCCCCATATTACCCGTGCATGGGATACACACAAGAACAGATGTTCACGGGTGGTAGTGTTCTCAAGGATCTGCACGGGGGAAAAAATTCCTGAGTTGGCTGCGCCAAACTTACAACAAGCTGTGCGTGGCCTTACAAAACCGGTTTGCAAAGCGGCACCGTTTGGCACGCAGCGGCACACGAGCAATGGTCCCTCCCGATGCTGATGATAGGGTAGGAAGGCCAGGGGAAACCAGCGCGAGTCCTCCACCCAACCCCATTCAGCGGGGAGGGGCTTGGAGAGAGCAGCGCACGGTGGGCACGGCATGTGGGATATCCCGCGGGGGATGGGGACCATGTCCCCTGTTGGGTATCCCACGGGGGATATCCCAAGCGTCCTGTACACCATGTGGGTGGGATGGGATGGGGTGGTGGGTGGGGAGGCGGCAAGGTGGTAATCATAGAAAATTTTGTAGGGAGCAGGGGGAGGCATTGCCCGCAGAGGTGGTATTTCGTGGATCACAGGAACACATCCCACCTCTGCTGTGGGCCCCACAAACGCAATGCATGCTGCTGGTCAAGAGGGTGGCACAGCTGGCATTGTGTTGCTGAGACATGTATGTCAGTTGGCTGACTCTCAATGGTTGCAAGAGGGGGTCTTCGCTACGGGGTGATCGTCAGTGCATTTTGGTGCATTTCCTGTTGAATTGGCTGAAAACTGACGAAGTTTGTCGAAGTTTGTCGACCAGCGAAGACCCCCAGAGACAACTCCCGCTGGGGATGCAATCCTCCATCCGAGTGTTGATGCTGATGCCGTCAGCAACATCATAGCGTGGAATCGGGAAGGGGTGGCACTCACAGCCCGGACACGTCCCACACAGACAGCTGGCTGTCGTGGCCCGCCGTGGCGACACGTTTGCCGTCGGGGGAGAAGCTCAGGCGGCGCACCGCCCCGTCATGTCCTGCAAGGTCTGCCACCAACGCACCGCTGCTGCTGTCCCACACCATTACTGGGCCCATACCGGCAGCGGCAATGAGGCGCCCGTCAGGCGAGTGTTGCACGTCGAACACGAAACCCGACCCATGCTGCAGGAGCAGTCGCTCGGGGGTGGCATGGCTGATGTTCGCACCCGCCCACGGGCCCACATGCACTGTCCCGTCGTCCATCCCACGTGCAAGTTCGTCCCCGGATGGGCTCGAGAAAGAAAGAGCAGTCACGCGCGCCCCCACAGACTCCACTGCTGCCCTCTGCTGCCCGTTGGACACAGCGAAGATGTGCACGGCCTCGCTCAACGTGCCCTGCACAGCTGCCACCAGTGAATCCGTGCCACCACGGCCAGAGATAAATGTCGCCTCGCGTGTGTCTCTGTGAATCACCAGGCCTGGCGCCTCCCCGTTGGTCTTATGGATGCGTGTCTTCTCCTCCTGCACCCCGCCAGCGACGAGCAGCTGTCCGTCCGGGGAGAAGCGCACGCGCCGCATGGGCACAGCCGCAGCATCCCCCTGTTCCAGCTGCAGCAGCACCGCGCCGGTCGTGGCGTTGCATACCGCAACACGCCCGCCAGCCCCACCCACCGCGATGCGCGCCCCGTCCGGTGAGAAGGCTACGTCATGCACAGAGAAGTCTGCACACGATATTTTACGCAGATACGCCCCGCTCGTAGCGCTGAACACACGCACCACAGCGTCCGCTGCACCCGCTGCGATCTCCGCCCCGTCGGGCGAGTATGCCACGCTCAGCACTCTGCTCGCATGCAGGATGCGCAGCACACAATGCCGCGACGAACCCACCCCGCACGCACCACTTACCGTCTGTGCCTCCGCACATATCTCAGGAGTTGGGGTTGCCGGCACAGGTGTTGCAGGCGCGGGTGTTGCAGGTGCAGGTGTTGCGGGTGCAGGTGTTGCAGGCGCGGGTGTTGCAGGTGCAGGTGTTGCAGGCGCGGGTGTTGCAGGTGCAGGTGTTGCAGGTGCAGGTGTTGGCACATGTACCGGGTAGCACGCGGGATAGCCTGTAAACCCAAGTGCGCACACATTGCACGAGGTGCCTCCGTACCCTGTAGGGCAGATCTGGCACTGGTTCCCAGTATAGTGGTTCATGCATGTGCACACGCACCCATTACGCGCACCGTCGTCCGTGACAGACACAGCACGTCCATTGCAGTGTACAGAGTTTTTACACTGTGCACAGATCGGGTATGCGATGAACCCCGCACTGCAGCTGCTACAGGTGGGTTGATCATACCTGCTCGCGCACGTGCTGCAATCACCACCTGACCACTGATCAGAACACTGACACACGCAGTTCTGCCCCATTGCATCGCTCGTCACAGACACGGCCCTCCCAGAGCAGTCTGCGGTGACGGTGCACACACGGCACCCGGGCCCCGACGGGACGGAGCCAACGTCACACTCGACGGATCCGCACGCAGCCGGTCCAGCTATTTTGGAGATCGCCGGATTAGAGTTGCACGTGCAGACGTAGTCCTGTATAGAAAACTCGCCCTTGTCCGGGTCGTTACAGGTCTGACCCGGGCCACAAGGGGCAGACTCACATTCGTCAGCCGCATGGCCTGCAGCACACAGCGCAGCCACAGCCACAGCCACAAGCGCCCTTCCCATTGAGAAACCTTTGGGTGGCAGACTCCTCGGTATAACCTGTGTGGCGCATTGGTGGCATGGCAGCAGCACAAGACTGTATCGTTGTGGAACACCGCCAACTCCCCATTTTCAGAGAAGTCCGACAAAGAGTCTCGGAACTTACTTGGAGGGGGGGCAATGCAATGGCATATGCCTCCTCCAAGAGCACTGCCGCGCGGGTGGGACGGGGGAAAAATATTGCCTTCTCAGTGGTGAAGGAGGGGGGACGGGGGTGGAGGGGGGGGGGGGGGGGCAGTGTTGGATAAATACAGGGGTCTGGCGGGAAAAATACAGACCATCGAAAAATACATGTATTTTTCGAAAAATACACGAAAAATACATGAAAAATACATGAAAAGTACGCTGCAGGCGTCTCAACCAGTGGCCTCGCTGGGGGTCGGGCAAACCACAAAAAGACGTGGTATGGTGAACCAGGGTCGAATGCACGGCCACAGAACGTTTTCCCCCAGCAGAACTGACGAGTCCTGTCGAATTGCACTTCGAGAGGCATCGGATGTTGCTTCCTCAGGTCGCCCTGCTGGACCAATAACTCCGTATTCAGGGGATATTGGATTGCCTTTGAGTACTTGCAAACCTGCAAGCCCGAGGAGAACTTTGCCAGCACGCAGTGTTCAGGAACGTCAGCGCAGCTCGGCTGCGATGAAGTCCCGCGGGCCAAACGCCGAAGAGCCTCATGTCGGAGCTGGTGTCTATGAAAGAGTCCAGCTCTGACATAACATCCGAGGAATCGCTTGCATTTCTGGGTATGAATGGGTGCGATGAACAGTCGCGGACGCTCAAGGACTTGGTCACGAGACAGGCACACGACAGGGGGTCTGGGGCGCGGAGCCCGAGGCCACGGCAGTGAAAAGTCTGAAAGTATCGAAGGCTAGTCCCCACACCGGTTGGTGCTGTATCACATCAGCGGGGATGGTCGTTCAGTTGGGACATGATGAGGCGTGCTTCGATGAAAGCGAGCCTCCAGCGCCTGATACACTGCCCATGATGACGTTGAGTCTTCATATGCTGCGGATCATGAAAACCCGGCCGCAAAAAAGCCCCAAAAGCTGAACCCGCTGTTTCGGTGACCGCGCGCTGGAAGTGGACACGGGTTTCATTTATTGCGCCTGTCTCTGTTAAATGAGCCTTGCTCATGCAGGAAGCCGGCAGTCCAGTGGAACCTGAACAGCGGTGCAGTGCAATGGCACCGGAGTGATGGCACTCCCGCACCCGAGGTGTGCGGCAGGGGCGTGCCGCTGTGGTGGCGAGGATTGGTGCAGACAACCCCGCTGCGCCTGGACTCTGCACCGCTCCCGAGACAGTGTGCAGCAGATCTCCAGTGCGCCCTACTGTAGTACAGTGTATTTTTCCCTGTATTTTTCGTATTTTTCCCCCCTGGGAAAAATACGAAAAATACGAAAAATACACCGAAAAATACAAAGGAAAAATACACCCTGCCAACACTGGGGGGGGGTGCCTTGTTGCATCTCAATTCACCGCGAATGCTGCTTCTACCAGACCGCCGTCACCTCCGCACCTTTCCGCCACCTCTCCTTGTGACTCTGTGTGCCCCCTCCCCCCCCCCCCCCCCCATCCCGTGATGGCATAAAAAGGCACAGGCTGGTCGCTAACTTTTTGAATTCCGAGATCTCGTGGAATGATGGTCAGTCGTGGGGGGGGGGGTGGGGGGTGGAAGTGGTGGCCATGCAGTAAAATATGGTTCGTACGCGATCGCGGCGGCGGCTTCGCCGCCGCCGCCGCGCGCCCACGATCCAGGCCTGTCGCTAACTTTTTCAATTTTAGAGATTAGGTGGGCGGACGCTCCTGTTTTGGGGGAATCAGGGGGAAAACGCTAGGGGTCGATTTTTCGCGCGCGCTCGTGTTGTAGCTTTCCGGTCGGTGGACGGTGTGAGGCGCTGGGTTCCTTCCGCAGTTCCGCTCCCGCTCGCGCCATCCTCGGGTGCCGGAGGAAACCAAAAAAAGGCTTTCGGTACCATGATTCGACGCTACCCCCTGATATGCCACGGCCGTCGAAGCGCAAGGGCTTGGTTACTAGCCGGGCACACACTACATGGTCCACAGGGGGGTCTGGGGGGCAGAGCCCCCCAGCCGCCGGAGGCCACGGTAGTGAACATCTGTTCAGTGTGGGCGTACAGATTCTGTGTGAGTTGGCTGGGTCCTCCTGAGGCTACTGGAGTGGTTGGATTCCCTGACCTGGTGGGAATCGAATGACTTGAGTACGAGACATACGCCACATGGGGGTCTGGGGGGCGGAGCCCCCCAGCCGCCGGAGGCCACGGTAGTGAGCATCTGTTCCTGCAAAACCATACTCTCTTCGGCCCTGGCAACGGATGGTGGGGAATGGTGGGTGAATGAGGTGGTATTGTGTGTTTCATCCCACCATCATCCCACCATCGGTGGAATGATGGTGGAATGATGAAATATCTAGGGGGGGAAACCCAGAATGAGTGGAATGATGAATGATGGTTAGCGACCAGCCTGAAAAAGGCATGTGGGGGAGAGGGGGGGGGGGGGGAGTGAGGTGGGTGGGTTGGGCAGACCGCGAAAGCTCCCCCACCCCCCCCCCCCCGACACACTCCCTCCATACGTTCCTCCCCCCCCCCGCGGTCTCTCTCCCCTCCCCTGCGGTTCGTAACAAACGGAGCCATAAAGCAAATCCCAGATTGATCACGCCCCTTTTAGCGGCAAGGTCGGTGGGGGGGGGGGGGATTTTTCCCACCTCCCACACGACACGGCAGTCGGGGTCGGTCCGCATTCCTACGGCTAGTCCCCCCCCTCCATCCCTCCATCCCTCCCGACTACTGCGTCACGGAGAAGGTGGAAACTTTGCTTCTGCAAATCAGAAGGGGGGGGGGGGAAGGGTGGAAAAACCGTACAGTGGGGTATCCACCAATCGCGAGATCACCCATATACAAACGTGAGGGGTGTGGGGGGGGGGGTATTTTTTGATTGTCGAGTGTGAACACATGCCACCCCCCCCCCCCCCCCACCCACCCCACCCCCACGGAGTGTCAGTTCCATTGTCTCGATATGGGGAGCAGTTGAAGGGCGGAGGCTAGATAGCGGACACAAGGGCCGCACATGGTGTGAGGGGTTGAAGGGTATGGGTGGTTGGGCGGAGAGAGGGGGTGGGGGGACGCACACCCCACACGCATGGCACTCTCGGGAAGGCGTGTGTGTGTGGGGGGTGCGGGAGGCACGTAAGGCACAGCAAAAGGACAGGGCACAGGCATACACAGGATAAGCACACGCGAGTATTTTGTTTTTTTCTTTGGTGGTCGGGAGGGGTCGGGGAGTGCGTACCGAGCAACACGCTCTTGATGCGATATCCCTTCACATCCCCTCCTCCGGCAGGCACAACACACGGACCACAGGACATGGATGGTCACACAAAACTGAGGCAGATAAAAAAAAATATGGCAGAAAAAAATCTGCGCACACACACACACACACACCCCACCCCTCCCCGTCCCCACCCCACACATGCACACTTCACATATTACGCCAAGACACAACAAAAATAACACATAAAAAAGAGACACAGCGTATCGCGTTACGTCTAATAATACCGATTCTGGGAGGGGGGGGGGGGGGGCGTGGGGGTGGGGGGCCCTCGCTACCAGGCACAGTGAGGGGGGGGGGAGGAAAGATGACCTGACCCCCATCATGGTGGTGGGTGGGTGGGCACCTTATTTCTCACTTTTTTGCCACACCATTGAGGGTTAGCGAGGACCCCCCCCCCCCCACCCCCCCCCAGCTCACCCCACCCCATCTGCTTCACACTTTTCTTTTAGCTAGCCGGTGGATGTGGCTTTGCTCTCGCTTGCAGCCATAAAACACGGGCTAGCTATAGGGTGTCGTGGGCTCTGCCCTCCTTCACACAACGGGGTCATCCCGTGGTGCGGTTGTCACCGCCTCCAGAGGGTGTGCATCCTGTGTGTCCTCCGCGGTATCCTCTTCGAACAGGTCATCCGCGTCGTCGTCGTCGAGGTCCTGTCGTGGTGTTGGTGTTTGCGGTAGCGTGTGTTGGTCGGTGGAGGAGGTTTTCGGCAGAAAAGCCGTGGCAACCAACAAACCGTTTGCTTGAAATTGACGTTGTTGGAAACGCAGGCCCAGGCACAGAAGAAGCTGGGCTGTGCCGAGCTATAAGAAAAATCCCGGTTGTCAACAAGACGCGGGGAGATACTGCGATACGCCCAGTGGAGACAGACACAGGAAGGCACAGCAGCACATCATACATCCTGGTTGTTATAGGGGTTGCGGTACCCATCAGCGCCGAACATCCCCTTCGACCAGCCGAAGTAAACACCAGCTGTGGGTGGTGGTGGTGGGTGCAGGGCGGTTGCGGCTGGCATCAAACAAGGCCACTCCCCACATCCACTGAATGCCAACCAATCTCCACACCCTCCCTCCCCTCGCCGCTCCAAGGCTGTGCGTGCATACCGGCAATAACCGTCAGAACAAGCAGGACCAGCAGCACGGTCGACGTTGCAGACCCAGAGGACCCCTTTGACGGTGTAGGGGGGCTGGGCGTGTCATCCTTGCCAGGTGTCAACGGGGGCTTGACGTGGCTCGGCGTCAGGGACGGCTGCGGCGTCGGTGCCTTCGTCGGCGGTGGCTTTGGTGCGTCTGACGGTTTCTCCGTCTCCTTTGTCGGCAGCGGCGTCCGTGGCTCCGCCGTGCGGGGAGGCTGTGATACAGGGAGTGTGAGGTGGTGTGGTGGTGTGGTGTGGGTGACATGCCTGCATATACATAGGACACACACACACGACGCGCTGTCGGGGTCTTCGACTGTCGATTCGACAGCAAAATCGACTGTCGACTGTCGACAGGTCGACTGTCGATTCGACTGTCGACCCGTCGACAGTCGACAGTCGATTTTGCTGTCGATCGACAGTCGATTCGACCTGTCGACTGTCGACCTGTCGACAGTCGACAGCTGTCGACAGCTTACTGTCGACAGGTCGACAGTCGATTTCGACAGCTATACCTGTCGACAGCTTCGACAGGTCGGATACTGGTTCACTGACCGGTAGACAGCCTGAGTGACCTGACCCGGTCACTCAGACACTGAGTCATCTCAGACCCGTGGGTTTCTTTACCAGTTTCAGATTCAGATCTGCTGATCCAGAACCGCACCCTCTCCTTCCACACCAATTGTATCAGCTGCTCATGGGTCCGAGTGACGACGATAGCAATGACGATGGCTCCATAGCAAAGATGGCTACCACTGTCAAAGCTCATCTGGAACAGAAACTGTCCCAGATGGAAGTCTCCTGTATAAATACAGGGTTCGGGTTTCCCACGAGTGTAACGCAGATACGTGCAGGTGTGTCAAGAGAGTGTGCAGCTCACAGCAGTTCCTCATCCTTGGTTCTGAACCCCACAGTTCTTCGAATCACAGGGACAAGATCCAAACGATCAGGCTTTCCCGGACGCGCGGGGTTCAACTGGTGAAGACCGTTGTTGAGAGACCGTAGCGGAGGTCGACGTAGGCTTATCGCATGCTACGGCAGGGATGAGGACTCGGTTTGCAGGTTGAACAGGTTGTGTGGTTCCACTGTTCAACGTAGGTCGGCCTGTCTGATAAGACTCAGCCACCCTGCGGGTCAATTTATTCCAAAAAAAAGACGCCTTTGTGACCAAAAGGCAAAATTTCCTCCCGTCAGGCTCCCGTACCAGAGGCCCGTTGCGGGTTGCCTCTGTGTATGTGTACGTTTTGCGATGACGGGGTGTGGAACCTGGCGTAGACCGAGCTACAACCAGGCGCCGTGGGTCAATTTTTTTAGAAAAGGCCTTGACCAAAGGCATCCCCCTAACGCTTAATTGCTCTGCTTCAACCTGAACCGACCCTCTAGGCAGCGTGAGGTGGCTACGTCGAGCCACTTCGTGGACAGCTGCAGTTCCCTTCCCTTGTGTTCCTCTGTCAGGGGAACAACACAATATCAGCACTTACGTATTGTTTCATTTCAGTCAGCCAAGGAAAGTCGAGGAGTTCGAGCCGTTGAACAGTAACCAGAGGATGACAAGCAGGTTGAATATGAAGCAGTGATCTCCTGTGTACCCTTGGACCCACATTGAACTCGAACTGAAGCCCTCAGTCGTCCTTGACCAGATTCAGACCCGCTTTTCCAGAACCGCACCCCCTCCCTCCACTCCAAGTGTATCCGCTGCTCATGGGCCCACGTGACCACAAAGACTTAATCGTGACTCCATAGCAAAGATGGCTACCACGCTCAAGACCATCTGTGAACAGACGGTGGTCTCCTGTTTCCAGGGGTATGGAATTACCACGAGTGTAATGCAGGTACGGTAGGTGTGTCAAGAAGGTTTGCAGCTCACAGCAGGTCGTCATCTTCGTTCTGAACCTTGGTTCTGAAGTCGACAGCTCCTCAAGTCGGAGGCACACAAAGGATGGGTTCCGCAACTGTCCAACTATCTACAGACTCACAGCCCAGAAGGTGCAGTCCAGGTTCCACAGAGCAAATTAAATGTTAGCATTTCTGCACAACTACCGTATCGCAAATCGCAGCGGCGGTAGAAGTGACTGACTCTAAAACGGCGAGGTATCAGTCTTGACGCTGGAAAATTCCATTCGGAAATACCAAACACATCCACAGAAAGTGGAAGGAATGGGCGCCAAGATGATGCGAACGATTTTTGGGGGGAGGAGGGGGGGGACTGCCCTGTATCGTGATACCCGTGAGGGCAAAAAAATACAGGGCAGGGAGGCACAGGCGCAGACACAACAGGGGCAACACATAGGCAGGCAACACTGGATGCAGGGCCAGAAGAAAAATGTTCTCTCGGCTGGGGAGGGAGGGGGAGAGAATTGCTGACGAAATCGGACCGGCTCCAGAGTCACGACCCGACGATTCCAAGAGAGTGACGAGTCAAAAAAGTTGACGACAGTCTATTTCGACAGGAATACCTGTCGAAATCGACTGTCGATTTTCGACAGTCGAAATCGACAGGTATTTCTGTCGATTTCGACTGTCGATTTCGACAGTCGAAATCGACAGAAATACCTGTCGAAATCGACTGTCGAAATCGACAGTCGAAAATCGACAGAAATACCTGTCGAAACCGACAGTCGAAATCGACTGTCGATTTCGACAGGTATACCTGCGAATTCGACAGTCGATTTCGACAGTCGAAAATCGACCTGTCGAAACCTCTGTCGAACGACCGGTCGTCGACAGGTCGTTCGACAGGTATTTCGACAGGTAACCTGTCGATTTTCGACTGTCGAACGACCGGTCGAAACGCATGTCGTCTGTCGATTTCGACTGGTCGACATTGTTCCTGACAGCGCGTCGTGCAGCCTGGGGAAGGGGGGGGGGGGGGGTTTGATCGTCGAGAGTGAATGGAAAAGTAAGTCTCCCAGCACCTTCTTGCAATGTTAGTTTCACACACAGCCTGGGGAAGGGGGATGGGGGAATCAACACCGCTGAACCGTCAGCCGCAACCCTCCAGAGCCACACTGCATACCGGAGTGGGGACAGGTGTCGGGACCGGCGTCGGCGCCGGGGTGGGGAGCGGGGTCCCGAGCTCCTCGGGCCTGGTGGTGACGATCGGGGCCAGCGTGCCCCCATCCAGGGGGCAGAAACCCTTCTCCGGGTCGGGCCTCGAGTAATGCGCCTTCCCGTCGGGCAGGACCTTCTTGCACATCGCACAGCCCGTGCCCGACCCCCGCACCGGGCAGGCCCCCAGCGGGTAGCAGTACGCCGCCTCCTGGCAGGCACCCGCAACCACGGTGTATTTGCAGGGGGTCTCCTTCAGCGTTTCCGAGGTTTTCCCACCGCACTCCACACCCACCTTGAAGGGCTTGCCATCCGACGTCTTGAACCCGCCGTCCTCGAGGTGCAGGGCGCACTCCGAGTCCCAGCGGAGCGCCTGTGTGTCGCTCTCCGCAAACTCCACATGCCACGTCTTCCCCAGATCCGCCTCCTTGATGTTCTTCATCTTCAGCGTGTAGTCCTCGCTGCACACCTTGGAGTCCTTCCTGCAGGTGCACTTCAGCCCGATCGCCTCCGCCACATCGGTGTCGGCAGCCTCAGTGAACGTGAGGGTGAGGTGCAGCGGCTCGAGCGGCATCATATCATCCTGCGACAGGGGCGTGACCGATGTGAGCATCGGGGCGGTGGTGCCCCCTGTCCCTTCCCCGGTCAGCTTCTCCGCGGTCCCCTGGATGCTGAGGAGGGACAGGATGCAGTATTCGCCTTCCGACTCCAGCAGGCTGAACTTCTTCTCATCACGGTTGGTGATCCGGAGCTGGTACTTCCCCGGGTAGAGCTTGGGGACATGGATGTAGGCAGACGCGTCGAAGTCCTTCTCCTCATTCTCATCCAGCTCCGCCTCGCCCCCCTTGAGTGGCGCGGAGGTCGGGGGGTCGTCGAACCCTGTCACGTTGAAGAGCTCCAGGCGGAACGCCGCTAGGATGAACTCAAACCGCATCTCCGCGACAAGGTCCACCTCAAACCCGCTGGACACCTCGATGTTCACCGCGGTAGTCTTCCTGAAGGTCTTCTCGTTATACCCAAACTTCTGGATGAGCTGTGCGTGGGTCTCCCCGATCACCACCGTCTGGTCCTCCAGGTTGAGTGGGAAGTTGTCGGATCCCTTGTCAAGCGTGTCCTTCACCAGTGTGACGAGTTCATCATCGGTGCACTTCGAGGCGCGAACCGCCTTGTGGAGCTCCGACTTCAGCATGTAGGCAATCGCGGTGTCAAACGTTGTCAGGTCCTTGTAACCCTCGCAGGTGTCGTAGTCAACACCCTTGGCGTAGGGCTTGCTTGGGAGGCTGTCGACCTTGGGGCGGATCACGATGCTGAGAGGCTTCTCGATGCCGGAAGGGAAGTATTTAAAGAGGGATTCGACGTGGGAGTTCTTATGCATGTCGGCTTCGACAATCCCGTTCTCATCCATAATCTCGATGTCGAGGTCCACATCGACGTTGTGCGTGTGGGTCCAGATCCGCACAACCGACTCATCCGTCACCTCCAGCGGGAAGGAGTCCGACGGGGTCGTCCCCTGCCCGACAACATCATCCTTCACAAAGTTGTACCCCTTGTTCCTCCAGATGACGTATGACGACTTGTCGACCTTCTCGAGGTGCTCAGGGAAGGCCTTGTTCATCGGGCAATCCCCTGCGTGGTGCGTCTCATTCGGCTTCGACACCGCAAAGTCCTCCAGGTTCATCCGGAGGGCGTACTTCTGGCACCCCGCAAGCGGGGGCTTCCCCTCGGCAGACGCGATGCCCTCCGCGCTGGTGTTGTGGAAGTGCACCTCGTAGTCCCCCTCGTCGAGGGTGACAAACAGGTAGTCGCGGTCGGGGTACCTCTGCGGGTAGAAGTGATCCCACTGCTCGGCCTGCGACACAGCCTCGTCCTTCTTCATCAGGTGGAAGTGCAGGCTGCCGGTTTCAAACGTGCTCCTCATGTCCACCTCCACACGGCCTCCCTTGGGGCCAAGCTTGAACTCCGTGACATGCGCGAAATTCTCGGGCAGCGGGCGGAGCATGTTGTCGAGCTTCATGTTGCTGTCGTGCTCCAGCTTCGCAGGGATGTTGGCGGTCGCCTTGCAGCTCTCCCCGAGCCCCTCCGACTTATACGTCTGCGCGTCGACCAGCGAGATCTCGATGGGGACGGAGACGCACTCCAGACCCACCTTGTCATCGGTGAACGACCCATCGTCATTCGGCATGACCGCCTCCCCCTCTTCATAGCTGATCTCCAGGCGGTAGCTGTTATCCTTGTGGACTAAAGCCTCCAAAGTGGTCCCCTCATCTGCGGTCGCCACAACCGCCCAGGTGTACTTGCCTGTGTCGGTGAGGGCAGCCCCTTTCGTGACCCGCACCAGGCGCAGCTTCACCTTCAGGGCAGGGATGTCGTAGCTCGGTGGAATGTAAGCCTTGAACACCGCCCCCGGCTCACTCCGGGGCACTGTGAAGGACGTGTAGTCCAGCTTCCTCCTGTGGTCCACCCGAATAGTCCCGAGCGTGTGGTAGTCGAGGTGGAACTTCTCGTTGGTTTCCCAGTGGGAGAGGGCGTCGAGGTGCCCAGGGATGTTCAGGTAGTTCGGCAGGAAGATGTGCGTGCAGTTGTGCCCGGGGAGTGCGTCCTTCGTGTCGCGGTTCACCTTGTCCATCCAGACGCTGAGGTGGAACGACTCGCAGTTCGCAGGAACGACGGAGGTGACCTTCGACTCGTACACCTTCAGGGTGTAGAACCCGGGCTCCAGGCTCGAAGCACGGATCATCTCCCCGTTGAAAATCGGATCCCCACGGACAACCCCGCACTCCCAGCACTCTTCGTAGGTGGAGGACTTGCACTTGCAGATGTCGAGGTAGACATGCTGGAATTTGAAGTCATACTCTGCGAGAACCTTCAGGACAACCGCACCGGTCTCCTCGGAAATCTCGAAGTTGATGTGCGTGTGGGGCATCACCACCGCCCCATCCATCGCGTGGGTCTGGCTGTGCGTGAAGGGCAGCTTCAGGTCCGCCAGCAGATCCGCCGGCGGGAGTGAAGTCTGGCAGGGCCCCTCGGGACGCTCAAACTCGCTCGGCGCGACGGAAAGCTGCAGGGTGAAGTGCCCGCACCGCTGGTCCGTCTCCTCAAACTGGAAGTGCACGGAGTACAGCACGCCAGCCTCCAGCTTCGCCATCAGCCAGAGCTGCCCTTTGTAAAGGTCCTCAATAGCGATGCCCTCCTTCAGCTCTGTGGGATCCCCCGACCCGGAGTACTTCCACACAGACACAGAGATGTTGTGCGACTTCGCCATCACCCTCAGGTGCAGGATGGAGTCTGCCTGCGGGCTGAGCAGCAGAAACTGCGAGCGGACCTCATACGGGATGGCAAAGTCCTCCAGGATGTGCTTCACCTTGTGGGTGTACAGGGGGAGGATCTTGGGCAGGGCGCGCAGGCCCTCGCAGTAGACGGAGCTGAACTCGGTAGGGTTGCTGTTCTCCACGCCCCTCGAGAAGGAGTCGTTCAGCGGGAAGATGGAGAGGTCGAAGGAGAACTCTGCGACGCTCGAGCCGAACATCTCAGACTCCCCTGCGACCGGCTCCTGGACAAAGCCGGTGGCGAGGGCCAGGTTGTAGGTGCCTGGGCGGAGCACAGCGTCAAGCGTGTTCACCCTCCCGATGTTATGCGAGTACCACATGTCGTCCTTCGTCGTCTGTGTCGTGCTGTCCCGAGAGTACATCAGCATCGCCGTGACATCGCCGAGGAGGAAGTTGCGGTCGATGGTCAGCTTGAAGACCGACTCTTCCAGGATGTCGAATGTCTCGTTGTACAGAGTCTGCTGGATCCACTTCTGGTTGGCGTCGGATGCGTTCAGCGGGATGGAGTATGCAAACTCCGACTTCTCCTTGTCGTATTTATCGAAGATCGACTTGGGGGGTGTGCGACCCGAAGCCTCGTCCAGCTCACCCGCAGCCTTCGAGGATGCGATGGAGATGAAGTGGAGGCGCTTCGGCGCAGTCTTGAGGACGGAGAAGTCGATGGAGGGGACAGACGCGCTCTGCTCGGTCCGCCCGTTCGACTCTTCCTCGACCGGCTGGATGTCCACCCTCGCGAGGAAGGAGTCGCAGAAGGGAACAAACTCGTTCTGCTCGTCCCAGCTCTCCGTGTAGACCGTTGTCGACTCGGCGAAGTAGAGCGTGTAGCTCACCCCCTTCTCCAGGGTGTGCACCACCCCGCGGGGTTTGTACTGATCAGCCTTTGCCGTTGCCTTGATGTTGCCGCCGTTCTCGCTCTCCTTCAGGAGAATAGTCAGCTCGGCAAACGGGTGCTCGACAGAAGCGCGCAGCAGAGATTTAACCTCAGGGGTGAACGTGGTGTTCTGCGTCCCCTTCGTCTTGTCGAGCGCGACGTTGCCATACAGCTGCACCGACCTCGTCTTCGCGTCGTAGATCCCAGGGGCGCTGTTGAGGCTGGCAGGCAGCGGGAACGAGTCGCAGTTCAGCGGGTCCTCCACCTCGTCGATGGGGGAGAGGGTCACCTCCACGCCGTAGTTGATGCAGCTGTTTTTGAGGAAAAAGAACTCCTCACGCGCAAACACCCACAGCCTGTACTCGTTGTTCGCCAGGTTGTGGATTGCATCAGTCTTCGTCTGCGAGGAGAGGATGGCTTGCAGAACGTATGTGTTCTTCATCTGCCCGCGCCGCCCCGTCGCGACGAACTTCCCCCTGTCATCCTCGCTCTCCATGATGCAGTCCTGCAGGTGCGGGATGCGGTCGCCCGACTTGGTGAAGCACTTCTTCGCAGCATATTCGTAGTCATCCGTCGTCACCACCGCACCGATGGACCCACCGACGAGGAAATCCGCCGTAATCTTCAGCTTCAGCAGCCACTCGCTGCGCCTCCCCACGAGACGGGGCAGAGCAATGGGGGTGAAGCTCTCACCCGCCACCGAGGTGTCCGGCCGGATCGGGATGAAGTACTTCCCTTCCGTCCGCAACGAGAAGCTCTCGTCGACCCATCCGGTGAAGTTGTAGCTCATACGCAGCTTCTCCATGGCAGGGAGGGTCTTGACCTGCCCGTCGCTCGTCAGGTCCTCCTTTGGAAGCTTCTTCATCATGTCGAGGGAGAAATCTCCTTCACGGAACGTTGTGGCGGCGAAGCACTTCGCATCAGTCCGGAGCTTCCCGGCAGCCACATCAGCGTGGCCCATGGCAAACTCCATGTAAACAGTGGGGCAGTGCAGGTCTGACTTGGTCAGCCGGTAGAAAAACTTCAGCTTGTAAGCGTGGTTCTCAGTGAGATTGGCAAAGATGTGGCGCTCGGATGATGCGGCGACAACGCCGTGGAGCTGCCAGTCGTCCTGCAGAAGAGAGATCTTCATCTCGACCCCCTCCGACTGGGAGAGCGAGACGCGCAGGATGCTCGCCTGCGTCACGGCGTTGAGCGTCATGGTGTGCTCGATAAACCCTGTTGTCGTGTTGAGCACCTCACCAGGCAAGTTGTCCCCCACCCGGTACTCCCCGACCAGGTTCACCTCGCGGCCTTCAATCCTCTCCACGTTCTCAATCATGTCGAGGTCCGATGGAAGAGGGCTCTTGAGGCACCCCTCGTGCGCCCTCACACAGAGCAGCACTGCGGCCAGCACCCAGCCCACTGGCATGGCTCTTGCCTGACCCACCATCGCGCCGATGTGCCCGGGCCTGCTAACCCGATTGGCTGGCAAGACGGGGGTGGAGGCAGGGGGTGGCTGGGTGGGTGGGTGGGTGGGGGTCAAACCCACCCTGGCACCACACACACCGCGCACCTCCCTTCCTCCCTCCCGCCCCAGAACCCCCCTGGCTGGGCTGTGTGTGTGTGTGTGTGGGGGGGGATCCGCCGATACTCAGGCCCTGTGTGTGGTAGTGTGTCGGCACTGCATCGATGCAGGAGTGGCAGGCGGTGGGTGAAGGGGCGGGGGTGGGGTGGGGTAGTGAAATAGAGGTAGAAGGGAGCACAAGAATGATCACCCTTCACTCGTTATGCAGGTTGTGTGTGAGGTGGGGTGGGGTGGGGTGGGGTGGGGTGTAGCGGGATCCCCCTGTTCTGCAAGTCTTTCTAGTTGGCGGGGGGGCAGCGGGATCACCGCCACCCTTCTCTTCACCTCTTTCACAACCATTTTTATGACAATACATCTAATCCCCCCCCGTGCAGGTTCTAACACGCCACGCACACAGAGGCACAGTCGCACAACGTTGCATTTGATTTTCTTATCATACAAAACCACCTCCCACCCCCACCCCCCTCCAACAACCCTTTTTCTGGGGGACGAGTATCCCTTCACACCCCCCCTCCCCCCCCCCCTCCTCCTCCCACATCCCCACCTCCCGTCCCGCAGGGAGGAGGGAGAGAAGGTCACATCATCTCTCACCCCCCCTCCCCCACGTTACGCCGAGACGCGAACCCCCTCGAGCCAGTCGGAGATGATGTCGCGTGTGGCAGTTTTCGACCTCCCCGACACGCGAAGCCTCTTGCGTGAGGGTGCGGCGGCGCGCGGCGCATCGCTGTGCCCGGAGCTGCTTTGGGACCCGGAAGCGCTCCCGCTGCGGGCACTCGCCCCATCCGCATTCAGCTGCAGGGCGGTCTCCTTCTGGATCTCCTTGCGGATCTCCTCACGGCGGAGCTTCATCGCAACACCCGAGTCGTCGCCTGAGTCATGCTTCCGCTTCTTGCGGCCCGCATTCTCTGCAAGGGGGAGGCTTTCCCAGGAGCGCGCGCCAGACAACCCCGATGCCAGCAGCTTCGCCATCTCCAGCACAGCTTCCTTCTCCTTCGGCTCGTCCGCCGCTGCAATCTGAACCGTAACGTTGCGCTTCAGCCTGTCGAACACCAGCGTGATCTTCCCCTGCGATGCGATAGGGGGCGGCAGCCCGCGGCTCATCCCAACAACACCCTTCAGCTGCTTCAGGGAATAGTAGGTTCCCTTCCCCGCAGCAGTGCTGGAGGTCCGCACCACAAGCGAGGGACCATAGTCAGACTCGATGGTGAGGAAGCACTCCGTCCCCCCCCAGCGGGTGAGCGGCGCCTGCGTCGCGCTGTCGAACACCTTGATCTTCCCCTTCACGGTGCAGCTCATCGCTTTTCTTTGTCGGGCGTGTGTAATATGTGTGTCGGGGAGGGGGAAGAACAGATGAGGGGGGGTTGCCACGGAGGAAAGGCCCTGATTCCTGAAGGGTGTGTGGGTGTGGGTGGGTCGTCGGAGGGAGGGAGGGGTCAGGAGGCTGGGTTGGGTACCATTGTTAGTGATTGGCAGCCACCGTTTTCGCTCGGGGGAGGGGGGGGGAAGGGGAGGGGGTGTGTGTCACTTTTCGCATCTACGACGCGGGGGGCCTGAGAAAGCCATGCCTGAGGCAGACAGAGAAAGAGGCAGGCCTCGCGGCACGGAGCTGGATAGGAGAGGGGATAGAAGGCCGAGACACTCCCCCCCACATCCCCCCAAGGCACTGGGGTGTGTGGGCACAACGCCTGCTGCATCATGGCGGCATCGACAAAGGGGGGGGGGGGGGGCTTTGCCGGAATAGTGCAAAAAGATAAGGCTGTTGTTTGTGCGCCAAATCCGGGCAAAACAAAAGCAACTCCGCAGCCTGATGAGGAGGTTGAATTTGTTGCCCAAGCGCTGCCTACTATCTTTTTGACACTGACAGGTTCCCTGTTGTGGTAAAAAAGACCACCACGCCACCCCCCTCCGAGGCTCATCAGAACCCTGGACAGCTAGCTAGCGGGCTTTTCCACCACCACCACCTTCCCGCCTCCGGCGCAACAGCCTCCTCCGTCCGCTCCGCACCGGACCCAGCTGGGTCACATGGGGCGACTCACTGGGTGCTTCCGAGAGTCGCTGCAGCAGTGAGGTGGCGTAGGGCGATGCCGGCAGTGCGAGGGCCAGCTGGGTGAGGAGCTCACGGGAGTCAACCACAAAGCTGGCGGTGACGCCGTGCGCTGCGGGGGGAGGGGGCTGCAGCTGGCGCCACCGGCGATGCCGCTTGGGGCCTTCGCCGGTGTTGCCCTGCCCCTGCCGCACACCTGTCGAGGCCCGCTTCCTCAGCTGTGAGCGCATGAGGCGGAGAAGCTGCTCTGCAGCGTCAAAATGCACCCCGGTCGGAACCCTGCCGCTGTGGTAGGTGCAGGCGACCCCCAGAGGGGCCTGCATCTGGAGCAGCTCCCACCCCCGGGTGGAATCGAGGAGGTTCTCTGCTGCTGCGCTGCGCATCACCTCGAGTATGCCGTGGAGGTCGCCTTGGTGTGCCGCTGCGTGGGAGGCTGCGACCACAAGAGGCCAGGTCAGGCGTGTCCTGTCCGCCTCGCGCATCATGCTGTATGCAGCCCGTGCGTTGTCCCACTCGGCGCGCGCCAGGCATCCCGCCAGCAGGGAGTGGTAGACAGACGGGGGTGCAGCGATGCCGCTATCCCAGAAAGCGGTGACGGCCCGCACCCCCCCCTCCCACGTCCCCGCGAGGTGGGCCGCGGAGGCGGCGCTGGCGGCGAGGGCGGGGCCCACGCCCTTGCGCCCCCTGCGCCCCCGCCCCAGCTCCCGGCGCTCCCGCCGGTACACCGCGATCTGGTGGCGGAGGGATGCCGACATCGCGTCCCCCTCCCCTCGGATGGCTGCCACCTGGGCCTTGCTGAGGAGGCGGGAAGCGAGCCCGCGCGCCGCGGCGGCGGCGGGGCGGTGCATTGCTGGGGGAGGGACAGGGTGCCCTCAGGGGAAGCAGCACGCCAGCAGTTCAGGCGGCATATGAGCTCTGTGGGTTGGGTGTGGGTGGGTTTGATTGCTGAGATGTGAAGGCAAAAGGCAAGCCTCTGTGGGTTGGGAGGGGAGAGGTGGGGTGGGGGGTGCTGGGAAGAGAATGTGGCTGTGCGTTCGCAATGCGGAGAGATTCCGGCAGATAGGGGGGGGGGGGGGTTGGGGTGGGGGGCCGCCTGATCTCTTCTTTTTTAAACCCTGCCTGGCAGGTTGCGGATATCACCTTGCACTTTGAAAGCGCAGAAAGGGGGGAAGATGAAAGGGGGGTTGCGACCAACACCTCTTGAGGCCACACACCCGCCCACACTGCACACACACGCACAGGACGGGCGGGCGAATCAAATTTGCAGGAGGGAGGGGGGGGGGAACAGGGGCTGGGGTAATTTTCTGGGGGGTCGTGAACGTCGGGGGGGGGGGGGGGGGGGGGGGGCTGGCGTGCAGGGTGCAGGCAGCGCGCGCAAATGCGACCTGTTTCCGGGTGCCCGCGCGCTCCCGGCGACCGTGCACCCTGGGTGCACGGGTTTGGGCTGAATCTGGGTGACGTACGAGTAGGGCTCCCACCCTGAAAATGGGCTATCTGCAGTCACTCCAGGGACCTGACATCACCTGAAAGTGACCCAAAAGTGCGGAATCTTCGACTCGCGGAATCGCGATTGACCCCTTCCATTGCACTCTTTGGGCTCTGTGCGGATCGTAGTGGGGTCACACTGTGGGTCTAGGTGCCAAGCTTCACCCATGAAATGTGGGTCTAGTTCAGGGGCTGGTCATAGGAGACTGTGATGGGAGGCCGAGAGTCAGCCAGCCCACCCACCCAGCGGGACCCCCTCCTCGGGTGTTCCGAAACCCCGTTCTTTTGAATATTTGGAATCTGTGCGCATCGTAGTGGGGTCACTTTGTAGGTCTAGGTGACAAGCTTTGTCCATGAAATGTGGCTCTGGTTCAGGGGCTGGTCATGGGTGAAGGTGACTGGGAGTAACACACCATGCCACCCCACCCAGCCACCCACCCAGCGGGACCCCCTCCTCAGGTGTTCCAAAAACCCGTTCTTTTGAACGTTTGAAACTTTTGCGGATCGTAGTGGGTCATTTTATAGGTCTATGTGACAAACATCGTCCATGAAATGTGACTCTGGTTCAGGGGCTGGTCCGAAGAGAAAGTGACTGAGGTAGCCACACGGCCGAGAGGGGGGCCGAGAGTCAGCCAGCCCACCCACCCAGCGGGACCCCCTCCACGAGTGTTCCAAAACCCCGTTCTTTTGAACGTTTGAAACTTTTGCGGATCGTAGTGGGGTCACACTGTGGGTCTAGGTGCCCAGCTTCACCCATGAAAAAGCGGTCTGGTTCAGGGGCTGGTTATGGGTGAAGGGTGACTGGGTGACACACACCATGACACCCCACCCCACCCAGCGGGACCCCCTCCTCGGGTATTCCAAAACCCCTTTCTTTTGAACGTTTGGAATTTGTGCGGATCACAGTGGGGTCACTTTGATGGTGTGTGAGCCAAGTATCACCCATGAAACACGGGTCTGGTTCAGGGACTGGTCGTGGGAGAAGGTGGCTGGGAGGCAGCCAGTCCACTACACCCCACCTACCCACCCAGCGGGACCCCCCCCTCAGATTTTCCAAAAACCCGTTCTTTTGAACGTTTGGAATCTGTGAGGATCGCGATGGGGTCATTTTGGCCATGGGGTGCCCATTTACACCTATTACTGGGGAACATCAATTGGGTGAAAGTACCACCTCCTGACCCCCCCCCCTAGGGCAGTGGTGGCAGCGTACGGCCGTACGGTACGCGTACGCGTACGCCGTACGCACTTTCTGAAAATCGCGCTGCGTACGCGTACGCAGATTTTGCGTACGGCTGGTATTCCAGGTCTCTCAGCACACAGTAGGCCACCCAGCGGGTGGCTGGGCCCTGGACTTTGATCTTGCCTTTCACAGATGGTTCCTTGCCGCGCACGTGGCGAATAACTCGCAACACCTGCAAGTACACCCGCAATCATACTGCAAAAGGTACCACTTCCGACTGGAAGGCTCGAAGGCTGCCCCTGGGACACCTGAGTTCGACTGTCGGATTTGGTGTGCGGCCATGGCTGTCTCCTGTGCTCCATAGACTGCCGTACGCAGCGCCGTACGCGTACGCGTACGCGTACGCGTACGCCGTACGCACTTTTTGAAAATCACGCTGCGTACGCGTACGCAGCCACCACTGCCCTAGGGGGGGTCAAATGGGGGTGACAAACACGATTTTTCAAAAAACCGGCGCAGAGGCCCCAAAGCCCCCGTAAACCCTCCAAACCCCCCCAGATCGGTCCGGAAACCCATCGAACCCCACTTTTCCACCATTCCGGGCACCTCAGGTGCCCGAATTGGGGTACCTAAATTTTGTGCCACCGTTTGGTACCGGACAGTGCCACTGTGTGGGAGGTTGGAAAAGAAAATGCCCCAACACACCACATCTGAGGGTTGCAATGCATGTTGCTTGCCAACCACGTCATCCGGTGGGTGTCAGGCGCTATGTAGGTGGCATGAGCCAGGTCTTCGATGTGTTCTGGCTTGTATATGTACCTCCCTGCCTGCGGCACAGGCACTGCCTTTGTCCCCCACACCAGCCACAGAGAGCGTATTGTACTCGGTCCACGGTTGCTGATTCATTGTGATGCGTTGTATCCTCGAGTGAACGTCACACACTAGTGGCACCACCACCCGCCATCCGAGAGCTGTATTGACTTTGCGCCCTTCCGTTGCATTCACCTCGCCACACATATTGCGCCGTTCAGTACCAGTGCTCTTGGGCCAGGCAAAGTAGACCGCAGCAACTACCAATTCTGGCACAATGGGTACCACGACAGCGCACTTCGTGTGTTCCCGGAATGTACAGCTCGTGTTGCAACAGTCGTTGTCAACACATCCCGGTTGTGGAGCACTGCTGCACAGGAATCACACGACCATCTGGACTTGTTCCGTACCTACAGGCAGCCTCCCGGTGCATGGTGGCAGGGAGGTACATATACAAGCCAGAACTCATCGAAGACCTGGCTAATGCCACCTACATAGCGCCTGACACCCACCGGATGACGTGGTTGGCAAGCAACATGCATTGCAACCCTCAGATGTGGTGTGTTGGGGCATTTTCTTTTCCAACCTCCCACACAGTGGCACTGTCCGGTACCAAACGGTGGCACAAAATTTAGGTACCCCAATTCGGGCACCTGAGGTGCCCGGAATGGTGGAAAAGTGGGGTTCGATGGGTTTCCGGACCGATCTGGGGGGGTTTGGAGGGTTTACGGGGGCTTTGGGGCCTCTGCGCCGGTTTTTTGAAAAATCGTGTTTGTCCACGTAAAAGGGTGGCATTTGACCCCCCCTAACCCCCCCCCCCATCCCGAGTCGGGAGGGGGGTCGGGTAGGGGGGGTACAGGGATCAAGAATACGCGTCTGACACCCCACGTATTCGTATTACCGTAAACGGAAATATTGTGGACCGTAATAAAGGTGAACCGTACTATAGGTGGACCGTAAAAAAGATGGAACAAATGGGATTTTTCCGGAACTTGGAACATTTTTACGGTCCACCTATTTTACGGTTGGGATCGTGGACTTGGCGGTTTTTTTACGAGTTCCTTCGCGACGAAGTCGCGAAGGAACCAAGGAAATCGTACGGCTGAAGCTGCAGGATTAACACCACAGGGCCTCAGCACAGAGTGTGCACTCACCATCGTCCGGGAACTGTTCTCCCACAGTTACTGCAGGGTGTACTACACTAAAGGAGTACGATTTCCCTGAATTTTTCGGGCACTGATTCACGAATTTACATCTGGAGGGAGCCCGGTGGTCTCAGCTTCTGTCTGCGCGCCCTGCCGTACTGTGGCTGCTTTTGTGGGCTCGTGCAGCAGGTTCTACTTTTACTTCTACCGGAATGCTCCTTGCATGGTACTACACTTCTCGAGGTGTGGTGGTGGGTGAGTCTCGAGGTGAGATCGTGCCTTTTCCACACGCAGGGAGGACTTGCTTCTCTTGCTGGTGTTGGTTGCGGTGGTGGAGGGAGGGTCCAAAGCTGGGAGGTCGGGAGGCCTACGTGTGGGTGTCTGCGGCGTGGAGGCCGCAGTCCGCGCCCCGCAACCCACCAGCCCGCGGGCGAAAAACGCATTGTCTTTTCCATATTCAGTCCCAATAAATGGTGGACCGTAAAAAAGATGGAACGTTTGGCCTTTTTTTGGGAACTTGGAACATTTTTACGGTCCACCCTTTTTCCGTTTACGGTAATACGTATTAATACGAATACGTATTAATACGTCGAATACGTGTAATACGCGTGGTTTTGGCGACCCCTCTTTCCCTCAGTGGTTTGGGGTATTTTCCCTTCCGGTGTCTGTTTTGTGAGGTTTTTGGGGTGGAGATGGGGTTCCTCCGGGATCGCGATATGTGCAGAACATGTTGACGCGCTGCGGGAAGCACATATTCGTTGTGAGTTTGTGCTTCTCCAGTGTGTTTGAACCTCAGACGCCGTCCATGACGACGCCACACTCGAACTGACGGACACAGACGATCCAAGATGGGATCGGTCACGATCCTTTGTCTTCGTCTCCTTGGCTGACACAGTGCCCAGCCGGTGCGATCTGCCTCACATACAAGCACTCAGTTGACCAGGTATCGCCACTCAGTTGATGTGATTTCGCCTGTTCTACCACCTGGGGAGGGCGCAGGGTCGGTGTACGCCTCAACCTGGCGTTGCGGGTACCCTTCAGGTGCAGGAAGGCCGGGTTTGCAGGGCCTCTCTCGTGATTACGACTGCCCCATTTCAGCTCCGCCCGACACATGGTTGCTCCGTGCTCTTAATAGCGCGGGTCCGGCCTCTGCAGCCGACAGGTTGCGAGCCCATGAGGGGGTCTACAGCGCAACTCAAGGAGGGAAAGGGGGCTGAACCAAAAACCCACGTATTTCAGGAAAATACCCCCCACGTATTCGTATTAATACGTATTAATACGAATACGTATAATACGTTTAATACGCGTATTTTTGAACCCTGGGGGGGGTACCCCCCCCCCATACCCCCCCTCGTGACCCCCCCCCCCCCTGGTAGGGTGCCCGACCAGGGGGTGGGGGTCACCCAAAATTTCGAGGAAATCCTGGTGTCACCCTGAAAACCTGGGTCGCCAGCCTGACCTCAGCCCGCGGGGAGCCCCCCCCCCCCCCCTACCCCCCCCCCCCCCCCCCCCCCGGAGGAAATCCGTGAACTACCAAAAATCCTTACCCCAGGGCCTGGGGGGGAAGCTCTGGTGGGATACATTGATACACTCGCTCTGTGCCAACACGCCCCCGCGCACACAGACCCCTGCCACCTCCGTGCTCTTTGATATGAGTTTCACTGCAACACGCTGCACATCTGTGTGCATACCCTTCCACCCACCACCCCGCCCTCTTCGGTTCTTCTGTATGCAAGGGGAAGGGGAAGGCTGTTGTCCTGTCCGCCAAACCCGGGCAAAGCAAAGCAGCTCCCCGCAGCCTGATGAGGAGGGTGTCCGTTCGTTTACATATCTTTTTTGACACCGACAGGAGCCCCTGTTGCAGTAAAAAAAGGCGTAGCAACCGTGCTTCCTTCTTCCTCAATGATGCGTTGACGCTTCCACCACCCGAGAGCCTGCTGCTTTGATGTGGGTGTGGAGCACATGTGAACACGAGATAGCTAGACACACAGAAAAGGAAGCAGGTCGTCGCAAGCACTCCTACACTTCTCCGCATCATGAATGTGGTTGTAGTTTGGTTGTGCGCACCTGTGCGTGTATGCGTGTCCAGGCGCGCGCTGTCAGCAGTCTTTTTTACCGTGACCTGGGGCAGGTTATAGCAAAAAGGCCTCTTCCACATCCCCACCCCCCGCTGCAATGCGGCACACACACAGATGAGGCATTGAGGTATCGCCACAAGATAACGAGACGCACACAAACAGTCTGTCAAACCATGCCTGCCGCCTGCAGAGCATGGCTGCTGCCTCTGCTACTCTACTGGGCCTTTCCGTCACCCGCCTGGCCCTCACCCAACAGCTGCGTGTAGAGGTGGTGGAAGCGGTGCCCGGGCACAATCCAATCAAACCTCCCGGCAGACTTCCTCAGGTGCTCCTCCGTCACCTCCCTCCCCCGCATCCCGGCCAGCCGCACCACGCGCCGCATCACGGTCGCGGTGTCCGGGTCCAGATCATCCATGGTACACGGCCGCTCCGCCACATCACCACCACCCTCCTCCCCCTCCTCCTCCCCACCCCCACCGCCTCCTGACGCAGACGCAGGGCATGCGGTGTCAGCTGTGTCGGCAGCAGCAGCAGCACCCCCTCCCTCCACCGCCGGTGGGGATCCCTGCCTCGGCTCATCCTTTCCCTCCTCGGCAGCACCCTTCGCATCCGGTGGTGTGGGGCTCTGCTTGTGGTGGCCAGCTTCAGCCTCAGCCTCGCCCTCACCCCTGGCTCCACCCCCACCCTGCGCCTGATGCTCCAGCCAGTCGCGGAGTGTTATGTAGAACGCATGGTGCGGGTGGGCCTCCCCGAGGAACTCAAACCCGCGCTGCATGCCTTTGAGGCGCTCCTCGCAGGCACGCCCCTTCTCCGCGACGAGCCGCGCCGCACGCGCCACCACGGCGCGGTGCCGCTCCTCCATGTCTGGCGGAGGCGTGGGCGCCTGCTGCTGCTGCTGCGCGGCGCCCCCCGCCCCCACCGCCACCGCCCCGCTGCCACCCTCCGACCCGCTGTCAGACGCATCGTCGTGATACATCGCGGGCAGCGGCGACACCGAATTCACCTCGCGGCTCGCAGACCCCCCTTCGTGAGCCCCCAGCTGCGGCGGCGGCAACACCTCGCCCCCCTGAGCTGGGGCGGCGGCGGCGGCGGCGGTGGTGTCAGCCACGCCACCACCCCCACCACCCCTACCCCTCTCCTCCTCCAACGCCCGGAGGTAGACAGCGCGGTGTTCGCCACCCTCCGCCAGGAAGGACAGCTGCGATGCGCGGGAGGACCGCGCCATCAGCGCGGCCTCTGCAGCAGCCCCCTTCGCTGCAACCAGGCGTGCCGCGCGCCGGATCAGCGCGAGGGCCGCGGCGGTGGGGGCCGCGGCGGCCCCCGTGCCCCCGGAGGCAGTGCCCGACGCGGGCGCCACCCCACCCCCCTGCAGCCCCAGCGCTGCCAGAGGGGAGCCTGCGGCTGTCGGTGGTGGGGACTGCCGCGTGGGGGGGGTGCCCTGGGGTCCTGCTGCTGCTGCAGACGCTGCGGCGCCCGTCTCTTCCACCCCTTCGCCTCCAGACTCCCCCGCAGCCTCTGCCGCCGCCACAGCCCCGGCAGCGAGCTCGAGGAAGATAGCGTGGTAGGCATGGTCCTCCGCGAGAAACGGGCACCCGCTTGCTAGATCCACTGCCCCCCGCAGCAGCTCCGCACACCGCGACTCTATAGCAGCGGCGGTGGGGGTGGAGGTGGAGGTGTTGGGCGAGGCAGTGTCAGGGTGTGCTCTCTCCCTCTCCCTCTCCCCCTCCTCCTCCCCCCCGCCCCGCCGGCGGCGCCGCCGCGACGGCGGCGACCCGGGCGGGGAGGAAGAGGAAGGGGGGGGCGACGGCAGCAGCGACACCCCGCCGCCGTCAGCCTTCCCCTCCTCCCCCTCCGCCTCCGCCCCCCTGCCGGGCGACGCCGCCACCTCCCGGCTGCGCTTCCTCCTGCCAGATGGGGTGCCAGCGGGGGCCGCGGTGGCGGCGCTGCTGCCACCCCCACCCCCCTCCTTCGCGGCAGCGGGTGAGGGTAGGACCTTTGGGGGGGACTCCGCGTCGGCAGCGCCGGCGCTGTCTGACCTGGCACCCCCACGGGGGGGTGACCCCAAGGACCCAGGAGTTCTAGCCTCTGGAGGCACGGCAGCCCCAGGTGTGGCGTCGGGGTTCGGTTCTCCCCTGGCACACCTCCTGCCCGAGAGCACATCTGCCGCGATGTGGCGGGCGAGCAGCAGCATTAGCCGCAGGGTGGGCTGCGGGGGGGAAGGACGGTTTGCATCGCTGACCCCACCGCCGCTGCTCGCCAGGGCCTCACGCCCTGCCTGCAGCGCGCCAGGTATCGCGCTGTCGATCTCCATCCTCCGCCTCTTCCTCGGGCGGGTTGCGAGGTGTGCCTGCAGCGCAGCTTCCGAAGCTTCCCGGATTGCATCACTTTCTGCATCATCCCCTTCCTGCGGTGTCGGTGTCTCGTCACCTGCATCTGATTCCCCCAGGCACTCCAGGTCAGTCGCAAAGAACTGTGGCATCCCCATCGCTGGCTCCGCCGGGGCAGGGCTGTCGGTGTCGCCCTGCGGCGGGCGCTGTTTCTTGCGAGCGAACTCGCTAAGGGTGGCGGCGTCGATGTGGTGGCGGAGGTCGTGGCGGTCTGCGGTGGCATCGCCACGGCCCGGGAGGGGGGAGAAGATAGCAGGGGCATCGGCGTCGGCTGCGCCGATCGGGTCGTCATGTATGATGCATTTCACACCCACGACGCTCAGAGTGAGGGCGCTTGGGGTGTGTTGGCCTGGCATGCCGAGGCCCAGACCTGGGTGTTGTTGTGTGTGTCAGGGGAGAGCGGGTTGAATGGGGGTGGGGTGGGGTGGGGGGGTGGTGGGGGGCAGAGAATGAGCAAGGCTGTTGCTGTTGCACAATGGGTGGGTGGGGGTGGGGTGGTGGGGGGTGAGGGCCTTTGTGCATCCTGCAACGTACAGCTGGCCGTTCCGGTATCACCACGTTTTCAACATCACTGGGGAGAAAGAGGGTTGCGTGCATGTGGGTTGGGGCTGGGTTTCCAGTTTTTGAGGGGGGGTGGGGGGGCACGCAGAACAAGACAACAAGACTCGGGGCATTTGTGCCCTCTCAGAGCTAAGGCCCCAGTAACATTGCGTCACACTAACAATATGCGCTGTGCAAATGGGTATCAAGCTCTAGGGCACGGAAGTGACGTCAGGGGTTCCTGAATCACACCAAGTTAGGGGAATATTCAGGGCAGCGAGGCGGTAATTTTTTTTTTGCAATGTTTTTTGCCCAGGGTATAAGATAGACTTTTTTTCTGGCACCGTTTTCCGGTTTTTCTGGTTTTGAAAATTTTTCGCGCGCGCCTTCGGCGCGCGCGACCCGCGCAAACCCTCCCAGAGTCTGAGAAGGCCCGGTGCCTGCGCGCGTCCTGTCGTACTGAGGCTGCTTGGTGGGGCAGGCGCAGCAGCTGCTTTGAAAGTTTGGACTCTCGACCAAAAAACCGGTCTGGTGCAATGCTTTTACACAGGGGGGTCTGGGGGGCGGAGCCCCCCAGCCGCCGGAGGCCACGGTAGTGAACATCTGTTCACTACAGTCTGGATTCGCTTGTAAGTAGGAAGGCTTCGCTGTATCGCAGCCCGGCCAGCAGGAGATCACTGGTCCTTGAGGGTTCAACCTTCAGGGTGGAGGAGGACGGGGGAGCGACCACTCGTGACAGGTGTGCGTTGTGGGTGGAGTGGGTGCACGACAGAATGGCCAAAGGGTCCACGAGATCTCTGCACACATTCCGTTATCGAGGAGATGGGCACCTAGCTGTGACGACAGGCAACAAACAAATCTCATCTGTTAGTTGCCCCCAATAGGCTTGGCGACCTTCAAGACTGCTTGAAAGTCGTTCGTGTTCTCGTCTCAGCCCTCCAGACTGCAGTCTTAGACTCCCTCTTAGACATGGTGGCTGGAGTCCACCATGTGTGCACCTTCAAAACAGAAGAGACCTGCATGACGAGGTCACCACCCACCGGGCCATCCGCTAGGTCCATTTTTCTTCTCCGCTTCTCTGCCTTCTTTGGACTATTTGAGCTCTGTGCGGATCACGATGGGGTCACTTTCTATTTTTTATGGCGTTTTTTCTGACTGTTTTACTGTCCCAAAGTCACAAGAAAAACCGCCAAAAATGAGACCGACCTTTTTTTTTTTCCAGAAAACCGGGAACCGGGAAACCCTGGTTTTGAAAACCGGAAAACCAGACCTATCTTATCCCCTGTTTTTGCTCTGAATTTTGCCCTGATTGCTTTTTTGCCGAACTTTTCCACCTGACTTTCGGTGATCTCTAGGACAAACAAACCGCGCACTGGCCGGAGAAACGGCTAGAGGGTGGCTATGGTGCTGCGAAGGATTTCATCGGGCAGAGGGCACGTCAGCCAAAGTATCATGCAAGGGGTCAACTCTCACTGTGACACACGATCACGAGTGGTTCTTCGAGTGCTGTAGGTGCGGGGGACAGCGGCACTGAATGAACTCGAGTGCGGCATACCGCCACACACACATGTACCTCCTGTAGTGCAGAACACCGCCCAGCTCAGAGCACCCGCTCTTGAGAGTGACCCCCACTCCTGTAACGCACACGCAAACCTCGTTGCAAAATTCCGGCGGATGAAGGATAGTACATCAACGGTCATCGGTAGGAATAGGAAACAAAGAGTCTCGGGTTTGCTCTTCTGCGCAACTACAGTTTATGAGTGCCCACGGAGTGTCCACTGCCAAAGAGCAGGTATGCGGCTAAATCTCAATCTCAACTCGATTTAGCTGCATGCCTGGCAAATAGCCCTTCCTTTTTTATTACTGCCACTCGAGACAAATGTGAGATCAAACAATGTGGGACATGCATTGGGGGCGGGGTCGAGGGGGGGGGGGGGGTGGAAAAATATCGGATGATGCTGATGACGATCGGGTTTTTCAGTTCTGAGCCCGCTGGGCGGAACCTCCTGCCAGTCCCTTCAGTAAATCTACTCCCAATGATCCCATGCGCACATTTGGGGCTACTGGCTGTGAAGCCCCAAACGGTGACGAACAAACGATGCAGTTTGTGGTGACGGGAAGTCACCCTGCCCTCATCCCGAACAACAACACCGCATTCCCTCCAAGCAAGCATACGTTATTGGATAAGGGGCTCTCGCAGTGCAGAACAGGCGCCTGCTCCCTCATGACATAAGAGACAAAAAGAGACACAAGGATGATGTTTGTGCGCTAAAACCAGGGGGGGTGGGGGGGGGGGGGCAAAAAAACATCCCCTGGCGCAGTTTAGCACAGTGTGTGAAGGCCCCCGAGAAAAGTCACGGGGGCTTCCAGCACCACTCCCCTTGGCTTTCGCAGTTGTGACTCCCGAGTGACGTTCTGAAAACTCCTGCTGGAATTCCGGCAATGAGACACCCTTTAGGGACGACAGAGCCAGTGTGAGATGTTGATGCCATGACTGCCTGTCGTCACAACACGCCGTAGGGGCGGGGTGTGGGCTGAGATCCGCACAGGGTCTACTCACTAAAAACGTGACCACCACGCACAGGGTGGGCTAATACCCATGCAGGGTTAACCCACCTTAAAAAGTCATGAACACACACACGGAGGCAATGCGGCAATGTTGCGAGTTGGGGTGGGGTGGGGGTGGCATCCAGCCAGCAGTCTGCGAAAGACTGATGCAGAAGAACCAAATGCGATACCCCTCTGTTGCCAACATCACACACGCCCCACACGGGCCGTGTGGGGGGGGGGGGGGGGGGTAGGGGGGGTCATAAGCCCGTACAAAACCACATTTTTCAACATACCATCAGAACCGCCCTAATACCTGATCTGACCCGAAAATCCGACCCATACCCCCCCGGAAACCGTCTGGAGCCCACTTGTGACACCTGATGCGCACTTTTGTGATGATTTTTTGGGGTCCTAAAAAATGTACCTCAGTTTCGTACCTTGCCTTTGTACCTGAACCACTCCCGACCGCAGTATTTCGTTCTTTGCAAGGAAAGGGTATCACTACGCTCACCCAGCACGCCGAGCAACACATGCCGTGTGCCTAGGGCCTCGCAGAGGTGTCAGATGCTGCTGCAGAGGGGTACCTTGCTCGAAAGACGCTCGCCAAACGGGAGATGTGCGGGGTCCCGGCAGAGAGCGTTGTGGCAGACCTGCGTCAGAAGAAAACGGCACACGACATCCGTGAGGCGACATTATTTCGGGCGCTCCGTCGGGCTGGGTACATAGGAGAGCGAGTGGGACGTGGTGACGACAGATATATGCAGTGGTGCATCAACTGCACGCACGTGCGAAAAGCGGCGTTCCTTGCTGGCCAAGAAAGATGTCACCTGCACTCCTACTCCTCCCACTCCTCCTGCTCCTACCCCTACACCAACTGATGTGGGCAGTGAGTGATGGCAGCTCCAGAGCAGCAGATGATCTAGGAAGCGATGAGCGGATCAGCCGGGCAGACTACCCCAGTCCGTACCGGAAGTACGAAGCGTTGCGGGCCCGCCACCACCGCCTCCAGGAGAGGACCCGAGGATTAAGAGTAGGGTTGTACAACGCCAGGGGAGAGTATTCCCCTGGCGTTGAGACATCCCTGACGATCTTGCGATCGCACTGTGGGGGTTGAGTCGGCAGGCAGATGCCTATCCAATGACTTTGTTGAGTCCTCACATGGTACACTCTCATACGTGCTGTTGAGACTGCGTGGTGTACTACACCCAGAAGGTGGCTGAACTCATTCAGCTGGCGCAACAACACAACATTCCCACCAATCAGGTACAAGAAAGACCTTGCCGAGGCACTGGGGAGGCAACATCGTGCCACCTGAGCCGGAACCACCGCAGAAAAGGCAAAGAACGAAATATTGCGGTCGGGAGTGGTTCAGGTACAAAGGCAAGGTACGAAACTGAGGTACATTTTTTAGGACCCCAAAAAATCATCACAAAAGTGCGCATCAGGTGTCACAAGTGGGCTCCAGACGGTTTCCGGGGGGGTATGGGTCGGATTTTCGGGTCAGATCAGGTATTAGGGCGGTTCTGATGGTATGTTGAAATTTTTGGTATTTGTACGTTTTTAGGGGGGCTTATGACCCCCCCTAGGGGGGGGGGGGGTGATCAGCTTTTGGAGAAGGGTTAAGATCAACCCTTCGTTGATATTTTTTCACTCGATACGCACGCAGCCACGATTTGTTTTTTTTCCCCACGGGTAGAGAGATCAAGGGTCCTTCCCACAGAGGGACCCTTGCGAACAGTCTTCGGACGGATTTCGTTTCTAAAGCGGGCACAGCCCGGCAGCCAGGGATGGGGGGGGGGGGGGGGTAGGGGTGGGTCACTGGGGGAAACATTGGCCAATTTTTGAGATGTGCGTTTTTGACCCTAAAAAGGTGATTCTGCTGGCAGAAAGTGCCCAATATACTCCGGAAACTCAATTCCGCCCACTCCCAGAGGGTGGTATGCCCCCGACGATGCCGTTTTTAGCAACCAAAATTTTTGGGACAGAACTTGTACCTGGGCTGCACTCCACAGGACACATCAAGCAGAGCAACCACACCTCAACCTGCCAGATGCACAGAAGAACTGTTGTCGTTGATTGTTCTGAAACATAACAGCTTCTCGGTGCCCTCCAGAGGCCAAAAGGCACGCCAATGTGAGGTGATTGCACCAGGAAAAGCTGTGGGAGCAGTATGGTACAGTTCGTGTCCCGTTTGACGCTGTTCTTCGGGAGCTTACGGCAGCTGGGTCTGTGGCACGGTGCATCCATTGCCAGGGAGCGCGTCCTTGGGTGTGGTGCCTCACCTGTGAGCATGTGGTACAGGGACGCCATACGAGAGTCTCAGATGCCTCCTCTGATGGGAGCAGCGGACTGGAACAGGCACCTGGTACAGCAGGCACGGGTACAAGAAATGGCCCAGAAATAGCGCTCAGCAGAAGCGCAAGATTTGCCCGTCTCAGCTTCCAGCCCCAACTTCTGCTCAACGGTATTGTCGGGAAATCCTCAGGCATGTCTGCATTGTCAAATTTGAGGCTGATTGGGAGCCACAAATGTCTGGATTGAGGGGGTCGACGGAATCCACAGTTGAGATACGGGCCAGTCTCTCAAAGGAAGAGGAAACCAGATCTGATTGCTCTCGCGGACGAGCAAGACGTTATGTAGGACGCAGTTCATGGACCAGAACTACGGACGGACCTCCCGAGGGCCATCCGGCGCCGCTGGCAGTCCCAGAGGGTGATACAAAGGGCACCAGCGGAAATTAGCAGACTGCACAAATAGCCTCAGGTACAAGTTCTGTCCCAAAAATTTTGGTTGCTAAAAAAGGCATCGTCGGGGGCATACCACCCCCTGGGAGTGGGCGGAATTGAGTTTCCGGAGTATATTGGGCACTTTCTGCCAGCAGAATCACCTTTTGAGGGTCAAAAACTCGTTTCTCAAAATTTGGCCAATGTACACGCTTTTTTAGGTGCAGTGACCCACCCCTAGGCATACTTGTACCCCCATATGGGGAAGGCCAAAAATATGGGGAAAATATGGGGGGAATATGGGGGGTTTTTCAAGTCCTGTTCCCCCATATTTCCCCCATATGGGGGATATATGGGGGAAAACCCAGGGGTTCCTCAGGTGGAAGCAGTCAGCAAACAGTTCTCTTCGTTCTGCTTTTCACAGGGTGTGAAGTCAGCCACTGACAGGGGACGTCTAGCACCTTGCAGAGCCATCTCACCTCGTCGCTTTCTGCAGAGAGGAAACGCCCGGCTGAAGTGCTCGAGTCAGACCACAAAAGGTGCTGTGAGAGTGCCGACCGCCACTTTCTTCAAGTCTGAGTAGCGGTCATCAGAGCATGCTGTCCAGTAGTCCTGTCTTTGCTGGCAGAACAGTTGCGTCCTGCAGCCAGTCCTTGTACTGGCCTTCACAGGTCTCATTCCACCCGGCAGATGCAGCTTGAACATGTCAAGCTGCCTGGTGACGAGCGTCGACTCCGACTTTTCGGCGCTCGGAGCGGTCAAAAGCGGCGGAAGCGCCTGACACCAGAATGCACTGCTTGTGAATTCCCTTGTCTAATTAAGGACCTCAGGGGGCAGTTCGCAATCGCAAACACACCAGAGTGAGGACTTATAAACACAAGAGTGTGTGTTGTGAGGAGCTGTTAACCCTGAACGCGCTATGTGTGTCTGTGCGTATGTGTCCACCACCGCTGCCGCTGTCACTGCGGTGCCCCGCCAAACCGGGAAGCGTTTGCTCTCCGCTGCCGCTGTATCGGCGCAGGAGAGGAACAGGAGGTCGGTGCGACCCACCTGGGGGATCTTCCAGGGGGGGCCAGACCTGGCCACACCTGAACGAGGGCGCACCTCCCCAGGATCGGACTCCTGGAGGATCCCCAACAAGGCATGAGGCCGGTTTCGACGCGCACTTCGTGTGTGTCTGTGCCTGAGTGGTTTGATGTTCTCCCGTTGCAGCACGAATACCCCCATATCCCCCCATATGGGCCCCATATTTCCCCCATATTCCCCCATATTTTACCGGGTTTTCCCCATATTTTCAGCCTTTTTCCCCATATGGGGGCGGGGTTTTGAGACCCCCCATATTTCCCCCAGATTTAGGGGGTTCCCCATATGGGGGGACAAGTATGCCTAGGGGGGGGGGGGGTAAGGGCTTGGAGGAATTTTTACGACCTGAACCACACAGGGTGCGCCACAACGTTATCGGGAACGCAGTGCGAGATACCCGGTGTGTGCTAAAGTCGAGGACTCCTTCCGCTAGAATAAGAGAAGATCACCGAGCCCAGCAACTGCAAAAAAAAAGAGGGCAGCTCCGGACTACTTTTCGTTGAGCGCACACTCCTGTATCAAACTGTGGAAGCCCCTGTGAAGTGGCATGAAGGTGGGAGCCTAATAGAGGTTCAGTCGTACGATTTCCTTCGCTACCTTCGGTACTTCACAAATTCGCTACACTTCATCGCTAGTAACTGACGCAAGAAACACAAGCATCCACCTGCCCGAGTCGGAGAAAACCTGCATCAGGTGTAGGGCCGGCGGAGGGGGATGACAAGAAGCACAATGCCAAGACACTACTGACAAAATCCGAAGAGGATATTCACCACGAAGGCTTGCTCAGAAGCTTGGAAAGCTCCCCCGAATTCCCCCGAAAGCCGGAGGTTTCAAAATCACACCCGCAATTGGAAAGGGGGTGCAGGGAGGTGGACACGGTGCAGGGAAAGGTGAGGTCGTTTGATGCAAGTGCCCCTCACCCTGCCTCACACTAACGTGCAGGGCAGTGTCTTTACATCAAATGGTGTGGCCTGCCTGTGATGTTGCGTCGATACTTTTTTTCCTGGGAAAAACAGGTCCCCTTGCTGGTGAAGAAAGGCACTTTGCTGTTTCCACGTAACTTCCTCCGGACAGTGTCTGTCTGGAGGAGGGCTACGTCCCATTCCTCAGTGTCTCAGCAAGAACCAAGACCCGCTGCCTACAATATAACGGAATCAGATCCTGGGAAGTGGTGCACAACACGCGGGCAACAATTTGTTGAACAACTCAGCACTGGGGTCGGGGGGGGGGGGGGGTGGCGGGGTGGGTGGGTTACGAAACAGATACACATAAAAATAGAAAAGGGCGTTTGGGGGAGGGGGGGGGGGGGGGAATGGCCAGTGTTTTGACGCCCTGTGACACGGGGGGTGGGTCGGTGGGTGGTGGTGATGACACCGACCCCACAACCCCAAACATGAACCAGGTTTTAGGCACTCCCTGGTTTGCTTTTCATCGTGATGTTTGGTTTTTTTTGGGGGGGGGGGGGGGGGTTGGAAGACCCTCGCCGGCCGTTGGTCGTCTATGACCCAGGGGGGGGGGGGGGTTTGATCGTCGAGAGTGAATGGAAAAGTAAGTCTCCCAGCACCTTCTTGCAATGTTAGTCCTTTTTGTAGTCACTACACCAGATATGTTGCACAACGCAGATCAATGCCCCAGGGGGGGGGGGGGGGGTGAATCAATTTTTTGGGTGTTGCTTCTCGAGCCACTGGTTCAGGTTCTTCAGACTTCCAGACACACAGCTTTCCCATTTTCCTATATTTATCTGGTTGGTCTGCCCCAGAGGGTGAGACCACGCTGACACACAGTGGCTGGGTACTTCTTTATTTCATGTGCAGTGGAATTGAAACCCAGACGGCGTCCCCACCCTGCGGCTCCTTTGCCCTTTTGCCATTTTAGTTGTGTCAGAGTCGCAGGTGCAGAAACCTTTCTGGGGGTTTTAACCAGAACCGCACGCAAACACACCTTCGCACTATCCAAGCAAATCTGTGTTTCAGCTTCCTGTGTGGGGGTGGGGGGCAGGGAATTCTCGGCACTCATTCACAACGACCACAGAGCCGACAGGCACAGCCAGAGGTGCAGGGATTCACCCGATACAGGAGAAACAATCCGTTGGTCGTGTTTCGCCCACGGGGGGGGGAAGGGGGGAGAGGGCACGGGCGATCGAACCCCGCGGAAAACGGTTCACACGCTCTCCCACCTTCGGGCTTGTTTGTGCGCACCCATATGTGCATACGAACAGTCCTTTGTTTACCACGACCTGAGACAGGCTATAGCAAAGAAACCTTAAAAAATCGAAGCGGTTTCTTTTGCATGAAGTAGAAGAAAAGGGAAAACCAGAGACCTCCTTTCACTCGGTTGCAGGAGGTGGGCGGGGTAATGGGTCCAAAGGACTTGACATCAGAGGATGGGGGGCGAGGGGGGCATGGCACGGCACAAGTCGGAACGACTGCCGCGCCGTCGGAGCTGATGAGGATATGTGGCGGTTTGTTCGAAATGGCCGCACTATCCCACGAGGAAAAAGAGGTCAGATGCACCAAGGTGTTGCGATGAACCGTGGTGGGGGTTTCATTGGAATCATTTACAGAGCTCAGTAGTACTTATTCGTTTGAGGGAACAAGCACATCTTCCGCCAGCATCAGGGAGGCAGTGACTTGGATACTAGCATTGTTGAAGAGCGGATAGTCGCACCCGAAAACTTTCGATCGTGCGCTAGCCTAAATCCGGTCAAAACAAAAAAACCCAAAGGCAACTCCAGCCTGATGAGGATGCTGCATTTGCTGCCCAATCCGCACCCCCTTCACAACGACCAACAGAGCCAACAAACAGGCACAGCCAGAGGTGACAGAGGTGCAGGGGAGGCAGGGGGAGGACAGGTCCACCCGAGCCAGGAGAAACGTTGCGTGCCAGGGGGAGGGGGGTTTGATCGTCGAGAGTGAATGGGGGAGGGGGGGGGGGGGGGGAAAGGCACGAGAGATCGAATTCTGGCAAACGGCACACACATACGTGATTATTTTAATAGTGTTGTAGACAGCACCGAGCACTTGCTCTTGGTGCGATATTTGCTGTCTACACACACACACACATTCACTATCCATGGGGGTGGTGCACGCCCAACCCCGAACGGGCCTGCATCCCTGTGCGGGCGCCGTCCACTGTCAAACAGACGTGGGGCAAGCGCCCCCCGGAGCTGTGGGTGGCCCTCTGCGACTGGCTGCGGGGCCTGAAATGGGGGCCGCAGGGAGGGGAGCACACCGTGACCCTCATGGAGTTGGCTGTCGACTTTGAGCTGTCGACCGGCCTCACCCTCCCAGAAGTCGAAACGCGCCGCATCCGCCCCCACACACCTGACCCCCCTGAGAGGGGGCCGCGGGAGGCCCGCCCACGCATCCCCGAGGACACAGCCCCGGGGCTCACCCTCTACTTCGACGGCGGAGCAAGGGACAACGGCACCCCCTTCGCCCTGGCGGGTGCAGGTGCGGTGCTCTACCGAGACGGCCTCAAGGTGTCGGAAGAGATCCTCCCTCTGCTGAACGTACGCAGCAACAACATCGCTGAGTACGAAGGGGTTCGAGCGGGCCTACGGCTGCTCAGAAGGGGCGACCCGCCCCCTGAGGGGAACGTTACGGTGCGGGGTGACTCGCAGGTGGTGCTGCGACACCTAAAAGGGGAAGCGGTTTGCCGCGATAAATCCCTCCGCCCCCTCTTCCTCAGCACGGCACGGCTGGCTGCCGACCTGGGGCCCCGGATCACCCTTACGTATGAGCACGTGAAAAGGGAGCTCAACGTCGATGCGGACGCCCTCAGCAACGCCGCCATGGACGAGGCTGAGAGGCAGGGGGAGACCTCGCAGGAGCAGCTGCGGCAGGACTTCGCAGCCTTCCAGAAGAGCATCCTGGGCAAGGCTCACTCGTTGAGGCAGCTCTGCGAGGTGGTGCGCAAGACTTCCAAGCAACCATGGCACTGTGGCCACACTGCGAGCTCCACTGTCCTCACCGCGATCGGGGGAACCGTGGCAGGGGGCCTGTCCAGGAGAGCCCAGCTCAGCCCAGCCACCGAGTCGGTGATGCGCAGCCTCCAAGCGCACACGGCAGGCCCGGGCTTGAACCAGCGGGACACAGCCTTCCACTCCCGCGGCATGGCGTGGGCCGCAACCTTCGCACCGCAGCCCCACTACCCAGAGGGGTGGCAGCAAGCGGCCCAGCAATGGACTGCCAGCAGCCGGCAAGCCAACGCCCGGACAGGACGGTCATGGGAACGACGGGGCGCTGCTCCCCGGACTGCCCCCCCTGGAGCCAGACGGAACGCGAAGATGCTTACCTGCGCTCTGCACTGGAAACCCCGCTGCGTGGACTGCCGGCGCCGGCGCCTCTCGGAAGAGGACTGCTGCCGGGACCACCACGGGAAGAACGACGGCTTGCAAGTCACCATGGAATTTTGCAAGACGCATCGCATGGGCCGGTGCGGGGACTGCCACAGCAGTGCGAAATCACTCACACACTGTTGCGGCACGCACCACGCTGGCTATGCCTCACGCCCTCCTCGGAGTGGCACTGAGTTGGCCCCACACTCTAACCCGAGTGGGGCATCCGCTGTGACGTAGGGGTGGGCGGGGAGTGGGCACAGATCCGCGCAGGGTTACCCACTTAAAACCACTATCACTACACACACACACACGCACGTTAATATTATTCGCTTCGTGTAAGACGCACCGAGCGAGCTCTGGTTGCTGCCTCCACTGTCATGCACACACACACACACACACACCCCACCTCTCCCACTCCCGAGTTGGGCGCAAAGAAACCTAAATAATCGAAGCGGTTCCTTTTTCCAGTAGCTCGGGGGAAGGACTTGACATCATAGGAGAGGCATGATACTGTGTGTATTGTACGGGGGGGGAAGGTGAAGTCGAAGAAATATAGAAGCACAGAGTTGACCTCCCTTCACCCGGCAGGCAGGTTGCAGGGGTGGTGTGCACTTGATATCAGAGGACGGGAGGAATGGCACGCCAGTCGGGGGCTGAGGATGCGTGGCGTTTCTTGTTCGAAGTGGTCCACAGTGTTGCCAGTTTACAGGAGGGGAGGGGGCGGGGGGCCTTGTCACAGCCCCCTTTTTGTTTTTGGTGGAGTTTCTCGTGAGAGCCCCCCTTTTTTATGACATAGTTCCTGCGTAGTCGTAGTTCCTAGAAATTTTTCAAGGGCACAGAGTTTCCACATGTTGGGGCGACGCCGAACTGAACAAGCTCACACATCGGGTGACCCTTCCCTGGAATTTTTGACCCAATGTGCCTGCCAAACTATCTTTTCCAAGGCGCTTGCTACGTGTGAAAAAAATCCCTTCTTGAAAAACACGCTTCCTGCTCACGCCACTCCTGGCACAAACATCACATCATGTTTTCACAGAGACAAGCGACCTCCCCTCTCTGAGCGCCTGTGCAGGGTCCATCTCGAGTGGGACTGCACGGTGCGCATGCCAAATCGGCGTGAAATCCTCCCTGCTGTAATCATCACCCTGGTACTTCTTGTAGTCGTACATATAGGATGTGCCGTCCCCCACGATCCCCCAATACCAGAACTTCACCCCGCACGCCTGCAGCAGATGCCCGACTGCCTTTGTGAGAATCGTGCCGAAGCCGCAGTCGTCCCTCCTCAATGCCGCATGGGTGTAATCATGCCAGGTCGAACCGATGTGGTAGCTCAGCGACACGGCGACTATCTCGTCCCCATCCCACAGCTCGAAGGAGTGGTGCGTGATCTCAGCCCCAGGCTCGGCGTTGCGGCTGTGCATCCTCGAAAGAAACGCGACGAGGTCATCCGTCACCCAGGTCACGCTGTGCCGTTCCTTATGCTGCTTCCCTGCGAGGATGAGGCTCTTCCGGAAGTCGTGGTCCATCGTCATGCGGAGGTTCCGCACCTTCTCCGACCGCATCCGTTTTGACGAATCCCAGCGAATGGGCTCCCGCAGGTCGATGCAGAAACGCTTCCTCGGGTTGGGCAGCGTGATCAGGCTCAGCCGGGTCCTGGGGCTGTCGCTGCACAGCACGAAACACGCCTCGAGGAATAGGGCACGGACCGTCGCTTCCGACTTGAGGAGGTCGCCGAACGACAGGAGGGTGTCGGGAAGCTCCGGGTCGTGGACCCAGTTCATGCTGCTGTGCATGGGGGTGACAAACAGCCTCAGGTGGTGACCGCACGGGATGCCGGGGAACGGGTTGGGTGCGGTCCGCACCACGGCGGACCTCCCGCGCAGGGTGACGCGGTACTCCGTGTCGCACATCAGCATGGCGAAGTAGGCCACCCCCACCCCAGCCGGAACAGCGCGTGCCCGGTCAACCGAACCGTGCTCGCCGCTCAGCAGCACCTCTGCCGCAACAGGCGGCGACCAGGACAGCCTGATGGTGTTAAACGACACATCCGTCTGGATCTCAAGCTCCACGTCAGCACCGCCACCCATCCCCATCCCCGCCTCCACCCCCCTGCCCGCCCTCCCAACGCTGTGGGCAGGCGGGAGGCCGTGGGTGTGCCTGAAATAGAAGTGATGGTGGTGGTGGGGTGACGTGGGGTGGCCATAAGACACCCAGATATACCAACGATACCAACGAAAACCACGCCCAGCCCCCCCCCCCCCCCTCCCCCAATCAGCAAGGCAATGAAAGAAGGCGACATGTCGTAATCTCAGATGGTGGTGATGGTGGTGGTGGGGGGGGGGAATGCATCCTCCTCGGGTTCTGCTTCAGGCTTCGGGTGTGCGTCTCCTCTTCTCTTCCGCCCTTGGGGGCCTCAGGTGAGGCACACAAAAGAGAGAGAGAGAGAGAGAGAGAGAGGACAGGCAGAGGTGGGGCAAAACACATCAACCTCCCTTTTCAGCCCCGCCCGCAGCGGGAGGGGGGTGGGTGGGTGGGTGGGTGTGTTCGGGACTAATGTCACACCTCGTCGTGCCAACCTCATTCCCAATGAGGGTGCAGCCGGAGGGAATGTCCGACTCTCCCGCCATCACCACTATCCCCCCCCCCCCCCACCTCCTCGCCCAGTGTTGCTCGGGTCAGGAGCGTTTGAGTGTAACCAATGGGTGGCAAGAAGGGCAGCCCAATTTTCCCCATCCCGAGTAAGGCAAGGCATAATCATCTAAACACACACGCACACAGCAGAGGTCCTGTGTGGTGTGACTGTGGCGAGACGGGTGAGTGGGGGGAGGGGGGGGGGGGACCAAACACAGCAATGCGCGCCTAGTGCACACAGACACCCTTCGAGGATAGCGGGAGAACAAGGGTGCTGCTGGGGGGGGGGGGGGGGTCACACAGGAGGTACGCCACCCCCCCCCCCCCCAGGGGGGGTCAGACCCCTCCCAAAAGGTGTTAACAAAGGGTGGTTTTTCAAGATACCCCCCCAGAGCCCCTGAGGGCCTATCTGACCCCCAACCCCACCCCAAAACCCCCTAAAAACATATCCTGGGGCATTTGCAACACCATTTCTACCATTCCAGGCCGTTTTTTTGGGGTGTCAAAAAGTGGTACACCCTTTTGTACCTCGCATGCCTCGTCAAACAAAGATTATGATGCAGACACCGCACGTCGCTTCTCAGGGCGCCCGCTCGGTGGAGTCGACACCTGTGGGGCCTTGTAGAGCACATCTGTGAGTGTGGCTACGCATTCCGGCTTGAGCATTGCGCTCGCGTGAGGGACACCATGCTCAGCGAGCTCGTCGCGCAACGATTCTCGAGAGCGCTTCTGGAGTGCCGTTCGCAGCTGCTCATGTCGTTTTGTCTTGTGTACTCGTGCCCACTCTTCTGCGGCGGGTGGCGTGGGTCCCGCCAAACGCTTTGCCTCTTCGACCTCTTCCTCTGTGGGGAGTGTGCTGACACCCAGTTGCCGGAGCGGGTGTGCGTTATGCTTGTGTTGCGTAATTGCAGCAGCACGAGCGGGGTTGATGCCTCTCAGCCGACCCAGAATGCTCGCACCCGAAGCCATCAGCGACTCGGTGTAGTCGTTGCTGATAGGAGCAGCTGACCTGCCATTGCTGTCATCGCTGCCATCGCTCGCATCACTGATCTCAGACTCATTGTCTCCTTGTACGCTGGCCTGTGATTCGTCCTCCTCATCGCTGCTGTCGAGGTAGTCGTCTTTTGCAATGAAGCGGTCCCACTTCTCCATCATGGCGGCTGCCCCTTTGCGTATGAGCCGAGCCGCATCCCTTGACCAAGCATCCTGGACACTCTCGCACTTCGCCCAGTCTGGTAGGGTAGCGAGAGAGAACGTACGTTTTAGATCCTGCAAGAGCTGCGACACCTCCCCAAAGCGCTCCCGGCCAGCCTTCACCGATTGCTCACTTATAGTTTTTCGACCTCCCTTCAAGATGGCAAACGCCGAAGGAAGGAAGCTGTACACAACTCTGGAGGCGACCAGGCAGGGGAGTGTCTCGTCACTGAAGAGAGTTTCGAGCGCGTTGGATCCTGGGATGCTGAGCTCCCCTGCGTCCATTGCCTCGCGTAAAACATTGATGTTGTCAAGCAGACACGATGCTTGCTGGAGCTGGAAAGCATAGCGCGTCCCGACTGTGCGCACAAACGCGATCATCTTTGGGTTCGACCCATGGTACCCAGCACGGAGACCGCTTTCGACCAAAATACCGGATGATGTGGTCGCACTGCTGCTGGGTGAGAGGGCAGAATTGAGTGTATCCAGAGCACTCAATTGTGCGCTGCTAAGCACCTCGGATGTCGCTGCTTCCGTTGTGTGCTTCACTTTGTGTGATACGCACCCAACGGGAATCATGCCAATCAGGTATGCAGCTGCCATGGCAGCTGATTCGTGATCTACGACGAGCAGCTTTGCCCGAGGCAAGTCGTTTGATTTTAAAGACTCTTGCGCACGTTCGATTTGTGCCGCTTTACCGGCTGCTGTTCCCGGAATTGAGTGATCCAAGTCGAGAACACCCTGCACCACACAGTCTGCGTCCTTTGGATTTGAAATGGACACGCACACACCCGACAGTTTCACCCCCCCACTCAAGCGGCATCCTGACCCAGTGTCTTGCGTCAGTGCAACGTGCGTCGGATTCGTACTTTCCATTGCTCTCTGAAGGCGAAGGGCAGACAATTGGCCTGCAAAGTCGTCTGCCCGTCTCACGGTGGTGCGCGAAATGCATCGCGGGCGTCCCTTCCTGTCCGTGAGCGCACAGCCAGTCAGCGCCTCGATGATGAAGGTTAGCAGCCGAGCTGTAGCTGCCGTACCCACGCCGCAGTCACGGATGGCATGGATGCACGCCCATACCCCTGCAGCATAGCCACCACGTCTGTTGAACAGTTCGACGCGGCGGTGATTCTGGCCCTGACGTCTGCGATGCTTCATGTACAACTTCATATATGCCCTGCGCGAATACGATGGCGTCGAAGGTTGTGTATGCAGTGATGTTGGCGTGGTCACTGGCACGTCTTCGCTCTCGTCCTCCTCAACCGAGCCGTCCTATCGATTCGCGGCGTCATCGTCCACGTCCTCGCACTCGCTCTCTTGTTCGCTGAAACTGCCCGTACCCGTTGACTTCTTGTGTGTGTGTGAGCAAGAAATGCACCACGTTGGAGTGCGGCCGTTCGATCTGGGGCGCATCTTTTTTACCCTTCTACGCCGTTCGAGTCTCCCCATTGCCATTGCAAAAGCTGCATCGGAACATCTCTTGGTGCCCACCCAGCGTGCCCTGAGCCGGTGAAGATCCTCCATAGACACCCCGCACACATCCGAGGGCAAGCTCATGCACTTACCAATAAAAAGTTGAGCACACGCATCAGACGCCTTCCCGGCACGTTGTGTACGAGGCATGCGAGGTACAAAAGGGTGTACCACTTTTTGACACCCCAAAAAAACGGCCTGGAATGGTAGAAATGGTGTTGCAAATGCCCCAGGATATGTTTTTAGGGGGTTTTGGGGTGGGGTTGGGGGTCAGATAGGCCCTCAGGGGCTCTGGGGGGGTATCTTGAAAAACCACCCTTTGTTAACAGCATATGACCCCCCCTACCCCCCCCCCCCCCCACGGTGCACACAAAAGTAATGGGCGATTTTGCATATTTTTTCCTCTCACCCCAACACACATCGCATATTTTGCCCCATTTGTTTTTTTGCCCACCCCTTTTGGTTTGCGGTTTTGAAAGGGGCACAGCAAGGCCACCCAGGCACCCACCCTGAAAAGGGGTTGCGACACCGTTTGCTCTACATGGCTGCGTGAGCACCCTTCATCTGATCGCGCACGTCGTGGTCGCTGAGCTGCCCTGTTGCCTCATAGACGGCGTGCATCACAACACGGTCTGTCGAGATCTTAGTGGACGCACCCCGGAAGTGAATCATGTTGATGCGTGTCAGGTCCGCTCCGAAGTTCCCCGTGATGTAGATGGTGAGATCCCGCACAGCAGTGAACTTCGACGTCCTGTGTTGTGGAGGAGTGTGTGTGTTTGGAATACATCTGTGAATGCGCTGTGCGGCAAGGGTCCTAACCAAAGTGGCTGCCACCCCCACCCCCGCCACCCCCTCGACTCATGGACTCCACAGTGGATGCGAACATAACATTGCCACTGCAAGCCTGAAACAAGGTTTTGCCGCCGCATCATACTTCAGCGGATACTCCATGTCACCGAGGGAGTCCTTCTGGAGGTCGATCTCCTGCACGGCCTGCGTGTCGGCTGCAGAGTCGAAGTCCAGGTCAGCACGGTTGATGAAGAGGCGCGCCTGTGCCGGTGCTGAAGAGTCGTCCGTGTCTGTGCCGCCAACAATGGTGAGGCCCTTGATCTTGACGACGTCTGTGAAGGGGATGTAGATGAGAAGCTCTTCATCCGCGTCGGACTCGATAAATTCCGAGGTGTCCCTTCGCCGATCGTACGTCTTGAACACCTTCGGCAGCTCATCCGGCTCGCTGATATTCAACCCCCTCACGCGTGGCAGATCCACATACTGCAGCAGCGAATCACCGGCAATCACCGTCTCAGACTCCTTGTCATCGTTGGTGTGGTTGCAGTTGTGGTGCCCTCCATGCCCATGCCCATGCCCATGCTCGTGCGCTTCGTGACCGCAGGGGCCGGACATTGTGCCTCTAAGCCCTGCGTGGGTGTTGCGTTGGATGCAGTGTGGTGCATGCCTTCGTGATATCAAAGTTGACAAACCGAGCATATTATTCCTGGAACCCAAACCCCACTGTGTTCTTTGGGAAACTCTGCGCAATGCACTCTGCTGCTGCTCCTGTGGGAGGGCACGCGCTGGAGGCACCTGCTCCTGAGAAGAGGATCTCCTTCGAACCGGCATCCACTGGCAATGCTCAGTTTGCACCACATGGATGGGCGGGAGAGGGGCAAGTAGCAAGCAACAGTGTCTCACGGCACCAAGGATGCGAGTGTGGAAGCAGAACGCACCGAGGCACACACACAGTGTCAACCAGGCTTGCTCCGTATTCCTTGAAAAATAGCCAAAATCCCGGAAATGTATTCCTGCTTTTTTCTAAGGATTTTTGCCTTGGATTTCGGACCCAGCAGTTCCCTGTGCCAGTCCCACAACCTCACGCAGTGCAATGCCTTGGAAAATTCTGTCACAAGTCACTCATGGTCGCTCGTTTCGGCACGACTGCCGCAACCGGAACTGCATGGTGAAGGCCTCCTCGATCGAGACCACCACTGGCAGCCCCAGGTCCGGTAGCTCGCCATCCTCGGCCAAACAAAATGTCGGCAATGACCGCCCTGTTTTCATTGTGCTGTAAGGCGCGTACGACCGATACATGCGATGGTTGCCTCAACAGCATGAGGCGTTGCGCGGCCTGATGACCTCCTATAGGGTCGGCGCCACCTGACAGTTCCCACTGGTTCGACTCGCTAGATGGGGTATCCGGCGTCCACGGCTCATCTCTCCTGTGGCCAGTGATCCCGCCATCATCAGCTGCCGGATGAAAGCAAATAATGGGTTTCGGGACCGTTTTTTCCAACGACACCCCTTCTTGACATGCCATAGTGGCATACGCGTAAGGACTTGGTGACAAGACAGGCACAAGCCACAGGGGGGTCTGGGGGGCGGAGCCCCCCAGCCGCCGGAGGCCACGGTAGTGAACATCTGGGTCTTGTGTGGAAAGAACACCGGTTTTTTGGCTGCCGGGAAGAAACAGATACGGGGCGGGTGTCTGGAGGGCTCATCCCCACCCCCCCCCCCCTCGGAAAAAGTTTCCTAAGGAAAATCCTTAGAAAAAAATACATTTCCCCTCCTAAAAATCCTTAGAAAAAAATCGAGAAATTTCGGAGAGTGTATTCCGTATTCCATGTTAGGAGCAAGCCTGGTGTCAACACGGAAACTTTTTTTTGTGGCAAAGAATACACGGGGCGGGGGGGCCTGCCCCTTTGTTCGATGCGAATATGCAATATCTACACCACCCACCCATCCAGACACACACACACACGCAGATGAAACTCTTTCTGCAGTGCTGCGGACCACAGCGAACACCCTCCCTCCCCCCACCCCCGCCCCGACGCAACACTCCCCACTGCTCAGCACACCACCACCTCACGCCTCCCTGGCACCAGCCGCCGAAGCAGCGTCCTTGGCCGCCTTCTCGGCAGTGTCCCGCCGAATCAGCTCATCCTCTGTGATGAACGACCTGCCTGGGAAGCGGGTGCTGACATCACTACCACCACCACCACCACCGCCGCCGCCCCTCCGCGCGAGGAGCTTCAGGTAGGGCAGCAGGCAGGCATCGATGGTTTCGAATCCGAGGAGAGGGTGGTCGCCGGAGGGGGACAGCATGTAGCGGGGGAGCGATTTGTGATACCGGACCTGCTTCAGGGCACGCGTCTCCCGGCAGTACACCTCGGCTGTTATCTGGGAGGCCTCGTCCATCCGCTGGAGCTCCAGAAGCCTCTCGCGCTGCTCCGCCGCTTCGGCAAACCGCCCCTCCCCATCCAGGCCCAGGATCACCGTTTCCTGCGACTGCAGCTCGTCCTCCTCGAGCTCCAACCCCTCCTGCCCCACTGCGATCGCATCTCTGAACTGGCACATCTCCAGAGCTGCCTTCCCAAAGGCATGCAGGGCGACGAGGTAATCCCTTTTGGCGATAAACGGCGCCCCCCGCATCCCCACACCGGCACACGCAGGGTGTTGGGGGACGATGTTGCGGTAGACAGACAGGGCTTCGCCTGACAGGTCGAGGGCCTTCTCGGGCAGACCCCAGGAGACGTATGCCTTGGCGAGCAGGGAGGCTATCCGCGCGTCGAGGAGGGGGAAGGGGATCTCGGGTTCGATGGTGAACACCCCGTGCCACTTGAGGGCGGAGTGTGCAGCGAACCATTTGGGGAGGTTCGCCCTGACGGAGTTGAGCCCGGAGATCGCAGCGGAGTATTTCCCCTCCTCCAGGTGCCGCACCGCCTCGGAGAACCGGTCGGAGCACTCCGAGGCAGCCTGGAGGCTCTCCGACAGCGATTTCCCAACACCCCCGCCCTTCCTCCCGAGGACATACTCACACCGGTGTGCCAGATAGGCCACCATGGTGCGATGGAGGCTCCTCTCCACAGCATCCCCCATCGCATCCACCGCGGCGTGGAGTGCCGGGTCCTGCAGGATCTGCCACACCTCTGCCGCGTCGCTGGAGAACATCTCCCGACGGCTGACCTTCCCTGTGGCGGTGTCGCGGTAGACCGCAGAACCCCCTTCTATACCCAGCAGCTCCTCATGGGATTTTGCCTCCTCTAATGCGGAAGCAGCGTATGCCTCAGGGTCAGCAAGCCTCTCCGCGTCATAATCACGGTGAAGCGTTCCCTGCGTTGGGGAGTCAAACAGGTGCTTATAGTAAGGCCACGTTTCTCCAAAAGCCAGGAGATGCTCCGCCGGAACAGCCGTGCCACACCCCACGCCCCCAAGGGATCCCGGAGGGGACGCGCCAGGTGCAAGCCACGGAGGGGAATGCTCGTCTCCCACATCGATTAGCTCTGGGTTTTCCCCGTCGGACTGCAGGCCGACCATGCCTGGGGCACCTGCCCCATGTGGGGCAGGCTGCAACCGGTGTGGGTGGCCCCCCGAGGGAGATGGAGAAGGCGGCGGCCTGTGGTGCACAGACAAAGGGTCTTCCAAAGGGAGGTGTGACGTGCTGCGGCGGATCTGGGGCAGATGCGGGGTGGCGCCGGGGGTGGGGCACCGCAGGGCGGCGGCAGTGCCGCAGCAGAGGCGGAGCATTGGTGGTGGGGGCGGGGGGGGGGCAGGGGTGGGGTCGCGTGTGCCTGCCCTGAGAGAGAGGGGGTGGAGGTAGTGGTAGTGGTGGTGGTGGTGGTGGTGGAGGTGGGTCGACTGAAAGGACAGGTGAAGCAAAGCACAAAGAGGCAGGCCTCACTCCCCTCCATCCCCTCCCCCCTCTGGAACGCAGCGAGGGCATTCCTTCGGCTCATATGGTGGGCATAAAGCGCCCTATCACTTCACAGCTACAACCGCTCTGGTGAATTTCCTTTTGTTTGTTGCGTTGACGCTTCTACACACAAAACCCTGAACTGATCACACCCTGAGCCTGATGAAGGGTGGGGTTAGTGTATAGAGCACGTTTGGTTGCAGCTGCGGTGGGGCGCTTTCCGTTCACACGAGTGTGCTTAATGAAATAGAAGTAGAAGGGAGCACAAGAATGATCTCCCTTCACTCGTGGGCTTTCCGCTCATATGGTGGGTGAGGTGGGGTGGGGTGGGGGGGTGGGGGAGGGGATGGGGTGCTGCCTCCCTGCATGAGATAATTAGCCCTAGGGGGAGGGACGAAGCGGGGGGGGGAGGGGGGTTAGGGGGGTGGGGGGGGGAGAGGAAGATATCTTTGGCCGCATCAGCGGAGACATCGGCACGGAGGTGAAGGGAAAAAAAATATCAGTCTCGCCTCACACATACACATGCAACCACACCGCACAGACCCACTGCCGGCACATACTCCTTTTCTCGCCCCACACACACAAAGCAAATATGCGATGGGGGGGGCTTTCGCTAAGAAATGCAGAGAGGAGAGAGGGTGTGTCCGCTATGGTGCAATCTACGCTGCCACAAAAGGAATACACACACCACCATCTGTATGTGTGTGTGTGTGGCGTTTTCCCCCGCTCCATCCCCCTTTGCACCCCCCCCCCCCCCACCCTACCCTCACCCGCTCTCCACGCGGCCACCCATGGGATACCACCATCCTGCTTTGTGAGACGGGATTTTTGACACGTTGCCACCATAGGTGCGGGGGAGGATATACCACCCCATTCCAAACCCCCCTCCTCACCCACTCATCACCAGGGGCAAGGCGGGACGAGGCCGTGGGGCTCCTTGGAGCTGAAGCACATGGCCCGGAAGCGTTTCCCCATCCCGCTCGCATCCTCAACGTTGGTCAGGGTTTCGTACTCCCGGATGATGCGCGCCGCATTTCGTGTCGACTCTTCGTTCACAAGATGCCACGCCGCCCGGGCCTGTTGGTGGTGAGGTGTGGACATAGGTCGTCTCTCTCCCGGAAGATCCAACCAGCATAAGACCCCACCCCACCCCCTCTCTCTCTCTCTCTCTCACTTGATATTACAGTGGGGCGCCAGCCAGTGCGCTGCTCTCCCCTGAAACATCCGCCCAACACAAGAGCACTGTCAGAGCAACGCATCACGTTTTGGCGGAATCGCTTTCTCGTTGCGTCTTTAAAAAGAGAAAAGAGCCACCCGTGGTTGGTATTCATATGCGAAAGGCGGGGGCAGACCCGCCTCCCCCACCCCCCACCCCCTCACCCCCCCTCCCAATAGCTTGAAATAGCTTAAAACATACCTCAATACCCACGCGTGTGAGGAAGTCAGCCTGCGACATGGAATCTGTCGCGTGGATCCTCCTGTGGAGCTTGTCGCTCCGTTCCACGACATTCTTCAGCATTTCGAACGACACGAAGCCGGAGAGGTCAACCTCCCCCGGGTTGGACAGGGGGTGCACGAATTCGTGGTTGCGGATCCCACGCAGCGAGTCTTCAACAAGCCCCTCCACGCCGTAGTCCACCACCAAGAGCGACCCCTTCGAGTTGGCGAGCTGCGTCAGCAGGCGGTCTAGGTAGAGGTATCCCTGCATCTGCAGCTCGACTGTCATGCCGAGCTTCCGTTCATCGCGCGCCTTGTTCCGGACGGAGTGCGGCAGGTAGGCGATGGAGGAGGAGGTCTCCCCGTTGGACAGCACAAACTTGAAGTGCTCCGGCACCTCTGGGTCGTCGTCGATCTCCACAAGCCACTCGCACCACCCCCGCTCGGTGTATTGAAACTTCGACACCGCGAAGCAGTCGAACAGCTCATTGCAAAATGCGATGATCGGGATGGATTCGTCGTGCACGCTGAGACCCTCCAAGTCATCCGCCCACTCCACCTCCTTGGCACGCTCCTCGCCGATAACCTCTGTGATCTTGCTGCGCTGCGCCTCCATCAGCGTCTCCGAGATCTCCACCATCCCGATCCGTGCCGCCTCCTCCAACGCCGGGAACGCCTTGAGGGATCGGAGCACCGCTGCCATCAGCGCGCCGCGCCCCCCTCCGAGCTCGACAAGGTGCACCCTGCGCGGCTGCCCCAGCTTGTGCCATGTGTCGGCGACCCAGGCGGCGACACACTCGCCGAACATGACGCTGATCTCAGGCGAGGTGATGAAGTCACCCTCACGCCCGAAAACCTTCTTCTTCGTTGTGTAATACCCATACCGCGGGTTGATGTTCGCCTCCTTCATGAAGTTGGCAATCGTGATGGGCCCCATTGTCTGGATCTGCTTCTTCATCTCCAACGTCAGCGCGTTCGGGATCATCTTATTGTTCGCGCGGGCTTTGCGCTGCAGCTCCAGCGCGGCAGCGTCGTCATCCACCTCCTGCTGCTGGTCGAAGCGCTCTGGGTACAGTTCACGCTCCAAGGCTTCCAGCGGATCCTCTGTCTCGTCTACCGCTTTCCGACGCTCCTCCATAGCAACAGCGTGCTTCTTGTTTGCCGCGTCAACTGTGGTGATGGAGTGTCGCATGGATTCCAAACAAAGGGCAACAGGCATTGCACGGGCCTCTGACGCGGGGCCTCTGTTTATCTCTGGCGCTGACCACCACCAGACTGGCGCGAGAGATGGCAGTGGCGTGCACAGTGTGGCAGGATGGCATCCCCTCCCGCTTCTTGCAAATAGCTCGTGGCTACTCCCCCCATCCCTTGCCTCCCTCGCATCCCCCCAGCCCGACTGGCAGATCACGGCATACTCTCATCCTCAGTCAGTGGTATGGGCTCCCCTTGCTCATCAAGATGCTGCTGGGGGACAAATCGATCCCGCGCGCTCTTCTCCAGCTTCTTTGTTGCCTTCCATCTCTCGTATGCGTCGTCATACACTTTTTCCATTTGGCTCAAGCGCTGCAAGGTTGGGGCGATGGAGGTACGTAAAGGTGGTAGTGGCCGACAGGAGTAAGAGGAAAAATCGGTTGGAATCGGTTGGGACATATGGCACCTTCTCCCAATCCAAACTTTCACGAGCCGCCTCACAACACTGGCTGTAAGGTGACTCAGTTTGACACACAGTGCGGCACACAGAGCGAAGGCCCCTCTCATTGTAGTTTGGGGCAGCGAACTATAATATTATGCCGGCGATATATCGGGGGGCAGTGTCTCCGAGGCCGTAGCATGAGAGAACCGCGATTCAAAGAAAGAGAGGTGCAACAAATGATAAAATATTATGCCAGCAGAAAAAAGATGCGCCCGTGAAAAGCATCACCACCGCGATTCGACAGTGCCACCGCTGGGGGGGGGGGGAGGGGGTGGCAATTAAAAGGGGCGCCCCAAACTGCAAGGCTCACACACCTGCTCCTCCGCATCACGCGTGTACTCCTCCTCCTCCTTTGTCATCAGCCGCACAGGGATGGGATAGTCTGAGGTTGGCGGGAGCGAATCGACAGCAAACCCTGTCTCCAGAGGCGGACGGGCTGTGGGTGTTGGGATGGACTGGCCACCCGCCAGCGTCACTCGGGGCGGGGTGATGGTGGGAGAAACGGCAGCGCGCGCCTTGAGCTCCGGCGTCAGCACAGCAGCGCCAGGGCCTTGGTTCAGCTGTGTGACAATCCGGTCTGTCGCCACTTCCTGCATGACCTTCCGCTTTTCCACACGGGCTTCATCCTGCGCGTGCTTCAGAGACATCACACGCTCTGCACCGCTAACCCCTCCGTCGGCCTCCGTCGCCACCTCAAACGATCGCAGCGACTTGTTAGGGTCGAGTGCCCAGTCACCAGAGGCCTTAGGATGGTCCGGTGTCGCCGGATGAACCCCTTGGATCATCTTCACATACTCATCGTCGGGGAGGGCCTCCCGCAGCCTCCCTTCTCGCACAACACCCTCCAGGACAGTGCCGCGCGCTGCCTCCGGGTCCCTGGGCAGGGTCCAGTCGGTGGGGTCAGTCCACTTCTTATTGAGGCCGTGCTTCTCCTCCTCCAGCATGCTCTGCAAGTGGTTGTGAGCCTTCGACTTCACCTGGGCATACGCGCCGACGAGCCTAGGGTCGCCCTCGCTGCCGGGAGGGGGGTTCTGAGAGTTGGCTCGCCGCTGCGCCGCAAGGGAGCCCCGCACACCCCCGGACTGCCGCGGGAGCACCCGCAAGAGAGAGGCCATTGCGGATGGGTGGGCACACCTCCACCCCCCGCCTCCCGTGCCCCCGTCCTGGTGGTGCGGTGTGGTGGATGAATTACATAATGTGGTGAACAATGCCCCGCTCTGGGCAGGACCCCACGCCAGGCTTTGTGAAAAAGTCAGGGCTTTGGTGGGGAGGGAGACCGTGTGCTCCCCGGGCTCACCCCACCGCCACCTGATGCAGCCTCGTAGGAGGCTCTCACCCGACGGCGTCAGGCCATCCATCCCCGCCGTGGCGCAGCTGAAGCGCACCGCCTTAGAGGCGCATACCGGTTCCACCCCGGCACTGCCTGCCCAAAGGCCTAGGGTCGACCACGTGATCCCCACCGCTGACGCTGACGCTGACGTGGGCGCCGCTGATCCGGACCCACCTTCTCCTACTACCTCCCCTCCCGACGGCGTGTCCGTTGACGCAGCCCTTCCCCAAAGGCCCCGTTCTGGTGCCTCTTCCTCCTCCGCCCGTGCGCGGTCACCGCACGCGCCCACAGGCTTCCGGGCCTACCTTAATCCTCCCTCCTCACGTAGCGCGTCACCGGGCGCTACAGACCGTGTGGCGCCTGCGCCTTCTCCTCCTCCTGTGTCACTTCCCTCACCCCACCAGAGCAGCTCCTCTCTCAAACAAGGGGAGTCTACCGGGCCGCGGGCCCGCGTAGTTAAGTAGACGACACCCTTGGGGTGCGAGTATTTTCGTTTCGGGGATATTCACACTATAAGCATACGGGAGGGAGAGGGAGAGGGAGAGGGTGTGGGGGGGTATTGAAATCGAAGCAGAAGGAAGCAAACAAGAATGGACTCCCTTCACTCGTTATGTAAGTTGTGCCTGAGATCCGGTGCTATATCCGGCCCGTGTTGTGGTGTCACATTGTGTGGGCAATGTAGGCTGTAGGAGAGGGCGTGGGTGGGGTGGGGTGGGGTGGGGTGGGGTGGGGTGGGGTGGGGTGGGGTGGGGTGGGGTGGGGTGGGGTGGGGTGGGGTGGGGTGGGGTGGGGTGGGGTGGGGTGGGGTGAGCAGAGCTGGGTTGTCTGAGGCAGGCCCTCAGGGATTTTTCCCGGGTCGATTCGAACCTCTTCTCCCTCTGATCCCTCCGGCACCCCATCCCGGACCCACCCCGCACCCCCTGCGTTGGAAGCAGTGCAGAGCCAGCTTGGAATTCACCGTCCCCGCCAGGAGGTGTTGGAGGCAGTTCACTGGGATATGCGGATCATGGCTGATGGTGATGTCACGGCTGCCATGGGCAGTGTGGCGGTAACCTCAGCAGCAGGCCCTGTGGACCACTCATGGGTACATCGCACGTCCTGTCAATATGCCCTTCCCCCTCCCACTGCACCGACTAAAATTGTGTCTGAATCGGACTCCTTCCGCTAAAAGAAGAGACAAACGCCGAGCCCAGCAACTGCAAAAAAAGGGCAGATACGGACATACTTTTCGTTGAGCGCACACTCCTGTATCAAAGGCTGTGGAAGCCCCTGTGAAGTGGCATGAAGGTGGGATTCATAGAGAGCTTCAGTCGTACGATTTCCTTCGTTACTTCGTTACTTCGCGACTTCGCTACGCTTCGTCGCTCGGAACTCGTAACAAAATCACTTTTCAGGATCCCGTGGCTGTCCCTTGCATTTCCATAAAGGGGGCACACTGCAGGTTGACTGTCAAGAGGAGAGAGACAAATAAAAAGACAAACAGCAAATAAGATGTGGAAGCAAAATAAAAGCAAAATCTGAGAGGGGCTGGGCAACAGTTTCATCCGGGTGCACACTGTGCACACCCCACCACTACAATGCCGTGCCTCTCCACCCCCCCCCCCCCTGCCCGATGAAGGAACAGAGATCAGCGGGTTTCAGGAACTTCGTGGAGTGATATGTGATATGTTGAACCTCGTGGAGTGACAAAGCCTCGGGACAACACAGACACACATGCAAATTACCGGGGTCCGCTCACTGAAAACAGGGTCATCACAGCACACCCGACCCCGATGAACAGTTGCACGGCAACCGGGTTTGCGGAGTAGGCATGTGGTTCATAAATCATATCACTGTGCCGAATGTTGACCCACGCGCCCAACACCTTTTGTTGGGCGTGTGGGTCTGTGCCATTAATCTACAACCGTAGATCAGGCACGGCACGGCTTATACACCCCCTCCGTGATTCTTCTTGTTTTGGCGTCGACAAAGAAAAAAAACACGGGGATCGAGCAACACCCGTCTCCTTCAAGCTCTAACAGCTTTTGACACAGGGGTGCGAAGACACCGGTTGGTAGCGTGGCCGCATTACCAGAGCACAGGGCAGTGCAGACACCGCTGACGCGCCTGAAAACCGTGTCGGAACTGCGTCAGCACTGCATAAAGCAACCTTTTTCAGCGGCACCAGACCATTGTGATGCATCGACCTGCCATGTCTCGGCAGCCCTCGCATTCTCAGACGCACCACTGTGTTCTGTTTTAGGAGAAACATTGAGATGGAGGCAAGGCCGTCACTCTGTGTCAAACTGCCACTGCATGCCAGACCAAGTGTTATCAGGCATGATCACGATACTGCACTTCAGGGCAGATCCCTCCAAAGTTGGATTTTGTTTGAGAATCACTCTACATATGATACGCACAATATACAGAAGAACACCGCATTTGATGAGGCATTGGTTGGGGTATTTAAGTTCCACAGCAGCGCCGAAAGATAGCCTACCCGATCAGCCTGCTTCTGATGCGATACCAGAGATATACACCGGTTACACACACAAGACACACGTAAAGGATTTTGAAAAACGGGGCATGATTTGGGAGGGCGGGGGGAGTGCAGGCCTGTGATCTCCCCTCCAGACACAGTCTGCACCACTGCTTTCAAGTCAGCTCAGCACTGAGAGTGCTCTGTAGACCGGAAGGCAATCCATCCTCCTGCCCTGCCCTGCGAGAGTGTGTGCTTTTGAAACCAGATTTTGCGTGGCGTACTCTTGCTAGGGTACTGACCACACTGTGTGCGTGTGCGGTGTCACGGGAGCACATCCACCTTGAATCAACCATTCCGGACACATTCAGTTTGAGCGATTTGGACCACTTTTTTTAGCAGTGTTCGCAGCATCCCCTGGTGAGAGGGGCTGCTGTTGGCTATGTTTCTGTTGGAAACGCGCAGGAACCCCACTCGGTGTGCGCATCATCATCATTGGTCTGATCGAGTGGTGTGGGGTGGGGTGGGGTGGTCGCAACATCCAGTTAATACTATACGACTCAGAAAGCCCCCCCCACCCCCCCCCCCCCCTACCCCAGCCCAGCCGGACTGCCGAAGTATCAACATAACAAAAGAATGCGACAGACTGAAGGGAAGATAGTGACATGATGCACTGCCACCGTGCGGCCAGACGAACAAGCTCCAGGCCGGGGGTTTCCCCTTTGAGGCACGCCTCTCGGCTTTTCGGAACGGATCTGGGGCACGGTACGATATAGTTCAAAAAAATATGGAGGCAGCCGCTCTGCGTGTCCAAAGCGTGCCAGTGTGACGCCCTACTTTGGGCAGGATTCACTTTTAGTTCAGCACGTTTAGAGCAAAGGACCCCCCTGACGTTGTTTAAAAAAGTGGTTATTCCAGTGGTTCTGCCCATTGTCTGCTAATGTGATTCCATCTGTATGCGCGTGACGCTTCCACACACCACAGACAAGCCCCTTTGCCTGATGAAGGGGGTGGTGTATAGAGCACGGTTAGGACTGGGATACCCACTTTCCGCCCGAGTTGTCGTGTGAAATCGTGAGAAAAAAAAGACGAGGCGGTATTACCCTAATGCCCGCCAAACCCCCCTGGTGAACAAAACCTGCGCATGGGAAGCCTTCGCTCTGTGTGCCACACTGTGCGTCAAACTGAGTCGCTTTACAGCCAGTGTTGTGAGGCGGCTCACGTTTTCTCACTTTTCTGCACTTCTGAGCGAAGGCCCCCATGGTTTTTCTCTGCCCGATAGAGGTTTTTGGCGTGTGTCTGCGCGCAACAGCCATATAAGAGCCAACAAGGCAAGGGTAGACTTGTGTATTCTCTTGCCACCCAAAGCGCTTGTCACACTCATCTCGGAAATCACTGCGACTAGGCGGTTTTCTTGATTCCGTGAAATAAAAGGATATGCCATGCAAAAAAATCGTACTCCTTTCGCTTTATTATAGACACCCTGTTCAGCAACTGTGGGAGAACAGTTCCAGAATGCATTTTATTGAGCGCACACTTGCTGTCTCAAGGCTGTGTTGAGGCCCTGTGAAGTGGCATGAAGGTGCTAATCCAAAGCTTCAGTCGTACGATTTCCTTCGTTACTTCGCGACTTCGCTACGCTTCGTCGCTCGTAACTAGTAAAAAAAATATAAGGCTGTTGTTTGTGCGCCAAATCCGGGCAAAACAAAAGCAACTCCGCAGCCTGATGAGGAGGTTGTATTGTGTTTGCCCAAGCGCTGCCTCCTATCTTTTTTGACACTGCCAGGAGCCCCTGTTGCAGTAAAAAAAAGATGGGAAGCCACGGAGGAAGGATATGCCATGATTGTCAAGAAAAACTGGGGGTGGGGGGGTGGGGATGTGGTTAGGGGGGAGTTTGATTGTCGAGAGTGAATGGAAAAGCAAGTCTCCCAGCACCTTCTTGCAATGTTGGATATCAGGCCTGTCGCTAACTTTTCGATTATGGAGATTTGGTGGGTTGACGCTCCTGTTTTGGGGGGGGGGATCAGGGGGAAACACTAGGGGTCAATTTTTCTCGCGCGCGCTTCGCGCGCGCTCGTGTTGTTGCCTAATTTTCCCGTCGGTGGACCGCTAGGTGGGCACGGTGTGAGGCGCTGGGTTCCTTCCGTGGTTCCTCTCCCGCTCGCGCCATCCTCGGGTGCCGGAAGAAACCCAAAAAATGGCTTTCGGGACCATGATTTACCCCCTGATATGCCACGGCCGTTGAAGCGCAAGGACTTGGTTACTAGACGGGCACGCGAGATGGGGGGTCTGGGGGGCAGGGCCCCCCAGCCGCCGGAGGCCACGGTAGTGAGCATCTGTTCCTGCAAAACCATACTCTCTTCGACGTCGACCCAGTGAAAGTGGGTTGACGCTTGGTCGACGCTTGGTGAGCGTCGACCCAGTGGAACCGGGTCAACGCTAGGTTAGCGTCGACCCGGAATGGGTTGACGCTTGGTCCAGGCTTGAATGGCAACCCAGTTCCACTGGGTCGACGCTTTTTTATGGGGGGGGAAACCCAAAATCACTGGGTCGACGGTCGACGCTTAGCGACATGCCTGGTTGGATATGGTTAGGGGGGAGGGGGGGGGGGGGGGGTAGGGGGGGTCAAATGGGGGTGACAAACACGATTTTTCAAAAAACCGGCGCAGAGGCCCCAAAGCCCCCGTAAACCCTCCAAACCCCCCCAGATCGGTCCGGAAACCCATCGAACCCCACTTTTCCACCATTCCGGGCACCTCAGGTGCCCGAATTGGGGTACCTAAATTTTGTGCCACCGTTTGGTACCGGACAGTGCCACTGTGTGGGAGGTTGGAAAAGAAAATGCCCCAACACACCACATCTGAGGGTTGCAATGCATGTTGCTTGCCAACCACGTCATCCGGTGGGTGTCAGGCGCTATGTAGGTGGCATGAGCCAGGTCTTCGATGTGTTCTGGCTTGTATATGTACCTCCCTGCCTGCGGCACAGGCACTGCCTTTGTCCCCCACACCAGCCACAGAGAGCGTATTGTACTCGGTCCACGGTTGCTGATTCATTGTGATGCGTTGTATCCTCGAGTGAACGTCACACACTAGTGGCACCACCACCCGCCATCCGAGAGCTGTATTGACTTTGCGCCCTTCCGTTGCATTCACCTCGCCACACATATTGCGCCGTTCAGTACCAGTGCTCTTGGGCCAGGCAAAGTAGACCGCAGCAACTACCAATTCTGGCACAATGGGTACCACGACAGCGCACTTCGTGTGTTCCCGGAATGTACAGCTCGTGTTGCAACAGTCGTTGTCAACACATCCCGGTTGTGGAGCACTGCTGCACAGGAATCACACGACCATCTGGACTTGTTCCGTACCTACAGGCAGCCTCCCGGTGCATGGTGGCAGGGAGGTACATATACAAGCCAGAACTCATCGAAGACCTGGCTAATGCCACCTACATAGCGCCTGACACCCACCGGATGACGTGGTTGGCAAGCAACATGCATTGCAACCCTCAGATGTGGTGTGTTGGGGCATTTTCTTTTCCAACCTCCCACACAGTGGCACTGTCCGGTACCAAACGGTGGCACAAAATTTAGGTACCCCAATTCGGGCACCTGAGGTGCCCGGAATGGTGGAAAAGTGGGGTTCGATGGGTTTCCGGACCGATCTGGGGGGGTTTGGAGGGTTTACGGGGGCTTTGGGGCCTCTGCGCCGGTTTTTTGAAAAATCGTGTTTGTCCACGTAAAAGGGTGGCATTTGACCCCCCCTAGGGCAGTGATAGAAAATACGTAAAAAACGTTCAACGTATTTGAACGTTCAACGTATTTTTAAAAAAATGCGTCGAAGTTGAACGTTTTTTTGGCTTTTGAGCGTTTTCACCCACTGGGTTCACTCTCCACATGAAATCCCCCCTAGCAGTAGGGGGTGGGCCCCTGCACACACTAAAGGGGACACCGGTGGGATGGAGAGTGTCACGCGTGGCGAAAAGTCGGTGAAAAAGAGGTTCTGTAGTCCGAGAAGGGGCGGGTCCCGGAAAGGGGTGGTCGGTACCCCCCCTTTTCAGGGTTGAACTCCGGAAAAGCGGGGGTACCAACCCCCTCTCGACCTATCTCCCAGTTTTACCCCACTCGACCGGCTGGAGTCCGTCGTGTAGAGGAAGTGGATGGCCGAACGTGAGCTGGCCGAACCTGAGCTACGGGTACAGGACGTATGGGGTATCCCGCATGGGAGAACCGGATGGCATATCCCACCGGCAGGGGTTCACCTCAACTGCACCAGCCCGCTTCATGGAGCAAAGGACAAGGGATATGTTGTCGACTGCATCGCGACTGGAGCGCGCGAAGCAAGTCGCTGTAAAATCGTGCTCCAAGGACGTCTTCCGCACGGTTGTCGTTGGTGCCACCAACTCGCCCTTGCTCTGCTTGAGGAAAGGCGGGTTTGTGACTGGTGGCCCCTGCAGACGGTAGGCAATGTGAGAAACGTTCAAATACGCTGAACGTTCAACGTATTTGAACGTTCAACGTATTTTTAAAATCGGGATTCTGAAAAATACGCGTATTTTGCCTTCACTGCCCTAGGGGGGGGGGGGGGCGCGAACCCCTAACGCTTGCAGAAACAGAGTTTTACGCAGGGGAAGCTTAGCCCTGCGGTTCCACTGGAGGAAAGAGTGGAGGAGTAGAATCGATCCAGCACTTCGCTCGATTGCAGGGAGTGCTCGAAAGCCTGGCGAGAGGGGAAAGCGTATGCGTGATCTCACAGAGCTGTCAGGACGAGGGAGAGGGATAGGGGGAGAGGCGACATGCGCTGCCAACAGTCTTCTTTGCTGAGAAGCCCAGGGGGGGGGGGGGGGGGGGGGGTGGGCCGCGGTGGACGCAAAGATACAGGTCACACAGCAGGCATTACCGCCTACACCAAACACCCTCAGGTGGCGCAACACGTTGTTGTTGTTGTTGCTGTTTTTTTTTTGCAAGGCTGCCCGAACACTGTCACAGCCTCCCGCCGCGCGAAATGGAAGGCCAGCTGTTCTGATAAAAACAGGGCCCTTCATGACACATCGGGGGCTCGTGGTGTGAGGTGCGGTGCTGCCTTGTTGGGGCGGAGGGGGGGGGTGGGGGGTGGGTGAGGAGAGGAGAACTGTTCCAGACGGGGGAGGGAGGGGTCATGCGCATCCGTGCGCCACTCCATGTGGCACGTAACGTCAGCCCTACACCACACCACCCCACCCCACCCCACCCCACCCACCACAAACGTGTTTGAGCACCGTAGGTGCATAGGGGGGAGTCGTGAGGTCGAGGAAGGACGGGCGATCTGACCTGTCGTGTTTTTCTTTTCACTACCACTTGCAATACGCAAGGTTGGAAGGGGGGGGCTGAGGGGGAGACACCGCACAACTCACAGCAGGATTTGTGTCTCTTTGTCCCCCGCCCCAGCCCCTCCGCACGCGAACTGATACTACAAGCAGAACTGGATGAACTGACCTCCCCCTCCCCCTATCTCCTTTGTATCCTCTGACCGAGCAAGACCCCCCCCCACCCCACCCCATCCCCAACAAACAGGGGTCTACTTTTGTTTTCAAAAAAAATTGTGTCTGCAAATCAGAAAAGGGGAGAGAAGAACCAGCGGGTATTCGTCGATCGCGAGAACACCCCAAAAAATACATAATCCGGGCATCGAATGCACCGAGCGCACTGGCATTTTTTTTTTCCCATATGGGTGAAAAACACAAACTCACACGCGCGACGCCTTTTTCGCTTTTGGAAAGGTGAACCAGTGCCACTTGAAAACGAGTTATTTCACACACACACACACACACACACACACACACACCCTCCACACAGCTCCGCCTCACAAGGGATACTCCGCCAACACCAACACCACTGGGTGCACCCGCAACCCATCCCCCATCCCCCCCCGGCATTCTCACACGACACCCACATGGTTCCCCCTGGCGCAGACCAACGGGCCTCCTCCCCCACCACCACCACCACCACGCCACACCCCTACGGCACAGCCCCAGGCATGACAAAGGGCACGGGGGGCGGTGTCCCCTCCCGCTGAATCACACCACCGGGAAGGCCATGCTGCTGCTGCTGCTGCTGCTGCACACCACCCCCTTGCTGAGCCCCTTCCCCTACTGCCGCCTCCTCGCCGGGCGCTGGCAGCTCCGCTGCGCTCCTCACCTCCCCTCCCTCGAGATGCGCTTCTCCAACAGGGCTTCGCGCCCTATCGGGAGCGAGATACTTTGCCATCTGGGGGCTTCTCGGCGGCGTAACCGCCTGCAGGGAACACAGCTCCGGGGACCCCCCCCCGGCACGCACCAACACCGATGCCCCCACGGTGCACAGCGCGACGCACGCTGCAGCCCCGCAGACAGCGCCTGCGATGGCGGCTGGAGGCAGGCGGATGCCTTCCTCTGCATCGCCGCCGCGCTGCGCACCCCCCTCCCTCTCCACACACCGCCCTGCCATGAGGGTGGTCCCCTCTGGGCACACCGCTGGGGTGCATTCTCCCTGCAGCGCTTCCCTCGGGGTTGGGCACGGTGGGAGCAGCGTGAAGAGAACTGCGTCGAACATCCCCAGGGTGTCGCGCATTGTGGCGAAGCGGGTGTCATTGGCATACTTCTCGCCAAGGGTGGCGTGGAGGCTGCTTGGGTTGAATTCGCCCAGAGGGACGCCGTGTGCGATGCTGACGGCGGTGAAGGGGCCACAGTGGGATGTGCATGACGCGTTGCGTGCGTTGAGTGCATCGGACACTGCTTCGCCGAGCAGGCCCGGAGGCATCATGCCTGCAGCAGCGGTGCCTTGGCAGTCGAACTGCCACGACATCCACACCCGGATCGCCCCCGATGTGTGCGGCACTGCTGCCTGAGGTTGTATCTCACTGCGGTTGCGCGGGGCGCAGACCAGGGCGTCACCGAGCGGCCCGAAGTCTGCGCTGCACACGCATGCCGCGGCGGTGTGGTTGCACCAGGCAGAGGTGTCGCCATGCATCACGCATTGCGCATCCCCCGTGCACCAGGAGACAGATGGTGTAGGGGTTACAGAGGGGGTGCCCCAGGCAGGGCAGCTCAGCAGGAGCAGAAAGACGGATGCATGGATAACATCAGTGGTGAGTAACATGCAGCCTGCAGGTGTGGGAGTGTGGGTGTGTGGATGGGTGTGGCGGGATGGGGGGTGCAGGCGCTTCTGCAGGGCTGCGTTGGAGTGCTTTCTACCCCCCCCCCCCCCATTGCATCGGGGGAGGGGGGGAGGGTGGGGGGAGAGAGGGGACCGCGCGCATCTGGATGAGCCAATCTTTGCTCGGTTCATTCCTCGTCCCAGCCCCCAGACAGACCCCAGACCCTCACCCCCACCCCCCCCCCCCCCCCCCGCCACATCTGGAAACCAACGGGTAGGCAGGGGACAGCGGGGGAAGGGAGGGTCACACACACACACGCGCCTCCCGAATTGTTGTTGCATTTCTCTGGGGCAACACCCGGTAACTGCATCACACCCGCGGTCCCCAGCCCCCCCTTCAACCCTGGGCAGGCTCCTCCTCGCGCCAAAATCAGGTGGGCAGTGCTGGCGGTTACAAGGAAAACCAGCACTGGATACAGAGATGAAAAAAATCTCAAGCGTATTCACAGACAGGGTGCCACCACCACCCGCCCCCCCACCCCTTGAACCTAGCTAGGCATGCAGAAGAAGATAGACGTGACACCCTCGTGGATCGCATGCTTTCGAACCGGTTCCTGCCACCCCCCCCCTCTGCCGGTCTGCTTCTACGGGCTCTTAGCACAAACAACACGAACAAGCAATGCTCTCGGGGGAAAACAAACCGCGCACTGGTCGGGGGTAGAAGCGCGGTGTGAAAGATGGCTGGATGGAAGGATATCTGTATGCAGGGGGGTGAGGGGGTGAGAGGGCGAGGGGGTGGGGAGGGCGGTCTTCGCCATCCGGCAAGTTTTCCGGCAGAAGCTGCTCAGTGGGTACACCTCTCACAGAGAAGAAGGTGGACTTTCTCCAATAGAAACACACCATCTTCGGGCACACGTGGTGAAGACCTCTCTCTTGGACGCAATAGCGTAGCGTTGCGAAGAGAACTTGTTTTGTGCGTCACATGGGGTGGGGGGTGGGGGGGGGGGGTAACTTTGCGAGGAGAACACGCAGTCTGTTTCTTCAACGCAATGTATTCAGATAATTCTGGCAACGCCAACCCCACGTCTCATTTCATTTTTTTCTTTGGATATCGAGGAGAGACGTCTGACCCTCCCCCCCGGCGCGTGGAGGGATGGTTGCTGGCTTTATCGGGAGGGGGGGGGGGGGAGAGGTGGCCGAGGATTTGCACACCCCTCAAAATGAGTTTCCACTGGGGCGAAATAATCCAAAAAGAGAAGCGTTGCAACAGGAGAGAGTTTTTTCTCTTCTTTTTTTCTTTTGCCTTTTTTTTGTTATTTGTACCGCCCACCGGGCGACAATCACACATAATTAACCCACACTGCTTCCACACTGCAAAAGCTGCTTTTTTTATCCCCCTCTCTCCGTATGTTCCCTCCACTCACCCGGTCTGGACGTCACACAGGCATGGAACGGGGACAATCGAGACAGAGGCATAGCCCAGAGTGCAGGGAAGGGGGGATGGGGGAGGTAGGGCGCGAGGTGGGGTGAATGTATTGAGTGAACCCACCACCACCACCACCACCACCAGCAGCAGCAGACCCTCCGGGTTGAACTACTAATATCAGCAGGGGGAATCTTTGCGATCGCGGAAACCGAAACTTTCTTTTTTTGCAAAAAATGTACTCCTTTCGCTTTATTATAGACACCCTGTTCAGCAACTGTGGGAGAACAGTTTCCGGACTACTTTTTGTTGAGCGCACACTTGCTGTCTCAAGGCTGTGCTGAGGCCCTGTGAAGTGGCATGAATGTGCTAATCCAAAGCTCCAGTCGTACGATTTCCTTCGTTACTTCGCGACTTCGCTACGCTTCGTCGCTCGTAACTAGTAAAAAATACTCGGCGATATTCCCTCCTGAGACACAAATGGGAGGGAATGCACCAAAAACAATGCGCCGTTTTCAGCACCGTTTTCGCCAAGACCCCCCCTCAATGTTCACCACAGATAGTAAGGAGTTGGGTGGGTGGCGTGGTGTGGGGGTGGTGAGGACCCTCCTCTGAGCGAATAGTTGAATACTGTGCGAGGTTTGTGTGTGCGTGTAGCACCTAACCACCTGCTAACAGAGGGGATGCGGGTTTGCGTGGGGGGTGTGAGAGAGGGGGAGGGGGGAAGATATTAACCCCCCCCTTCCCCCCCCCCCATCTCGCGCCTAGTTTTGCTCTGGAGAATTGGCGCTTGCATTGGCTTGGGGTGGGGGGATGGGGGGAGAGCAGCAGCAATGCCAGCGGCACATTGTCAAAAGCACTTGAGAGAGGGGGGGGTAAATCGGGTTGGGTTGGGTGGTGGCTGCCACCCTTGGAGACAGAGAGATGATCTGTTCTGCAGGCGGCACCACCACCACCACCGTCCCTGCGTCTGCAGTGTATATGTGATTGTCGCGATGCACAAAACAAGCTCTCTTCTTTTCGCAACGCTTCGATCAGGATTGACCCCCAGGAGATGAAAAACTTTTCTGCACAACAGATCGATTCGAAGGCACGCCGTTTCTCTTTTTATCATTTTTTTCTCTTAGGATGCGGGGGCACCAACAGCCTTTCTCCATTTCTCTTTCTCTTTCTCCCACCCCCCGCCCCTTCGCTACAACCTTCCCCCTCCAGCCCCCCAATTGTCACGGCAAACGATGATACAGGCATACGATTGCTGGCAGAATCCGCAAAAAAAAATATAAATCGGCAACCTTCTTCGCCAACCGCCCCCACCAGCTCACAACTACAGCCCAACCCCACACAAACCACACATACACATCACAGGAGTCAGGCAACGGCAGACACAAGACTCACATGGAAGGAAATAAAACATTGACCCAACAGGCCGGTTGGATAGAATCATACATCAGCGATCTGTGCAAACACAGCCTCACGACCTGATGATGAAGTGGCCCGCTTTTGTCATGCTCTTGTAGCCCTTGTAGGGCTTGTAGCGCTCGTGCAGGAGGGTCACGTGGTCAAACTGTGGGCGGATGACGGGTGCGTGGCAAGGATTTCCCCCTTGTGATTCGGGGAGTCGGGGCCCCGAAGACAACAAATTGAGTATGGCATCCATGCGATTGAAAGCACGGCGGGGTGTGGCGTGGCGAATGTGCTGCGTGTTGTGCGGCTGCAGTGATGCAGAGAGAGCCGCCAACCGTCCGAGGGGGTTGGGGTGAGGGATCTCAGGTAAAGCATGGAATATTAACGTGGTATCTCCACACGAGGTGGTTCGGGTGTACTGTGGAATGGCATCGCGTTTTTCATCATCGGGATCATCGGATCGCGAGGGGATGGAGAGGGCCCAGCTTCAGGCGGGCCTGGGGGGGCAGCTCCCCCGATGGGGAGATGCAGTACGCTGGGGGGCTTCCTGCCGCTGCTTCCTGGGTATTCTGAGGGAGGAATGCTACCTCTTGCGGTCTTCCAGCGCCAACCAAAGCCCCTAAGGATGGCCGCTGCGCTGCAGCAGCTTTGCCTCGGCTTCCGTACATGCGTTTTGATACTCCCCCGGAAAAGGGTTGGCGGTGTGCGTGTCAGGTAAAGCATGGAATATTACGTTGTTGCTTCCACAGCAAACAGCCCCCTTTGAGGGAGGCCGCCTTGGCGGGTGAAAAAGTCTACATCGTGTTTGTCATCATTGGAAGCACAGATCCTTCGCCTTCTGAGAGTATCCTCTCAGAATAGCCTATCCTCTTAGCGGGGGCCTTCGCTCTGTGTGCCGCACTGTGCGTCAAACTGAGTCACCTTACAGCCAGTGTTGTGAGGCGGTTCACTTTGTCACACTTCGCTGCACTTCTGAGCAAAGGCCTCCAGTGTGGTTTATATGATCAGGCCTCGCTTGGCGCACTGCCACATCAACCAGGCAGGCACAGGAATAAATCGGATTCATAACAAATCGCAAATTCGCACTGTGGCGAGTGCAGCGTGAAGACCCTTCTGAGGCCTTCTTCCACAGAAAACGGGCCAAACCTCAGGTCCTGAGGGGACAACGCCTGCTCTCTTTGCCCTGAACCCTAAGAGAGGAACATACCTTGAGTCCGGACAGCGATGTGAGATTCTGCTTGAAGTCGACGATAACCGGCGGCGTCACCGATGGCTTCGGCGCGTCAGACCTGACGTGCAGGTTGGCTGTCAGCGAGGGGCTGACAGAGTTCTTCCCCTTCCCGAGCTTGCCGACCTCCCACACGATCTCCTTGGTGGAGAAGTCGAACATGGCGCTGCCCTGCGTGGTCTCGATGGAGCAGGAGTCCACGGTGGACGGCAGCGGAACCACCAGCTTGATGTCGGTGATTGCCTGGTCCTTCTCGCCCATGCTGCCCATCTTCGTCCCGACCATCAGCGACACGCGGCCCCCGCCTTCGGAAAACCCGATCTGCGGCGTGACGTAGAAGGGCGCCTGAAACACCGCATTCGTGTCGGACGCGATGCTGTAGTGCATCAGGCGGAACTTCCCATCCGGCGGGTAGAACTGCAGGACCTTGCTCTGCTCGAACTTCTTCACGTTGACACACGTGTGGAACGACGCGTCATCGATCACCTCCGAGTTGGTGAAGTTGACCAGCAGCTCGGGCATCCCGGAGAGCATGCAGTTGCACTCCACCACACCGTCCACAGAGGACTGCAGGGTCTTCCCATCACCGTCGATCACTGTGTGCAGCGACTCCACCAGGTCGAAGAACACCTCGTTGTTGGCGTACTTAATCCCGGGTTTCCTCCAGGGCACCTGGGAGGTGTCGAGCGCCGTGAGCGGCACGGAGGTGTCGGAGCGGAGCCTGTCGAAGAGCTTCGAGAGGGACGGCGGGGGCACCAGGTCCTTCAGGAGGCCGGGGTCGAAGGACATGGGGAAGCCGTCGTCGAGCATCTCCTCCAGCAGCTCGTAGGTGGTGACGAAGTGGTCCCGAAGGCTTTCCTCCGTCACGTCGTCGAGGTAGCTGTCGAGGATGTCGACGATGCGCTGCACCGCCTCAGCGACCATCATCACGGGGGTCTCCTGGTTGATCACGGCAAGGAAGATCAGATCGCAGTGCAGGACATGCACGAAGGTGTACTTCCCGCTGGAAATCACCGGGAGCACATCCCGGACGCTCTCGCAGGGGAGGACGTGCTCGGTGTAGAAGTCATCCGCGACCTGCCGCGGCAGCTTCCGCCTCCAGTGCTTCTCGATAACAATGCACCCCCCTGTGCTAAGGATGAACAGTGAGCTGATCATCGCCCCTGAGGGTGGTGCCGCAGCCTTGCCCCTCCGGCTCTCTCTCTCTCTCTCTCCCTCCTCCCTCCCACCAACGCCCCTGCCGGGCGCGCGCGCACTGCGCGCGTGTGTCTGGTGGTGTTGGGTGGCGGTGTGTGTGAATTGAAACCAGAGTTTTGCGTATCGCACTCACGCCGAGAGTCCTGACCACGCTTGCATATGCGTGTGCGCGTGTCAATTCTTCATCAATGCTGCAGTGCGGAAAGAAGTAGAAGAAGTCGGAGGACGGGGTGTGGGGGAGAGGGAGTGCCGTGCCTGTCTCGATCTATCGCGTACATATGCTGCTCGGTTTTGCCGCACCCCCTCCCACAGGGGGTGCTTCGGGGTGCTTCATCAACTCGGGAGGGGGCGAGGGCGGGTGCGCCCCTGAATCCCGGTTGGCACACAGTAGGAAGGTTACGCACGCGTTGTGTCTGTGTGTGTGCTTGCAATAAGAGGGTTTTGCGTGGGTGTAGACGTGCCCTTCTTCGCTTTGCGAGAGGGGTATACACAGGGAGAGAATGTGTGAGAGTGTGTTTGGCGCATCCGCCTTTCGGATCCGTACAAACCCCAGCCCCCGTGGAAGGGCTGTAAGATTCGCCACCACCACCCCCTCTTGCTGGCTGGGGGGCGCAGCTGCCGCCCCTTGTGTGCCTTTTCCACCCTTTCCAAAAGAAAGCAACGTGCATAGCAATGCTGAGATAAAAAAAGGTGCTCCGTTCGCTTCATGGTGAGCGCACACTCTGCCGCCTCAAGCCATCCTAAAGCCCTCTCAGTCGTACGATTCCCCCCCGCCCTCTTCATTTCTTCGCGACTTTGCTACAGCACCACGGCTACACCCCACCCTGTGTCCCGGACCCTGTCGGGCTTTCGGGAAGGACACGAGGCGTGGGACGCTTCTTGCCCGAGGGCGAGCGCACCGCTGGGGTCATGGGTGACGCAGGGGCTGCGGTGGCGGAACGGTGCCTCCCAGACGCAGGGCGCTTGCCCCTGAAGCTCTGGGTGCGCCCGGAGGCGGGGGACGCGCTGCCACCCAGATGCGCCTTGTGGAGCGACTTGCTGGACACCGACTTGCCAGGGCCTCCGGACAGCAGCGCGCCCTGCGCCCTGCTTCCTCCAGGCGATGCACGCTGCGCCTTCTCCGACCTGCTCCGCTTGAAGGGGCTGGAGGTACGCATCTCGCGCACCACAATGCCGCGCAGCCCCAGCGGGTCAGCGCTGACCCGTGCCGGCTGCCTTGCCGCCGCGGCTGCCTGCGGGGCAGACTGGGCGTCGCTGCCGCTGCGGGGGACGTTGACAGTCGTTGCGGCGGTTGTCGGGTGGTGAACACCCGACCCGGACCGCCGCATGTGCAGGGGGATCGGCACAGGCGAGCTCAGAGCAATGGTCAGAACCTCAGGGATGCAGCACTGTGTGTGTGGAGTGGGCGGAGTGGACGCGGAGTCGGAACAACGATTCGCATTTTGTGGGACCGTTCACTCTGCGCCGAAAACAGGCTTGTCTCCTATGTTTGTGAGCCGCAGGGCCTCCCCCCCCCCCCCCACGAGTGGCTATCAAACAGGCCTGACAACCTGTTTACTTCCATGAGGCCCCACCAGACGAACCCTGATTTGATTCTGAGAACCGCCAAAAAATACCCAACACCGCACACAAACCCCCCCAAGCATTGCCCTGGCCCTCGGCATACCGAGGCCTCCAGCTTTGCGGTGCTGGCACGCGAAGCCCGATGTTCATCATTCAGGCTGCCCGCCAGGTTGGATTCCTCCGCGTCCGCCCCTGCGGTGTTGCCTTCCGGCGGCACCTGCTCAGCATCGCCTGCAACGCTCGTCTGCAACAGCGCTGTGGGGGGTGGTGCGGCGTAGCCCAAAATAAGAAACAGTGAGATATGAGTGTGCCGATTCAGGTGGTTCTCTCCTCTTCCTCCGCGATAGTTCGCTTCGTTTCACTTCTTGGCAACATGTTTGCACCACAGTAGCACAGTACGAACACCATGGAGACCGCTCTTAATGCTGCCTCGTCGCACTTTGCTTTGACAAAGCAGAACACGGCGGGCAGAGCTGAATAGACACATTGCGTGCGTAAAAACTGAAATGGCAGAAGAAGGGGACACTGTACCTTCTCGCGCATCGAAACTCTGTTGTCGCTGTGTGAGCTCAGCCTCCCGCCGGTCGGCAGCCTGTTCTCGTCGGTGCAGCTTCTCCTGCCAGGCTGACAGCGTGTCGAACGTCTGGTCCGCACGCTTCTTGCTGCTGTCCAGCGATTCCATCAGCGCCGCCACGAGGTCCATCACAACCCCGGGCCCAGCACTGGCAGGGGCTGTGAGGGCATCCTGCGCACGCTGCAGCACCGACGCAACACGCGCATCTGCACCATCCATCACCGCCACCACCCCCTTTCCCTCCCTCACACCCCCCTGTCACGTGATGAGTGTGGACCCCAGCGTTTGCGGGTTTGATCCCGGGCGGAGGGTCGAGGTGGCAAGGCCATAGCGACGGTGGGGCAAACATCCTGACACCGGGTGGGCGGGGGGGCGGGGGTGGGTTGAGGTGACAACTGCGCGCATCGCTCGCCCTGCGGCCTGCGGGGTGGGGGGACGGGTGCAGGCGAGTGCGGAGGCTAGTGCAAGCATGCGCTTTTTTTTGGCACCCATTTGCGGCACCTCTTCGTGAGGAGGGGGGGGCCACGCTAGGACATCCCTGCCTCAGCTGCCACATCCACCGCCGCCTTGCCTTTTCCGGGGGAGCGACTTTGGGCGGTTTTCTGGATTGCTGAATACAGGAAGGTGCAGTGTGCAGTGTGGGGGGGAAAGTTATGACCGATTCGGGGGCCTCCTCCCCAGCCTTTAGGCCTTTGGGATCAGACCGACGGTCTACACCTGCGGAAGCTGCTGCGGAGAAGGCGTTGGCGGTGGTGGGTGCGGCGCTGTGTTGCCAGGTGGCGTCACGCCCTCTTCCATCTGTCCCTCGTCAATAGAAACGCGGTGTAGGCGGTTTAGCGCCCGGAGTGCCGAAGCCATATATTTCTTTGAGGAGGTCAGGGAGTTTGTTTGATTTCCTTCGTTCTACACTGAAAAACAAATAACGGGCGCCTTTCACTCAACTGGTGTGTCAAAACTTTGCCGGGGGAGGGCGGGGGGGTTTTGACAATACCGACAGGCCCCCCGAAGAAAATACTTTCGAGAGGAGAGAGAGAGAGAAAGAAAGAAAGAAAGAAAGAAAGAGACATGAAAACTCGCTGTTTTCTTCTGCGCTTTATAGAGAGCAAGGGTGCCCATCGACATACCCCTCTTCACACACGTTCATCCTTCTTGGAGTGGTGTGTGGAAGGTTAACGGAGGTATCCAGCCCCATTATGTAAACGCCTAAGGCACGGCAGCCAGATCCACCTCCGTATCTTCTTGCAGGGGCGGAGGGCACGCCGTAGAACGCCCTGCTCTCGGTGTGGTGTGATCTCCACTGGCACACCTCATACACACGTAAATCTTTTTATAGCAGTGTAGACACACGCCGAGCACTTGCTCTTGGTGGCACACCTCATACACACATCAACCTGTTGCTGAGGGTAGGTCGCACCGAGCGAGCCCTGATGGATACCTCCACCGTACACACCGAAAACACCCACTGGGGAGGGGAGGGGCGGGGGGCGGGGGGGTGGGGGGGTATTTTGTTTTTGCACATGTTTTTTTGACCACATTTTAACCGCCTGATTTCGCCAAACCCCACCCGGGCAGCCCTCAGGTCAAATCAGGCCGGCACAACAGGGCACCACCCCTCTCCCTCTCCCACCCCACCCCACGCCGCTATTTCGGTAGTGGCATATAGACAGGGCGGAGAGGTGATTTCTCCTTTGGATACGGCGTATTTTGCGGCACGCGGCCCCACTCCGCAGGGAAGCCACGATTTGCCCTCTGGGCGTGGTGCCGCTGCAGCCGCAGCAGCCGTGTGGCGGCCGGAGCAGGCATCCCAAGGAGCTCCCAGGCCTTGGCAACCGCAAGGCCCTCCCCAAAGGTGTCGTCGGCGGGGACACCCCGCGCGTCGTTGAATCGCTGCATCGCCTGCAGCAGCTTCTCCTGCTTCACAAATTCGACGCCCTGGAGGCATGCCGTCCACTGCGTGTGCTCCACACAGGTCAAGGAGAAGGGCTCTGTTTCGCTGAACACAAATGTGTTTGCAGGATCCCCCTGCAGCGACACCGGACTGCCGCCGTCCGGCGAGTTGAAACGCGAGGGAAGAGGGTTTGCAGCCACCGCAACAGGGGCTCCTGTCCGGACACCTTCGGCTTCGATGTCGCCTGCCCCGCAGCAGCGCCGCAGCTTCTTGCGGTACGGCTCGCATTGATCACTCTTGTAGCAGTAGACAGCAGCTGCAGAGACGGCGACGATGATCACCACAGCTCCCACGATTATGCCACCGAGCACGGCAGGGGGCAGCCCATCATCCGACACGTCTGTCGCGTTGTAGGCAGGTGTGCTTTCAAGGATGTCAGAGTACCGGTCGTACGCATTGTCGTACCCATCGAATATACCCATGCCAACACACCCCCCACAGGAGGGTTCGAAGTGCCCACCCCCACCCCCACCCCCACCCCCCCCTCCTGGCCCCCCTTCTCACCGCCTTCCGTGTGTGTGGCGCGCGGCGCGCTGCGCGCGTGTTCTAGCAGGGCGTTCGAAGGGTGCGTGTGTCGCAGTGGCGGCTGCACGTGAATCAGTTGGATGTCCGAGGGGCTATCGGAACGAGGAGGGCCACGAGCCTGAACTACCCGACAGACCTTGTTCAACATAAACAGCAGACAAGAGAGCAGAATGGATTGTGGGGACAGCCCCCGTGTTCCCATAAAAACATCGCGCCTCTCGCGCTGCCTGCACGAAAGGGACGGAGAACCTGCAGGTCACCCACAGCAGCCTACTGCCTATGTTCTATACAAGATCGGCGCCGACCACACGAAAGGCTGTTCGATCTGCGGCGCAACAAGATGCAATGCAGGCCCACATCCGTTTCCCTGCTGCAAGAGCAGTCACATCGATTTCGTTGACAGGGCCTGTCCACTTGTGTGTGTGACGGGGTGACCTGCAGATGGTGAGCTGGCCCACGGCAGAACACCTGGACGGGGCTGGCTGCAACTAGAGCATTAGCCAACTCGTCTTGCTGCAGGACTGCGGACAATTGGCCACCGAGAGCAAGCATGGCTCCGCTCAGCTCTCACTGAAACTGTACCAGATGCAAGTGGTGGGGGGAGGGGGGGGTCCCAGGGGAGGACACACCGGTCGGCAACCCACGAGGACTGGGCCCGTCCCATTCAACAGAAGAACAAAGCAGGAACACGGACTCACCTGAACAGAGCACCGCCCTCCTCGACCTCACAACTCCCGCCCGAGGGCTCTGCAGTGTAAACACGCACGTAAATCTTGTGGCAAGTGTCACCTGGAAAGGTGGCACATGACAGGGTCAAACCTGCGGACACACTAGAATCGTTTGTTGGCAGACTACAGTGAACACCACACCAGAAGACCTTGGTCTTGCCCAAGGTTTCGTCAGCTTGGATTCTGGCTGCTTCCAGCTGAAAAACGACCCGCAACTTGCCTTGCACACATCCCTCTGGCACACTGCGGTGCTACGCAGCAGCCACAGCCCCACCAAGCACACTGCGTGCAGCGGTAGGCGTCACAGTGTCGAGCCCGGCGCATTGAAAGGGTACAGGCACAACGGGCCCACTGCCGATCACAGTCCGCAGACGCCAGGATGCGGCACAGATGCGGATCACGTTACCATCACAAACAGCAACGCAGGGGGGGACCCCTGATGTCATAGCTCCGCTGCCCACTGAGGGGGTGCGGCCTTCAAGCTTCTGCAGCTCCTTCCCTGTTGATGTATCCCAGACACGAACGCTGTTGTCGTCAGAGCCTGAGATAATCTTCGATCCGTCTGGTGTGACAGTCACGGAGCGCACATAGCCGGTGTGGCCTTCAAGCTTCTGCAGCTCCTTCCCTGTCGATGTATCCCAGACACGAACGCTCTTGTCGGCAGAGCCTGAGATGATCTTCGATCCGTCTGGTGTGACAGTCACGGAGTTGACAGGAGAGGTGTGGCCTTCAAGCTTCTGCAGCTCCTTCCCTGTTGATGTATCCCAGACACGAACGCTGTTGTCGTCAGAGCCTGAGATGATCTTCGATCCGTCTGGTGTGACAGTCACGGAGCGCACATAGCCGGTGTGGCCTTCAAGCTTCTGCAGCTCCTTCCCTGTTGATGTCTCCCAGACACGAACGCTGTTGTCGACAGAGCCTGAGATGATCTTCGATCCGTCTGGTGTGACAGTCACGGAGAGCACATAGTCGGTGTGGCCTTCAAGCTTCTGCAGCTCCTTCCCTGTTGATGTATCCCAGACACGAACGCTGTTGTCGGCAGAGCCTGAGATGATCTTCAATCCGTCTGGTGTGACAGTCACGGAGTTGACAGCAGAGGTGTGGCCTTCAAGCTTCTGCAGCTCCTTCCCTGTTGATGTCTCCCAGACACGAACGCTGTTGTCGGCAGAGCCTGAGATGATCTTCGATCCGTCTGGTGTGACAGTCACGGAGTTGACAGCAGAGGTGTGGCCTTCAAGCTTCTGCAGCTCCTTCCCTGTTGATGTCTCCCAGACACGAACGCTGTTGTCAGAGTCTGAGATGATCTTCGATCCGTCTGGTGTGACAGTCACGGAGCGCACATAGCCGGTGTGGCCTTCAAGCTTCTGCAGCTCCTTCCCTGTTGATGTATCCCAGACACGAACGCTGTTGTCGTCAGAGCCTGAGATGATCTTCGATCCGTCTGGTGTGACAGTCACGGAGTTGACAGCAGAGGTGTGGCCTTCAAGCTTCTGCAGCTCCTTCCCTGTTGATGTCTCCCAGACACGAACGCTGTTGTCAGAGCCTGAGATGATCTTCGATCCGTCTGGTGTGACAGTCACGGAGCGCACATAGCCGGTGTGGCCTTCAAGCTTCTGCAGCTCCTTCCCTGTTGATGTCTCCCAGACACGAACACTGTTGTCGTCAGAGCCTGAAATGATCTTCGATCCGTCTGGTGTGACAGTCACGGAGTTGACAGCAGAGGTGTGGCCTTCAAGCTTCTGCAGCTCCTTCCCTGTTGATGTCTCCCAGACACGAACGCTGTTGTCAGAGCCTGAGATGATCTTCGATCCGTCTGGTGTGACAGTCACGGAGCGCACATAGCCGGTGTGGCCTTCAAGCTTCTGCAGCTCCTTCCCTGTTGATGTCTCCCAGACACGAACGCTGTTGTCTTCAGAGCCTGAGATGATCTTCGATCCGTCTGGTGTGACAGTCACGGAGTTGACAGCAGAGGTGTGGCCTTCAAGCTTCTGCAGCTCCTTCCCTGTTGATGTCTCCCAGACACGAACGCTGTTGTCGTCAGAGCCTGAGATGATCTTCGATCCGTCTGGTGTGACAGTCACGGAGTTGACAGCAGAGGTGTGGCCTTCAAGCTTCTGCAGCTCCTTCCCTGTTGATGTCTCCCAGACACGAACGCTGTTGTCTTCAGAGCCTGAGATGATCTTCGATCCGTCTGGTGTGACAGTCACGGAGTTGACAGCAGAGGTGTGGCCTTCAAGGTTCTGCAGCTCCTTCCCTGTTGATGTCTCCCAGACACGAACGCTGTTGTCGTCAGAGCCTGAGATGATCTTCGATCCGTCTGGTGTGACAGTCACGGAGCGCACATAGCCGGTGTGGCCTTCAAGCTTCTGCAGCTCCTTCCCTGTTGATGTATCCCAGACACGAACGCTGTTGTCGGCAGAGCCTGAGATGATCTTCAATCCGTCTGGTGTGACAGTCACGGAGTTGACAGCAGAGGTGTGGCCTTCAAGCTTCTGCAGCTCCTTCCCTGTTGATGTCTCCCAGACACGAACGCTGTTGTCGGCAGAGCCTGAGATGATCTTCGATCCGTCTGGTGTGACAGTCACGGAGTTGACAGCAGAGGTGTGGCCTTCAAGCTTCTGCAGCTCCTTCCCTGTTGATGTCTCCCAGACACGAACGCTGTTGTCGTCAGAGCCTGAGATGATCTTCGATCCGTCTGGTGTGACAGTCACGGAGTTGACAGCAGAGGTGTGGCCTTCAAGCTTCTGCAGCTCCTTCCCTGTTGATGTCTCCCAGACACGAACGCTGTTGTCAGAGCCTGAGATGATCTTCGATCCGTCTGGTGTGACAGTCACGGAGCGCACATAGCCGGTGTGGCCTTCAAGCTTCTGCAGCTCCTTCCCTGTTGATGTATCCCAGACACGAACGCTGTTGTCGTCAGAGCCTGAGATGATCTTCGATCCGTCTGGTGTGACAGTCACGGAGTTGACAGCAGAGGTGTGGCCTTCAAGCTTCTGCAGCTCCTTCCCTGTTGATGTCTCCCAGACACGAACGCTGTTGTCAGAGCCTGAGATGATCTTCGATCCGTCTGGTGTGACAGTCACGGAGCGCACATAGCCGGTGTGGCCTTCAAGCTTCTGCAGCTCCTTCCCTGTTGATGTCTCCCAGACACGAACGCTGTTGTCGTCAGAGCCTGAGATGATCTTCGATCCGTCTGGTGTGACAGTCACGGAGTTGACAGCAGAGGTGTGGCCTTCAAGCTTCTGCAGCTCCTTCCCTGTTGATGTATCCCAGACACGAACGCTGTTGTCGGCAGAGTCTGAGATGATCTTCGATCCGTCTGGTGTGACAGTCACGGAGCGCACATAGCCGGTGTGGCCTTCAAGCTTCTGCAGCTCCTTCCCTGTTGATGTATCCCAGACACGAACGCTGTTGTCGTCAGAGCCTGAGATGATCTTCGATCCGTCTGGTGTGACAGTCACGGAGTTGACAGCAGAGGTGTGGCCTTCAAGCTTCTGCAGCTCCTTCCCTGTTGATGTCTCCCAGACACGAACGCTGTTGTCAGAGCCTGAGATGATCTTCGATCCGTCTGGTGTGACAGTCACGGAGCGCACATAGCCGGTGTGGCCTTCAAGCTTCTGCAGCTCCTTCCCTGTTGATGTCTCCCAGACACGAACACTGTTGTCGTCAGAGCCTGAAATGATCTTCGATCCGTCTGGTGTGACAGTCACGGAGTTGACAGCAGAGGTGTGGCCTTCAAGCTTCTGCAGCTCCTTCCCTGTTGATGTCTCCCAGACACGAACGCTGTTGTCAGAGCCTGAGATGATCTTCGATCCGTCTGGTGTGACAGTCACGGAGCGCACATAGCCGGTGTGGCCTTCAAGCTTCTGCAGCTCCTTCCCTGTTGATGTCTCCCAGACACGAACGCTGTTGTCTTCAGAGCCTGAGATGATCTTCGATCCGTCTGGTGTGACAGTCACGGAGTTGACAGCAGAGGTGTGGCCTTCAAGCTTCTGCAGCTCCTTCCCTGTTGATGTCTCCCAGACACGAACGCTGTTGTCGGCAGAGCCTGAGATGATCTTCGATCCGTCTGGTGTGACAGTCACGGAGTTGACAGCAGAGGTGTGGCCTTCAAGCTTCTGCAGCTCCTTCCCTGTTGATGTATCCCAGACACGAACGCTGTTGTCGGCAGAGCCTGAGATGATCTTCGATCCGTCTGGTGTGACAGTCACGGAGTTGACAGCAGAGGTGTGGCCTTCAAGCTTCTGCAGCTCCTTCCCTGTTGATGTCTCCCAGACACGAACGCTGTTGTCGTCAGAGCCTGAGATGATCTTCGATCCGTCTGGTGTGACAGTCACGGAGTTGACAGCAGAGGTGTGGCCTTCAAGCTTCTGCAGCTCCTTCCCTGTTGATGTCTCCCAGACACGAACGCTCTTGTCGTCAGAGCCTGAGATGATCTTCGATCCGTCTGGTGTGACAGTCACGGAGAGCACATAGGAGGTGTGGCCTTCAAGCTTCTGCAGCTCCTTCCCTGTTGATGTATCCCAGACACGAACGCTGTTGTCGTCAGAGCCTGAGATGATCTTCGATCCGTCTGGTGTGACAGTCACGGAGTTGACAGGAGAGGTGTGGCCTTCAAGCTTCTGCAGCTCCTTCCCTGTTGATGCCTCCCAGACACGAACGCTGTTGTCGTCAGAGCCTGAGATGATCTTCGATCCGTCTGGTGTGACAGTCACGGAGAGCACATAGGAGGTGTGGCCTTCAAGCTTCTGCAGCTCCTTCCCTGTTGATGTCTCCCAGACACGAACGCTGTTGTCGGCAGAGCTTGAGATGATCTTCGATCCGTCTGGTGTGACAGTCACGGAGCACACATTGTCGGTGTGACCCAACAGAGGCGGGAGCGGGGCCCCGAAGGAGGAGCCCTCCCAGTCAGAGCGTGTGAGATTGCCCTCCCAGAGCATTGCGTGCTCCAGCCAGCAGTTGTGGAAGCGGCTCTTCTCGAGCACAGTCGCGCACAGGCGTGCGTGGCGCAGGTCGCTGTCCTGTACAAGCACACCAGTGAGGTCGCACCTGAATGTAAACCGCGTGCGTGCGGCGAGTGCCATGGCATTGGAAGCTGACGCCAGTGATTTCGCATCATCACCAGCGTCGCGGGTCGCCAGGAGCAGCGGCAGCAGCTCGGACACCACCTTTGTGTCGCGCTCGTCGCCCCCACGTGTGAGCACCGTGTCCGCAAAGTACTCCAGCACATTCGGCGCATCCTTGCTGAAGGCCCTGCGCACTTTGCACCGAAGCGTGTCAGCCACAGCACCTTTCCGTGCCAGGCGCCGCGCCACAAGGAACTCCCCAAGCGTCTTGTGACGGAATGCAAACGCGCTGCTGTCGTCGTGGAAGCTCTCCACACGAAACGGGAGGACCCGGAACGCCTCGTCTGCTCTTGCACGGTCCACCCCGTCCTCCTGCAACAGGCGCGCCCGCTCTGTGCCCAGTGATCCCTGCCACGTCTGTGCCTGCAGCATCGCGCACGCAATCAGTTCCCCCACCCGCAGCACCTCCTCCGCGCGCGCCGCTCCAACTGACCCCTGCCGCAACCCCACCTCCACGTGCTTCTGCAGGTACGCCTCGTACACCGCGACATCACTCAGGCACTGATGCACCTGTGCGCTGCACGATGACAGCTCGTGCTGAGCGTAACACGCCATGTGAAGCAGGAACGGGTTGCGCAGCTGCGACAGTACCGCCACCTCAGCGTCTGCAACTGTGCGTGGAGGAACTGGTTCCGCCGCCAGCTGCTCCAGCCGTGTTGTGGTCTGTTCGGCTGCACGCTGCTGCGCTGCCTTCAGCTCCAAGAACCCCGCCTGCTGCGACAGCGCCACAAGCACATCACGCAGCGGGACTGATGACCCTGCATCATGAGGTGTGCCGCCGCATCTGCCTTCCAGCGCCAATATCACCGCCTCGGCTGCAGCCTCCACACACGGGGTGGTGTTTGCGTTTCCCCGCACCCCGTTGTCTGTAGAAGCACCCGGTGTCTTGTCTTTGCCGCTGCTGCCGCTGCCAGCACCAGCCAGCACCCACGCCCGTTCCACAATCGCCACCACCACCGCTCGGACGCTGGGCACCACCGCTGTATCATCATCAGCTGCACCGCATGTGCCGCGCACCGTGTCGGCCAGCTTCCGCTGATCGTCCGCAGTGAAAAATGCGTCCACACGCTGCTGCTCCGCCTTCGCCACCTGTGCCACACGCACCTTGCTGATGTACGCCACCGCGTCTGCCTGTGTGAAGGGTTGCATGTACAGCGACCTCGTCCCATCCCCACAGATTTGCGACGGTGTGTGATCCACGCTCTTCAGGTACTCACCGCGCGTCGTCACAATCACACTGCACTGATTCGCACACCACGGGTGCAGCCGCAGCACCCCTTGCCCGCCACTGGCCTTGTACGCGTCCCCCAAATCCTTCCGCGCCAGCCCCACCTCGTCCAGCGAGTCCAGGATCACCACAACGTCGTAGACACTGCTGAGGTGATCTAACGCAGCCCCCTCCAGCCCGAACGACTTCCCGATGAACTCGTCGATCCCGCCGTGTGTTGTGACGGTGGACGCACCAATCGACGGCAGCGCCACAAAGACAGGGAACACGGGCTTCTTTCTCTGCCCCGCAACCACGCCCGCATCCCCCTTCTTCTCCTGCAGCAGGTGGCACAGAACCGCAACCGCCGCAGATGTCTTCCCGGTGCCTCCGTCCCCGACCAGGCACAGCGGGTGCCGCCCCGTCCCCCTCGCCCCTTCCCCCGCCCCCTCCTCCCCGTGCCCGTCTGCCGCCAGCCACTCGTCCACCTCGTGCAGCAGCATCCTCGTCTCCGACTCCGCCACATGTGTATCGTCCCCGACCCTGCCCTCCACGTAGCCGTCCAGGAACTCCGCAAAGAGCGACGCCGTGTGCTGCAGCACCTTCCGCACCGCCTCAACTTGGTCCGCCACAGAGTAGTCGCCGGCGCCGTTGTTGCTGTCTTTCTTCTCGTCATGCGCAGCTACCTCCTGCATCACAATCACGTCGAAGGGCTGCCCCACCATGCGCAGCAGCGTCGGGGACAGCTTCCACTGCACCCGGAACTCGATGTTGCTGTCGTACAGCAGCTCCGCCTCCTGCGGGAACACGCTTGCGAATCCCACCTCCGCCGCACCCTGCTTCGCCACAATCACAAAAAACGTCCCAGCCTTCCCGTACATGAAGGTCTTCGCCACACCCTGTTCCTGCGTCGTCGACGTGAAGGCATTCCACACCACCGACGTCCCCACCTTGTACTGCGCCGACACGTTCACGTTGATCCCGCGGAACACCGTGGTCAGGCTCGGCCGCCGGCTCCGGATCAGCCGCGTCAGCTTCGCTATCAGCGGCTGGAACGTCGCAATCACGTGCAGCTGTGCCGGTGCAGGCTCAAGCTCGAACACGCTGCCTGCCGCGGACTCACGCGCTTCCTTCGACAGCCCAATCGTCCGCATCGCCTGGTTCATCCCGAAGTACAGTGCCGGCCGCACGCAACCCGCCCCGTGGTTCCCCAGCACAACCGGGTCGGTGAAGTTCCCGTGGTACTCCTTCACGCTAGGTGCACCGTCTGCCTTGCGCACGAGATCGCACGTCTCACTGTTGACTTCGTACTCCACGCAGTCGCAGGTGAAGAGGTAGCCTGCGCACAGATGTTCGAACCAGTCGTCCACCGCCATCCAGTCCTCGATCTCGTCTGGCGCATTCTCCACATGCTGCAGCACCCGCTGCACAACAAACCGCAGCCCCAGCAGCATGCTGTCCACGTGATTTGCCCGGTACCCGAGATCCGGTCGCACCGTCAGCAGCTGCACCAGCCACTCCAGCAGCGGTGTCTCGCCCGCCTTGTCGCTGCGCGTGAAGCGGATCTTCCGCCCGTCCACGTGGTTCTCCAGCCGCTCGCTCGTCTTGTCCTTGTCGGTGGGTTTGTCTGTGGGGAGCTCCTGTGGCGGTGGCTGAGCCTGCGACTGTGGGAGTCCATCCGATGCAGTGTGGGCTGCATCAGTAACAGTGGGAACACGTGCCCTCAAGGGCGCCCACTCGTCTGTGAGGAAGTGCCGCAGCCTGCTGACCACCTCCGTCTGCATATTCCCCACTTGCTCGGCGAGGGCCGCCAGCAGCGCACTGCGTGTGCCGACATCGCGGTGCTGCAGCGCGTACCACACCGGTGTGCGCCCCTCCCCGTCCGGAACGCTGGCTGCCCCGCACTCCTCCACCAGAAACTTGACTGCTTCGGCAGCAGCGGGAACCCCCCTGCACGCGGGCTGCAACACCTCGTGCAGCAGCGTCCGCCCGGTGTATGGGTCCGACGCGTTTACGTCCGCCTTGTGCTTCTCCAGCAGCTGCCGCCACGTCCCGCCCTCCAGTGCCTCCTTCACAGCGCGTGTGCTGCCCCACCAACCCCGCCCGTGCTCCTCCACACTCGCACTCGACCCCATCCCCTCACAGATTTCTTCCGCTGCACACACTCTTCGTGCGTTCTGCTTGTATGTAGTGCTTCCGATTATGTGTCTGTGTAATGTGCACTGCCTGCATGTTGTGTGTGCATCACCAACAGAGCGGGTGCACCCCCTTTTTGATCTGTCACAGCGGCATACGCGCAAGGGCTTGGGGACAAGACAGGCACACCCCACAGGGGGTCTGGGGCGGAGCCCCAGCCGTCGGAGGCCACGGTAGTGGATATCTGTTCACAGGTTGACATGATCCATGTCAAGCCCCTGACCAAAGTCGGTGGGTCGTTGGGTCGATAGTTAGGAAGCAGGGGCATTCCTAACTTTCCAGGGTCGGGGGAAAACCGGGTCGATGGGGGGAAAAAGGGGGGGAGCTGGGCAAAGACTGTCAAAAAGGGGGGTACATTTTTTTTTGCGCGCTCAGCTAGCAGCTCCATGGTGGCCCGTGTTTTCTTCGCGCCCATTGCATCTGCAACTTCCTTGGGGTGCAGGACCTCCCCATGATTGAAGGGGTGGGCAGCATGACAGACGATGACGTAGCATCGACCCACAGGGCTTGCACTTTTTGGAACTCCCCCTGAAACAGCTGCGTGATGAACTCATGTTCAAAAGATGGCATGACACGCAGAATCCAATAGGCTACCTTTCAAACGGGGGGTGCCTGTCCCTGTTGGACAGGCACAGGGCACGGGGAGGTCTGGGGGGCTCTGCCCCCCAGCCGCCGGAGGCCACGGTAGCGAACATTTATTCCCGGCGGGCAGATTCGGTATGAATTGGGCTGCATCCTGATTGGCCAGACCCTACCCGATGTGACGATAAATTGTCGCGCAAGGACACGCTACATGGGGGGTCTGGGGGGGGGCGGAGTCCACCAGCCGCCGCCGGAGGCCACGGTAGTGGACATCTGTTCACAGGTTGACATGATCCATGTCATGTCAAGCCCCTGACCAAAGTCGGTGGGTTGATGGGTTGATGGGTCGATGGGTTGGTTGGTCGATGGGTCGATCCCCTCAACCCATCAACCCATCGACCCAGAAATTCGGTGGGTCGGTGGGTCGATGGGTCGATGGAAAAAGTGGGGGGGGGGGGGGGGGAAACCGGTTTTTGGTGGGTCGCTGGGTCGATAGTTAGGAATTGCCCTGGGTGGACAGTCTTGTCTCAAAAGGGGGGGGGTGGTCTTGCAGTGTGTGCGGATTTGCAAAGTAACCATCAGAAGCAGGGCATCCGTGTGGAGGGGGGACCTGTACGTCAGGTACCTGACGTACCTGCTGTCCTGTAGTGGTGCGGCCTGCTGGACCAACCGAGCACCCCGACCCTCCTGAAGTTCGGCGCGATAAAGCTTTGCTGCTGTGTCACCGCGAGGAACGCTTGTTGGAAGGGAGCAACGGCAGCACTGCAGCGGAGACTCGAGTCCCTCGGCCTTGGATCTCACGTCACAAAGGGGGCGATGGGGCCAACAATTTCTGGGCGACCCGGAAAACACCACTCCAAAGGCAACGCTGCTCGCATGCATCTGCAAGTCCAAATCCTGGGGCAACAGCGAGGATGTGACAGAAGTGCCGGAACCAACGCCATCCGGTACAGTGCCTGTGCAGCAGCATATCTGCATTGTGTGCTCCAAAGTTGTCCACACGAGAGAAGCACTGTTTGCGCATTATGATGCTGCACATCGGCCACAAAACAACGCGCCGTGTCAGACCTGCACTGTCACATGCCAGGAGTGCGGCAAACGGAAAAAATCGAAGGGACTGAGCCAGCACTACCTCAGTCACCATTCGCGCGTGCTGACACAAAAGCTTTGCTGTGTTTGTTTCGAGCTCTTTAAAACCACTGTAAAGCGCGACGAGCACATGAGATCCGCGCACCCGTAAGTGAGGGGGGGGGGGTGTTTGGCAGTTCAGGTACGTAGGGATTTTGTTTGTCCTCGAGAGCGGAGTGACCAGGGATTTCACTGGTCTTCCAGGGGGGTCCACAGCCAGGAAGAATTTTTTAAACTGCCAGGATTTTTTTTTTCGCGCAGGCGAGGCGCGCCCGGAGGGCACGTACATACCACAAATCACAAACCCACACCCCTACAGTCATACCTGAAGCTTATTCTGACAAAAAAGCGGCCAAAAACCCGGTACTTATCCTCAGCTTTTTCTTGATTTTCGTGACCTGTTTCACCCCATTTTTTGGGCCGTGCGCACCGCAGGTGACCCGAAAAACCTCGAAAACGGCATGTTTCGGAACATTGGAATCCATGGTGCCCCCGGACGTGTTCTGCGGATGAGTCCATCTTATATTAGACCCCGTACAGAAACACGAGAAAACGTGGGAATATGCCGTTTGACCCTGGAGAAGAGAGTGGTGCACCTTAGAGGTGGTCCACACGGTGGACTCCCACCCCCTGGAGCGGGGGTCTGGGCGACCCCCGCTAGCGGGAGTCTGCCCTGCTATTTTTGGTGCCCAGACGACCCCCGCTATCGGGGGTCCATACCCCCGCTCGCGGGGGTCGGACCTCGCCAGACCCCCGATATTCCGATATCCCAAAAAGGTGCACCCTGACGTGTGGGAGTCCACCGTGCAGAGAATGCAAAGAGGTCCACAGGGGGGTCTGGGGGGCGGAGCCCCCCAGCCGCCGGAGGCCACGGTAGCGAACACCTGTTCCTTGTGGGGTACAGATTCTGTGGTGAGTTGGGTGCGTCCTCAGCGAGTGTGGGTCGCTGCGCACCTACCCACCTTATCCACCATGCCCCATCCCGCCTCCCCCGCACCACAAATAGTGCAGGAAGAAAATCTTCCTGGGTGGCTGCCAGGGCTGTTCCTAACTGGGGGGCTTGTTCCCCACTTTCAGGATTCTGAACTTTTTTTCTAAGAATTTTTGTAAGGGGAAAAAAAGTTTTTTTCTAAGAATTTTGTTAGGGGAATTTTTTTCTAAGGTTGTTTCGCAGAGAAGAAAACTTTTTCTAAGTTTTCCCCAGTCGACAGGGCGCGCACAAGGATGGAAGGGAAGTCTGTCCCCCGTACCGTTCGCCTTGCTGGCCAACTGGAGAGCCAGACGTTCACTACCGTGGCCTCCGGCGGCTGGGGGGCTCCGCCCCCCAGACCCCCCTGTGGCGTACGTCTCGTACTCAAGCCCTTCGAATCCCGTCAGGTCGGGGTCCAACCACTCCAGTCGCCTCTGAGGACGCAGCCAACTCGCACAGAATCTGTACGCCCACACGAACAGATGCTCGCTACCGTGGCCTCCGGCGGCTGGGGGGCTCCGCCCCCCAGACCCCCCATGTAGCGTGTGCCCGTCCATCTATCTCACTTCCCCGGGTACAGTGCAGCGTAGGAGGTCAGCGCATCCATGAAGCGCTTCTTCGAAGCCTGACTGACATCGGACAGGAGGTCGGGCTTCCCCACCTGGGAGGTACACTTGCCGCGTTCGCGACATGCGTGACACGCGACACGCTACCTGAAACGTGAGTGTGCCTTGCTAACACGAGCATTTCAACGGTCTGCCGGCGACCGTTCCCCAAACCAGTAAACCAGCAGTTTTGGAAAATCGGAGAGATCACCCTACTGCGCTGAATATGGTGCGCACCACTGCAAAAATCCCTGGGAGCTTTTGGGCTTTCAGACCTGAAGGGGCCAGCAGGTGGGTGGCGTCGGGGAGTGGCAGCTTTGTAACTGTCCTCCAGCTGCTGGCATGTCCAGCCCTGCGCGAGTGCCAAGGTGTACCGAGTCCCTGCGGAGCACAACCCCCGATGAGAACGAGTGCCAGATGATCCTCATTCATTTTCAGCTGTAACGCGCATGAGGGGCACTCTCTGCCGCAAGCATCTCTGGGCATCACTCGAGAGCTGTCACATGATGACGCGGAGAGAAATCAGAGAAAAAGTCCCGCCTGACGGGCACGCGCCTGGAAACTGTGGGGGGGCGAGCAAAAAATCCCTTGTAAAAATTCTTAGAAAAAACCTGGTTCCCCGACTCAAAAAACCTGGAAAAAGGGCTCGTTCCCCGCCCAGGCCTGGTGGCTGGGCTTTTTTCTTTTTTTTTGATGATTTTTACCCCAAAATCTTCCCAGTGAAATCGCTGGGAGTGACGTCGTGGGAGGGAGTTGTTTTACCAGGCCCTGCCCACCTGGATGGCTCACCCCCCTCCTGGTGGTCCACCGGTGGGCAGCCCCTTCACCAACTAGGAATTGTAAATGGAAAGTAATGGGGGGGTGGGTCTGTGCAGGGAAGATAGCTCGGCGTGAAAAATAACCTGATGCCATGCAAGTACTCCCCTAGTTTTCAATGGAAATTGGCCCATATCAACAGGAAATGGCTGGAACACCCGTCGTTTCACCCGTCGAGTCGACGGGCGGACCTGTCGTTTCACCCGTCGTCCCGACAAGTCGTCCGGGCGACTAGTCCGACATTTTTTGACAACTATATAATGTCACTGTCGCAGCAAGGGGGCAAGACTTGGGCAGCAGACTCCCGAGTGCGAAAGCATGATGACGGACCCGGGTGAGTGGCGCCACCCCCCTTTTGCCAGCAAGAGCGGTGTCACATGGTAAGATCCACTCCGGTGGGCGCACCGTGCTAGGGCAGCACACCTGAGTGCAAACCCACGCACAATGAAGGTGCAGGCGAGTGACGACGCCTCCCGAAAGCAGGAGCGCGTCGTGGAGCCACACCTCCCTCGCGGGCTCCGCGCGCTTCGTGGTAATGATGGCCCCATGATGATAAAGGAAGCACCAACCTGGAGACACCTTGCTCCGCCCACCGCAGGCTGCACTGGTTTGCCGGCAGTTGGCCCTTCAGTGACAGCTCAGGTCGGAACGCAACGGACCCCCCTCCAGGGGGCGTAGATTGTGGCTAATCCTTGAAAGTGGAGCCCTGATTCATGTCTCCAAGTTACCTCAAAAAATGGTCTGAAACACACACACACAGGGTGGGCTGTGATCCGCGCAGGATCTCCCCACACAAAACGTGGTCACCACACACAAACACACAAACACTCAACACCCGACCCTCAAGCGCTCCCACCCAAATTCTTCACAGTGCACAAGCAAGCTTGTTGGCGAAACACCCGACGGCAAAAAAAAACGCAGCAACCGTGGGGTGCATCTGATTGTTCAATCCATTCCACCACCACCCGCCTCCAATCCTTTCAACGTTTCTCCGGGGGGGGGGGGGGGGTCTTCGCGATGGGGTGATCGTCAGTGCACTTTGGTGCATTTCCTGTTGAATTGGCTGAAAACTGACGGAGATTGACGAAGGATAACGACCAGCGAAGACCCCCCGGGAGAATAATCGCAATACCAAGCTCTCCTCGTATCGAAGACACCCGCACCCCAAGGGGGTCGTCTACATAACTACGCGGGGACGTGGCCCGGTACGCTCCCCTTGTTTGAGAGAGGAGCTGCTCTGGTGGGGTGCCACAGGGGGAGGGCGCAGGCGGCAACGGCGACGCGCTACGGGAGGAGGAGGGGTTGAGGGAGGCCCGCAAGCCTGAGGGCGCCATGCACGGGCAGAGGAAGAGGCGCCTGAACGGGGCCTTGGGGGGTAGACTGCGTCAACGGACACGCCGTTGGGAGGGGAGGTAGTAGCAGAGGGTGCGGCCGGGTCAGCGGCACCCAGGTCAGCGTCAGCGATAGGGATCACGGAATCGACCCTCGGCCTCTGGGCAGGCAGTACCGGGGTAGAACCGGCATGCGCCTCGAAGGCGGCGCGCTTCAGCTGAACCACGGCGGGGATGGACAGCCGGGTGCTGTCGGGTGAGAGCCTCCCAGGAGGCTGCATCAGGTGGCGGTGGGGTGAGCCCGGGGAGCACACGGTGTAGGCCAGCCCCTTCAGCACAGCTGGGGGGGTAGCGGGCTCGGGGACAGCGGTACACAGGGTTGCCTCAGGGGAGGGCTGAGGCACAGGCACATGGGGTGGCGGGGCGGAGGGGAGAGCCTCCACATGCGTCACATGCGGCGGTGGGGTGCAGGGGATGGCTTCCACAGGGCTGCAGAGGCAGGCGCGGTCGCCTCTGGGGAGGACGGGGTCGTAGTCGCAGGGGGCGTCGCGATACAGGTAAACACACCACGTGGATCTTTACAAGTTAGTCTAGACACACTCGAGTGAGTCCCCATTTTGTTGAACTGCAGCAAGAACGATCTCACGATCACCCTTCAGGCTGTCGTCTGCGTACTCGAGTGAGCGCCCATTCTGTTGAACTGCAGCAAGAACGACCTCACGATCACCCTTCAGGCTGTCCTCTGCGTACTCGAGTGAGTCCCCATTTTGTTGAACTGCAGCAAGAACGATCTCACGATCACCCTTCAGGCTGTCGTCTGCGTACTCGAGTGAGAACCCATTTTGTTGAACTGCAGCAAGAACGAACTCACGATCACCCTTCAGGCTGTCGTCTGCATAATGGAGTGAGTCCCCATCTTGTTGAACTGCAGCAAGAACGATCTCACGATCACCCTTCAGGCTGTCGTCTGCGTACTCGAGTGAGAACCCATTTTGTTGAACTGCAGCAAGAACGATCTCACGATCACGCTTCAGGCTGTCGCCTGCAAAATGGAGTGAGTCCCCATGGCGTTGAACTGCAGCAAGAACGATCTCACGATCACCCTTCAGGCTGTCGTCTGCGTAACGGAGTAAGTCCCCATGGCGTTGAACTGCAGCAAGAACGAACTCACGATCACCCTTCAGGCTGTCGTCTGCATAACGGAGTGAGTCCCATTTTGTTGAACTGCAGCAAGAACGATCTCACGATCACCCTTCAGGCTGTCGTCTGCAAAATGGAGTGAGTCCCCATGGTGTTGAACTGCAGCAAGAACGAACTCACGATCACCCTTCAGGCTGTCGTCTGCATAACGAAGTGAGTCCCATTTTGTTGAACTGCAGCAAGAACGATCTCACGATCACCCTTCAGGCTGTCGTCTGCAAAATGGAGTGAGTCCCCATGGCGTTGAACTGCAGCAAGAACGAACTCACGATCACCCTTCAGGCTGTCGTCTGCATAACGGAGTGAGTCCCATTTTGTTGAACTGCAGCAAGAACGATCTCACGATCACCCTTCAGGCTGTCGTCTGCGTACTCGAGTGAGAGCCCATTTTGTTGAACTGCAGCAAGAACGATCTCACGATCACCCTTCAGGCTGTCGTCTGCGTAACGGAGTAAGTACCCATGGCGTTGAACTGCAGCAAGAACGAACTCACGATCACGCTTCAGGCTGTCGTCTGCATAACGGTGTGAGTCCCCATTTTGTTGAACTGCAGCAAGAACGATCTCACGATCACCCTTCAGGCTGTCGTCTGCGTACTCGAGTGAGAACCCATTTTGTTGAACTGCAGCAAGAACGATCTCACGATCACCCTTCAGGCTGTCGTCTGCGTAACGGAGTAAGTCCCCATTTTGTTGAACTGCAGCAAGAACGATCTCACGATCACCCTTCAGGCTGTCGTCTGCGTACTCGAGTGAGAACCCATTTTGTTGAACTGCAGCAAGAACGATCTCACGATCACCCTTCAGGCTGTCGTCTGCGTAACGGAGTAAGTCCCCATTTTGTTGAACTGCAGCAAGAACGACCTCACGATCACCCTTCAGGCTGTCGTCTGCGTACTCGAGTGAGTCCCCATTTTGTTGAACTGCAGCAAGAACGATCTCACGATCACCCTTCAGGCTGTCGTCTGCGTAACGGAGTAAGTCCCCATTTTGTTGAACTGCAGCAAGAACGACCTCACGATCACCCTTCAGGCTGTCGTCTGCGTAATAGAGTAAGCACCCATCTTGTTGAACTGCTGCAAGAACGATCTCACGATCACCCTTCAGGCTGTCGTCTGCATAACGGAGTGAGTCCCCATTTTGTTGAACTGCAGCAAGAACGAACTCACGATCACCCTTCAGGCTGTCGTCTGCATAACGCAGTGAGTCCCCATGGCGTTGAACTGCAGCAAGAACGATCTCACGATCACCCTTCAGGCTGTCGTCGGCGTACTCGAGTGAGTCCCCACGGCATTGAACTGCTGCAAGAACAAGTTCACGATCACCCTTCACGGTGGTGTGCGCATGTGCGAACCAGTCTGGCGCTCCTTCCCACTCCTCCTCGTCCGTCAACTCCCGAACGGCTTGAAGGACCTCATCGCGTGTCGTCACCCACAGCGGGATCTGCCACAGTTCCTTCTCCCCCTTGTGCACCGCATCGAGGTGACGGTCGGGACAGATGGTGACGTGAACCACGCCTCCGGCTTCGACACCTGCATGGCTCAGAGGCTCGTCGTCACACACCGCTTTGACTCCCACCGACAGATGCACGTCCTCTTCCTCCACACCATCAGGGTAGCGGAACGCCTCGCGTGCTTGGCGCTTCAGCCTGTCGGGCTTCTCGTCCATCCCGATGTCGACAGTGTGCGTCACGCCTGTTGCCGCATCCGTCAGGAACACCTCCATAACCACGCCTGTGAAAAGTTAGCAGCGCCCTGCAGGGTGGTGTGGCTCTGTGTGTGTGTTGCAACCAATCAGGAGGCATGCGCCCGCTCAGCGTGGTGCATGGTCATAAAGACGATTCTCATCAGGCACAGAATTGACAGGATGTGGGAAATGCCGGTGTTGGGGAACCGGGCAACGGGGCAGGGGGAGGGTGGTGGGAGCGCGGGGGGGGGGGGGGGGGTAGGGGGGGGGGGGCAGAACACGGTGGGATCTTGTAAATTTTACATGTATAACTACAAGTATATACATGTATTATACATGTATAATACTTGCATGTCAACTATTATACATGTATAATACATGTATATGCCTGAAATATACATGTAAAATACATGTATATCAAGTAAAAATACAAGTACCGTAAACGGAAATATTGTGGACCGTAATAAAGGTGAACCGTACTATAGGTGGACCGTAAAAAAGATGGAACAAATGGGATTTTTCCGGAACTTGGAACATTTTTACGGTCCACCTATTTTACGGTTGGGATAGTGGACTTGGCGGTTTTTTTTACGAATTCCTTCGACGAAGTCGCGAAGGAACCAAGGAAATCGCACGACTGAAGCTGCAGGATTAACACCACAGGGCCTCAACACAGAGTGTGCGCTCACCATCGTCCGGGAACTGTTCTCCCACAGTTACTGCAGGGTGTACTACACTAAAGGAGTACGATTTCCCTGAATTTTCCGGGCACTGATTCACGAATTTACATCCGGAGGGAGCCCGGTGGTCTCAGCTTCTGTCTGCGCGCCCTGCCGTACTGTGGCTGCTTTTGTGGGCTCGTGCAGCAGGTTCTACTTTTACTTCTACCGGAACGCTCCTTGCATGGTACTACACTTCTCGAGGTGTGGTGGTGGGTGAGTCTCGAGGTGAGTGGTGGTGATCGTGCCCTTTCCACACGCAGGGAGGACTTGCTTCTCTTGCTGGTGTTGGTTGCGGTGGTGGAGGGAGGGTCCAAAGCTGGGAGGTCGGGAGGCCTACGTGCGGGAGTCTGCGGCGTGGAGGCCGCAGTCCGCGCCCCGCAACCCACCAGCCCGCGGGCGAAAATCGCATTGTCTTTTCCATATTCAGTCCCAATAAATGGTGGACCGTAAAAAAGATGGAACGTTTGGCCTTTTTTTGGGAACTTGGAACATTTTTACGGTCCACCCTTTTTCCGTTTACGGTATAATACTTGCATGTCAACTATTATACATGTATTTTTACTTGATATACATGTATTTTACATGTATATTTCAGGCATTTACATGTATTTTACATGTATAATACTTGTCATGCAAGTATTATACATGTAAAATACTTGCATGACAAGTAAAATACATGTATAATACTTGCATGACAAGTAAAATACTTGCATGCAAGTAAAATACATGTATTTTACTTGCATGCAAGTATTTTACTTGTCATGCAAGTATTTTACATGTACCGTAAACGGAAATATTGTGGACCGTAATAAAGGTGAACCGTACTATAGTTGGAACGTAAAAAAGATGGAACAAATGGGATTTTTCCGGAACTTGGAACATTTTTACGGTCCACCTATTTTACGGTTGGGATAGTGGACTTGGCGTTTTTTTTTTTTTTTACGAGTTCCTTCGCGACGAAGTCGCGAAGGAACCAAGGAAATCGTACGACTGAAGCTGCAGGATTAACACCACAGGGCCTCAACAGTCCGGAACTGTTCTCCCACAGTTTCTGCAGGGTGTACTACACTAAAGCGAAAGGAGTACGATTTCCCTGAATTTTCCGGGCACTGATTCACGAATTTACATCTGGAGGGAGCCCGGTGGTCTCAGCTTCTGTCTGCGCGCCTTGCCGTACTGAGGCTGCTTATGTGGGCTAGCGCAGCAGGTTCTACCTTTACTTCTACCGGAACGCTCCTTGCATGGTACTACACGGAACAATGTTCGGGGCCCGTGAATTCCAAATCTCCGTTGGAATTCGTAAGTGAGGGGGTTGGGGCGGACTTACAGACGACAACGTCGTCAGTCTCCCGACAACCGTGGCGTGTGAGTTTGGGGTGGTATCTCGAAATATGTCTCGTTCGGCCTTGAGAGACTCCAGATGCTAGTCACGCGCTCGCCCCCGCCCCCCCCCCCTCTCCATGTCCCTCTCCGTTGCCGCCTCGCCTTGTTGTTTTCGTTGATCTTCCCGCTGTCCTCACGCACTTTCCCCCAGTTTGCAGGGACACGCACACACATGCCTCCAAAGCGTGAACCGAAGCAGAAGAGCATGTTGCTCTTCACGGTGCCCCGTGCAGCGTACACCCCCGGCAGCAACGGCGCTTGTCCGATTTCGCGGGCTGAGGCTGAAAGTGTGACGCGTGCAGTGCGCGACCAGCAGGCATCCTCACAGGGGCCTACCGGCGGTGGTGACTGGAGCCCGGCCGAAAAGCTGGAGATCGGCCGGAAGGTGGTGGAGGGGAAGCTCTCGGCAGTCGTTGCCGATTGGAACGCCCCTCTCGCAGGACGGAGGAAGCTCTCGAAGAGCTCCGCCTCCCGTTTTGCGACCCTCTACCGGGAAGAGCTGGGCAAGCGGAAGCGTGCCGCAGCTCTTCTCGGTGAGGTGACAGAGGAGGTGGTGCTTCCCCCCCCGCAGAAGCGCGGCCGGCCCGCAATCCTCACCGACAGCGAGGAGACCAGGCTGATGCAGTTGTTGCGCGCCCTGAGGCGGTGCGGGACGCAGGTTTCAGCTGAGACTGTGTCCGCCTCCGCGCGAGGCCTGGTGAGTGCCAGCAGTGATCCAAGCAGGATTGATTCTGAGACAGCTCTCGGCACGGAATGGGCTCGGAAGTACCTCGCTGCGCAGGGATGGACCTTGCGAATGCGGACAACGGCGGTGTGCCACAGTCCGGGTTTGCTGGAACGGGCCAAGGCTGAGTTCGAGGGGGAGGTGCAACGTCTGAGGGCACAGCACAACATCCCAGATGATTTGGTGGTGAATGTCGACCACACTGCCCTTCCCCTCCTGCCAGGTACCACAAAGACCTTCGACAAGAAGGGCGCGTCATACGTGCCGCTCTCGAAGTCCGACGAAAAGAAGGCGATTACGGGTGTATTCGGCGCCAGTGCGACCGGCGATCTCCTCCCTGTCCAGCTGATATACGGTGGCCTAACTTCCCGCTCACACGGACGCTTCGAGGAGGAGTACCTGGAGACGTACGGGGAAACCTGGCACTTGACTGCCAATCCGAAACACTGGGCGTCCGAAGCAACCACCCTCGAATACATCGAGAAGGTGTTGGTGCCATACCTCACGGGTGTCAAAGAGACCAAGGGGCTCGGGGAGGAGCAGAAATCCTTGTTGATCATCGACAAGTTCACGGGCCAACAGACCGAGAAGGTTGCTGCAGCACTCGCAGAGAGCGGCATCGTGACTGTCGATATTCCTCCGGGGTTTACTGCTTTCTTGCAGCCGCTGGACCTGGGCTTCAATGCCTACATCAAGAAATACCTCCGCGAAAAGTTCTCGAAGTGGTACACCGGTGTCTGCACCAAGCTGTTCCGGCGTGACGAGAAGAGGAAAACCCGTGCCCTTGCGAAAACTGGCACCCCTTTCCTCTTCGCAGGGATGGGGTCGCATGAAGTGATGGTGTACGATTCGTCCGTGAAGACAGCCGCCTTCCGCAACGCAGTCCTTGCCGGCACAAGGGCAAGCATCGTGGTGTCTCCGGGTTGTGCGGACTGGGTTCACCCTGGGGACAACGCGAGTGGGTGGTACGCCCTGCGTGCTGTGGAGCTGTGTCTCAACAGCTACGGCGTGCGGAAGGCCTACCTCCCGAAGGTCAAGGATGCTCTCAACCTGCTCGAGAAGGTGATCCCCACTGACACGGAAGGCATTCCCGGCGCACAGGATGCTGTTCAGCAGGTGCTGGAGGAACTGCGTTCTGCGAATGGTGACGCTGCGCAGTTCACCGAGGCACAGCGCCTCCCATACCCCGCCGCCCAGGCTGCTGTGGGCGCACTCAACCGGGAGTACTACACCAGTGTGAGGCTGATCACCCTGTCCGAGGTGCAGTGGGCCGCGACCCTCACGGAGATCCGTTCCGGGCCGCTGATCGTGTTCGACGCGGAGAACCTGCATTTCGTGTCGTTCGTCGCCCAGAACCCTGAGCTCGACGACCAGGAGTTGATGGCTGACCTGGCCAGGACGACGAAGGTGACCGCCGCGGACATGCGCGACCGCCATCTCGCCTGGCTGTGCCGTGGGTTCAGCAAGGTGAAGCCGAGCTCCGTCGTGAAAACGTTCGTCCGCGCTGGCATCATCGCCGACCCCGGAACGCTCGCAGCAAGTACCGATGATGCTGTTGCTGACTACGACCCTCCAACCGAGGTGCACCCGGACGCAGCGCTGACGACCCCCGCAGAATTGGCAGAGATGGAGAGGATCCTGTCGTCACTCGACTTCAGTGCTGAGTGCTGAGCACTGTGCCACATCCCCTCTCTCTGTTTATGCCCCTGTAAATGTCCCGCAAACCCGTCACCCTCCCTCTCTTGATGTCCCTTTAGATACTCTGTCTGTATAACTTGTATGTAATGTCTTCTCGAGGTGTGGTGGTGGGTGAGTCTCGAGGTGAGTGGTGGTGATCGTGCCCTTTCCACATGCAGGGATGCCTTGCTTCTCTTGCTGGCGTTGGTTGCGGTGGTGGAGGGAGGGTCCAAAGCTGGGAGGTCGGGAGGCCTACGTGTGGGAGTCTACGGCGTGGCCGCAGTCCGCGCCCCGCAACCCACCAGCCCGCGGGCGAAAATCGCATTGTCTTTTCCATATTCAGTCCCAATAAATAGTGGACCGTAAAAAAGATGGAACGTTTGGCCTTTTTTTGGGAACTTGGAACATTTTTACGTTCCACCCTTTTTCCGTTTACGGTATAATACTTGCATGACAAGTATTATACATGTAAAATACATGTAAATGCCTGAAATATACATGTAAAATACATGTATATCAAGTAAAAATACATGTATAATAGTTGACATGCAAGTATTATACTTGTATTTTTACTTGATATACATGTATTTTACATGTATAATACATGTATTATACTTGTAGTTATACATGTAAAATTTACAAGATCCCACCGTGAAGGTCCAAAAAAGCGTCGATCAGCCACTTTTTTGAGAAATCGCGCTAAGGCCACAAAACCTCCACTAACCACCCAGAACCACCCCAAAACCCTCCGGAAATGCATCCCAGGGGTGTTTCATGACCATTTGACACTATTTTTTGCCATTTTTTCGCCATGTAATTTTCGTGCCCCCCTTTTGTACCTCAGGGGGGCCAGAAGGGGGGCCACGAGGGGGCTGTTCTGCTATTTGCCGTTTGCTTGCAGGTGGGATGTGCATATAGTCCACAATAACCTCCATGGGCAGCTCCTAGTCCACCATGAGCGGGGAAGCCAAGTTTTCCAGCCTCATCCACCCCTTATATGCATGGATCGCCTGTTTAGCTCACGGTCCGTCTTTGCGACTATCTGCGCCTGGTGGATGTCTGCCCACATATCTTCAGCGAGCTGATGGAGGGACGATATTTCTATTCAACGCGACGCGCCGAGTATTTGCGTGGTGAAACGGGCACGAAAGGGATGTAAAAGAGGGGGGCAAACAAAGACACCTTACTTTAACAGGCTTGTATGTGCTGGCGATTGCACTAACAACAATCTTCTCTCTGAGGGTGCGGGGGCTTCGCTCAGAAATGCAGAAAAGAGAGATGGTGTGAAGCTTACCTCACAACAAAATCCGGCTGCAAAGTGACACAGATCTGACACACACACAGCAACACAGAGCGAAGCCCCCTTCGCCTAGTGGAGACCCCAGGCCAATAAGTTCCGGAGCTTTTGACGCGATCTGCCCAGTTTCGCTTCGAGCAACCCCCCGCGCAGCACCTCGGAGATGTTGGGCCTCTCATGGAGCTGCAACGCCACATCCAGGCCGAACAGAAATTTGGCCTTCTGGCAGGCAACCGCCTCCTCCAGTATGTCATGCAGGAGGCTGTCCCCTGGGGATTCCTTCGTGACCAGCTCGTGCAGAACCCGGTGTACCCCCCTGTAGTCGCGCTGCACCGCACGCCCCGCTGCAGCGAGGCAGGCCCTTTCGTGGTGCTCGAGGAATATTTCGCGCGGCCAGTGCTCTTTCGCATGGCACAGCAGCACCGACAGCAGATCCACATCCAATGACTCTGCTGCCGTCACAAAGGCGGGGTCACTGCACCCGCTAGCGCACATCTCGGGGGTGAACGGCACTCCGAGCTCCAGAAGCAGGCGCACCCCCTGTGCGGGATGGGTCTCCCGCGCTGCCCCTAGCAGGGCCTGCAGAGGGAACTCCCCGTCAGCATCGCGCTGGACCAACGCATCCCCCTCGCCCTCCACGCCGAGGAGGAGCAGGAGCGAGGTGCGGAACTCCCCACCGGTGCCCCCCCGCGCATGCGTCCCATGCCATATGCAGGCCTGGTGCACCGGGGAGCGGCGGTGCGGTTCTGGCCGGAGCCTGGCGAGGCGTGGGTCACCCACAAGCCTCTTGACAGCCGAGGTGATGCCGCACCCCGCAGCAGCGCCGATGAAGGTGGTCCCATGCCCCATCGGGGTGTCCATCGGGACCTCCGCGTTGAACACCGCGTCGGCCGAACTGCGGTGGGCACAGCTCGAACTGAGGAGTGGGCCGAAAATGGAAAGGGGGCTCCGCCCCGCCGCCACGTTATCTCTGGCTGTCTGCACCACCAGGGACAGCGAGGCTGGTGCGGTGTATGATGCCATCTGGAGCACCTCGGATGTCACGACGCAGCCTTCATCCAGGAGGCAGGCAATTGCCTCGGTGCTGGTTCTGCCATGCATCATCACGCGCTCGAAGAGCTTCTCCTTGTTGGAAGTGGCTCGGGCAAACAGGGGCAGCAAGCGGAGCAGCTCCTGGGAATCGCCTGGCAGCCACCTCACGTCGCTGGGGTCGTGGTAACCCTCCCTGCGGAGAGTGTCGGTGGCAATCATGCGTGAGGTGAGCGACACGCGGACCTCGTCGCCGCTGGCAAGGCCGGTCCCAGAGATGGGCATATCGGGGTGGCCCAATGGGCTGTCGTCGAGGAGCAGTTCGCACGTGGGAAGGGCGAAGAGACGGCAGGCTGTGCTGATGAGGTCTGAGACCTTCCCATCGAGAGGAACATCCACTGTCTCGGTGTGGCCTTCAAGGCCTTGGATAGATATCTCCATGGCGTGGTGTGTAAGCTGGGATTGGGGTGGTGGGGTGGCAGTGGCAGTGTGGGGTGAGGAAAGGCGGTGTCCCCCACCCCACCCCCCCCCCTCTGCCAAAAAAAAAGAAAGTGTCACTTCAACATACATGATTCTTGCCAGGTATAAGTATAAGGATTTTCAGGATTTTCACAATTTTTTTTCTTGGTGGTTCAGGCCCAGGGTATAAGATAGACTTTTTTTCTGGCGCCGTTTTCCGGTTTTTCTGGTTTTGAAAATTTTTCGCGCGCGCCTTCGGCGCGCGCGACCCGCGCAAACCCTCCCAGAATCTGAGAGGGCCCGGTGCCTGCGCGCGTCCTGTCGTACTGAGGCTGCTTGGTGGGGCAGGCGCAGCAGCTGCTTTGAAAGTTTGGACTCTCGGCCAAAAAACCGGTCTGGTGCAATTTTTTTACGCAGGGGGGTCTGGGGGGCGGAGCCCCCCAGCCGCCGGAGGCCACGGTAGTGATCATCTGTTCCCTACAGTCTGGATTCGCTTGTAAGTAGGAAGGCTTCGCTGTATCGCAGCCCGGCCAGCAGGAGATCACTGGTCCTTGAGGGTTCAACCTTCAGGGTGGAGGAGGACGGGGGAGCGACCACTCGTGACAGGTGTGCGTTGTGGGTGGAGTGGGTGCACGACAGAATGGCCAAAGGGTCCACGAGATCTCTGCACACATTCCGTTATCGAGGAAATGGGCACCTAGCTGTGACGACAGGCAACAAACAAATCTCATCTGTTAGTTGCCCCCAATAGGCTTGGCGACCTTCAAGATTGCTTGAAAGTCGTTCGTGTTCTCGTCTCAGCCCTCCAGACAAGCAGATCTGTCTCGAGTTGGTGGGCTGTCGCCATGTATTCGATGGCACCGAGTGACGCTGCACAGAGGCAGACGACACGGTGAACTCCAGCGGAGGTTACCCTACCTCCGCTGGAGTACACCGTGTGTCTCCCATGAGTCTCAACTAGCGGGAGTCGTAAATTAGCTGGAAAATAGACTCCCGTCTCCAGTACAGACTGCAGTCTTAGACTCCCTCTTAGACACTCGCTAGGGTGGCTGGAGTCCACCATGTGTGCACCTTCAAAACAGAAGAGGCCTGCATGACGAGGGCATCACCACCCACCGGGCCCCACCGGGCCACCCGCTAGGTCCATTTTTTCTTCTCCGCTTCTCTGCCTTCTTTGGACTATTTGAGCTCTGTGCGGATCACGATGGGGTCACTTTCTATTTTTTTATGGCGTTTTTTCTGACTGTTTTACTGTCCCAAAGTCACAAAAAAAACCGCCAAAAATGAGATCGACCTTTTTTTTTTTTTCCAGAAAACCGGGAACCGGGAAACCCTGGTTTTGAAAACCGGAAAACCAGACCTATCTTATCCCCTGTTCAGGCCCAAATGGTGTGAACAAATAATGTTTCCGGAGGGGAAAAAATACCATGGCGTGAGCCACGGATCCCAATGATGCAAATAAACGCATTTTCGGGAGGAGGAAAAAATAGTCCAAAAATGGGGCCCGGGCGGGCCAGCCGGGGCCTGGCCCATGTCCTCAGTGTCTGTCATTCAGCATCTGGCTTTGCCGCGGCAATCCAGCCTGCACTGACGAGCCTTGGCGCCCTCGAACCCTTGGGCACGATTCACTCAACTTCAACTTCAGGAAGATGGACTGTGCCCCACAAGGAACAGATGTTCGCTACCGTGGCCTCCGGCGGCTGGGGGGCTCTGCCCCAGACCCCCCTGTGACGGATACCTGTCGACCAAGCCCTTTGGGGTCACATCGGGTCATGGAATCCAGAGACCTCCCTCAGGAGGACGCACCCGACTCCCACAGAATCTGTAACCCACAAAGAACAGACGTTCACTACCGTGGCCTCCGGCGGCTGGGGGGCTCCGCCCCCCAGACCCCCCTGTGGACCTCTTTGCATTCTCTGGACCACCTCTAAGGGTGCACCGCCCTCTCTCAACTGCATATTCCCACGATTTCTCGTATTTCTGTACAGGGTCTGATATAGGATGGACTCATCTGTGGGACACGTCCGGGGTCACCGTGGATTCCAATGTCCCGAAACGTGCCGTTTTCGGGGTTTTCCGGGTCACCTGCGGTGCGCACGGCCCAAAAAACGGGGTGAAACAGGTCACGAAAATCAAGAAAAAACTTGGTATATGGTGTTGCTGAAAGGCCCAAATTGCGTAGTTCGTGCGTAGTTTTGCGTAGTTTGTGCGTACATTGTGCATAAGCAATAATGCCACTTTTTTATTCTCTCCAGTGGGAAGCACGCTACCTCCAATACAGAGCCCAGACTGCACCAACACTACCACCGGCCTCGTCCCAGACCTTGTGGTGCCCATTTCCTGATGTCGGGGCCCTCCATGTATCCCAAATATCCACCCAGGCCCTCTGGTTTGCAGGAAGTCACTCTTCTGACTGCTGCGGAAGGACCTTGGTCTCTGGAGGCCTTAGGAGCCTGGCTCGAGACTCACCAAACTAGGTTGTCCGAGTCTCGAACCTCGGAAGACACATCAGTCAGCCCTCGCCCAGCTGCAGCGTTTGTTTGTCTGTACCTGGGACCAACAGATGACAACGCACCCTCAAGACAAGCCATAGCTCACTTGACAGTGGCTGAAGGCTAATGACACTGCTTGCGAAACCCCTTATCACTACAGAGCCGAGACTGTACCAAAACGCCCCCGAAAGGGGCCCCCTACTCGGGTGTTCAAAACCCCGTTCCTTTGACTATTTGGAATCTGTGCGGATCGTAGTGGGGTCATTTCTGTGGTCGAGCTGTCAAGCTTCGTCCGTGAAACGTGGGTCTGGTTCAGGGGCTGGTCATAGGATGTGACTGAGAGGCAACCACACCAGCCCACCCAGCGGGACCCCCTCCTTGGGTATTCCAAAAACCCGTTATTTGGAACGTTTGGGGTCTGTGCGGATCGCAGTGGGGTCGTTTTGGCCATGGGGTGTCCATTTACACCTCTGACTGGGAACACCAATTGGGTGAAAACACCCCCCCCCCAGACCCCCCTACCCCCCGAGTACTCGGGGGGTAGGGGGGCCTGTAGAGGGCACACATTGTGATTTTTCGGCAAACAAACCTGTTTCTTTGCACGATACAGGTGATTCAGAGTGGTCCCTGACTGGGATTCGAAAATTTTCGGCATTTTTTCAGCCTTTTTGAGCTAATTACTGGTCCCGCCCCAGTACAAAATAAAAAAGTGACATTACGAGGCCATATTGCGTAGTTCGTGCGTACTTGTGCGTAGTTCGTGCGCACATCATGCGAAGCACTTTCAGCAACACCAGTATAAGAATCGCGTTTTTGGCCGTTTTTGGTCGGAATAAGCGGCATGTATGCACTTCAACTCTGCCTCTACTACTTGGCCGCCGCTCTTCCTCTACTACTTGGTACTTCGTTTGATGCGTTGACGCTTCCACACACACTTACAAACCCACTTGCCTGATGAAGGGGGTGGTGTGTAGAGCACGTTTGGCAGAGCTGAATGACACTTTCCGCGCGAAGGTCGTGTGCGTAAAAAGAAAATGTTGGTGTTACCGAAATAGGGGCAACTTCGCACGAACGGGGCACGAAATATCAGGGTGGGCCCATTTTTTCTCTTTTGTTCCCCTTTTTTTTCTTGGTGGGGTTTTTCACGTATTGCCTGTGCTTTTTCAGGAACCACTCAAATTTCGCGTGAATTTTGGGCATGTATAGGCCTGGATAGGCCTATACATGCACGTATTGGCCCGTTCTGGCCTGTTTAGGTCGGCTGGAGGACGTTGCAGGAGTGGCGTCTCGCTGAGGGTTTCCCTTTGGTGTTGGGCCACCAGGAGGGGAGGGACCCAATATGAGAGTAAATTAGGTGGACAGAGCAACCTCGCGGTCGAGGTTTCCGTGATCACCGGCGCGCAGCGCTGTGTGATCCATGAATGATCTGCCCGTGGGCATGACTGCACAGCTTGTGCAGACGACCCTCACGGAGGAGGGCTGCCTCCTGTTTTATGCTCTTCCCGACCCTGTCCTGGCCCAGAATGTGGTCTGGAGCGAGGTTCTGCTGATTTCCGCCTGATGCGGACCCTCCTTTGGGGTCCTCCATTTATTTTGTGTCTGACCGTCACCTTCCCCACCTAGTTCACCAGGGCAAGGTGAAAAACCGTTATTTAACCCCCAAAATGGCATTTCCCGGGTGGCGACCTCTGGCGACCTCTGAAAAATGTGCCCAAAAAGTGATTTTTGGGACCTTGCGGACCTCGAAAACACAAAGGGAAAAAAAATATCTTTTGTCACACCCCCTCTTGGGGCGGTACGCCAGTCTATTTTTTGCGGGTGGGGGGGGGGGGGGGGGGGCGGTCAGAACCACTCCACCCCCGACCAACCCGGCAGGGGGCTTACAAAGCAAAAAAATCGTACTCCTTTCGCTTTATTATAGACACCCTGTCCAGCAACTGTGGGAGAACAGTTCCGGACTACTTTTTGTTGAGCGCACACACTTGCTGTCTCAAGGCTGTGTTGAGGCCCTGTGAAGTGGCATGAGGTGCTAATCCAAAGCTTCAGTCGTACGATTTCCTTCGTTACTTCGCGACTTCGCTACGCTTCGTCGCTCGTAACTACCGTATACGTAAATATTATGGAACGTAAATATTATGGAACGGGCCCATTTTTGGCCGGTCCGTTCCATAATATTTACGTTCCATAATATTTACAGGGCCAGTTGGGGACTCAGTGGTGAGGACGGCTTGCGTCAGGAATCGCGCGAAAAGTGCACGAGTAGGTCCCGTCAGGGACTCTGTATGCCGTCCGATCACCTGGTCCAAGTCCCCGAGTCGCAGAAAGCCCTGTAAATATTATGGAACGAAAAAAATCTGGAACGCCAACCCACCAGCGTTCCAAAATATTTACGTTCCATAATATTTACGTTCCAAAATATTTACGTATACGGTAGTAAAAAAGATAAGGCGTTGTTTGTGCGCCAAACCCGGGTGAACAAACCTCACGGGGGGCCTTCGCTCAGAAAGGCAGAGAAGTGATGAATGGTGAGCCGCCTCACAAGACTGGCTGCAAAGTGACACAGTTTGACTCACAGTGGCACAGAGCGAAGGCCTCCCACGTGTTTTGCCTGATGAAGGTTGGTGTGAATGTGCGCACAGTCATAGCAACAAGGCAAGGTAGATTGTGTTTGTCACCCAAAGCGCTGCCAACTATCTTTTTCACTGTGACAAGCTTTCTTCTTGTTGTGTGTGAAAAATGGCTGACGGGGTTCTTTTGTCCTGTTCGTGCAACCTTCTGGCCACCCTTGCACAATGGGCGCACTAAACATCGACCCCTCCCCTGCAACCTATTTTCGCCCCGAACGCTTTCCGTGAGCACGGTGCAGCTTTGTCATAAAAAAATCGCAACACAAAACAGGGCTGCCGACTGCCCCCCCCCCCCTCCCCCCCATCACCCCCCACCAATTCCTACCCGCCGCACCCATCTGGAAAGCGGATCGGCGGCGGTGGAGGTGGGCAGAGGGCGGGTGGGGTGCCACACGCCCCCCCACCCCACCCCTTGAGGCACGGCGGGCTTTACATCACCTTCTGCTTCTGGCGTTGCTCTATGGGGGGCAGTGTGGGGTGGTGCGGGAGGAGGAAAAGCGTTTTAGACTGCTTGAGGTGCACGCAGGCGATTGCAAGGAACGACACCGCAGTGCCCGAGATACAGCAGGAGGAGACGAGTGTGCTCGTCACTGCAGCTGCGTAGGCTGCAGTGCATGCAGACGCCAAGGCGGCACAGAAGCCCACCAGCAGTGCTTCCGCCAGGAGTAGCGGACGCCTCCGCAGCCACTGGAGCTCTGCCCTGCTGAGGAACGCAGCGCAGCCCCCAATAGCAGCCCACATCGCCATGTCCTCTAGACCTGCATCCCATGCTGTGGACCCCATGCCGGTGTCCCTCCTGCCTGTGTGTGAGTGAGATGGTGAAGTAGAGAAAGGCAAGGCATACACAGGGGAGAGAGAGAGAGAGAGAGAGAGCAGTGTGGGGAGGGGGAGGGGGCGGCGGCGGCGCGTGTGGCGCTTTGCAGCATCACCGGCTGCTGCGGGGGTTAGCTGGACTACGCACTGGGCTGGTTCCCCCCCACACCCCCACCCCCGCCCCCCCCCGCAGCCCTCCCGGAAAATTGACTATTCCCCCATCCCACGCCCTCCCCAACCCCCACCCCGCACACAGAGCTGAACGTATTTATGGCATCGTGCCGTGTTCGGGCAGGGGTGGCTGAACCGCACCTGCCGGCATGGCGCAAAGACGGCAGTCTGTTTGCACATCTTGAGCCTCGAGCCCGTGAGAATCCACCGGGGGGTGTTCGACCAGGGCGAGCTGCGGTGTGTGGAGGCTCCGGTGTGCCGAACTGTGGCAGTACGGCACGGCCTGTCCTTCCCCCCGCCCACCTGTATGCACACCAGAAAGACGGAGGCCATATTATCAACAGATGGTATATTGAGGGTCTTCGTTCAGTGTCAGTGTGACATCCTACGTTGTTCGGGCGCTCACTTCTTCTTCTCTGCAATTCGAGAGTGAAGCCGCATCACCCATTGGTTCTTTTCGCGCATCTATGCGCGCACACACACACACACACACGGTTAAACTGTTTCATTAGTGTAGGTCGCACCGAGCTCCGATGATCTTGCGTCTCAATTGAGGCCCTGTGAAGTGGTATGAATTTGCTCATCCAAAAGAAAATCTTCGGTCGTACGTAAAATATAAGGGGGTATGGAGTTTCTTCCTCAGACACACCTGATCACTTTGGAAAGGCAGCTGAGGCGCACGCCACAACACACGCTCTCTCTCCAACAACGATCCTCTTGTGGCAAACTAGTTTGAGCAGCTCTGCTGCGTCTTGGAAGAAGGTGCAGGAGGGCCTGTGATGTTCGCTGTTTCACTGCCGTATCACATTCTGCACCTGAGGGGCAAGGTTGGGGGGGGGGGGGGGGGGGGTATCACTGAGGTGCAGGGCTGTTGAGCGAATCACTCACTCTTTCCACACCCCCCCCCCCCCACCCCGCTGGGCTTGTGCCCTGAGCCTGGCGGCGTTGAGCAACGGAAAGCAAAGACCTCGCCCTCCCCAACCCCCCCAGCCCCGCTCCACATCCACGATAGTGCTGCCGTGCGAAGGAGGAAAGGACACCAGCCAGCACCACTCATTGACATTGTCACAACATTACCAGAAGGCAGAATGGGGGGGGGGGGGGGGTTGTTCTGGATTTTGAACAACTGACACACGCTATGTGAGAGGTTGGCTGCAGCTCGCGGCGCGCCCAAAAACCGGCGGATTTTGCTTTCCAGATTCGGAACGGACACAGAGGGGGAAGAGCCTCGTGCGAAAAGGAAGGGACTTTCCTTACAGAGGGGCTGCCAGGAACACGGCCAATACTCGTTCCAAATCGTTCAAAGTGAAATGAAGGAGGAAAGGGAGGGCTACGGATGGGTTTCGGCACGCTGAACACACACCGTCACCCCGAAGGCCCAGATGCCCCTCTCCCTGCCTCGGCATTCTTGTCCCATATGGATTCAGTTCAGAAAAAAAAACACACACCCACGCCAGGCGTGTATCTATTTCACGGAATGAAAATAGGAATTTGGGGAAAAAATATTTTTTTGCACTATTTTTTTGCACTTTTTTCCTTTGGATTTTATTGTGACCCTACTTGGTATTGGTCGAAAATTTTATGTTCCCGGTCTTGGATGTGCTCAAACATTCAAAAGAACACATTTTCCGGGTGCAAAAAAAATTTGCACCCGGGGGTGGGTATGGGGGTGGGTCTGGGGGTGGTGGTCACTATTTTTTTGCACTGTTTTCCTTTAGATTTTCTTGTGACCCTACTTGGTATTGGCAGAAAATTTTTATGTTCCCAGTCTTGGATGTGCTCAAACAGTCAAAAGAACACATTTTCCGGATGCAAAAAATTTTTGCACCTGGGGGTGGAGAGGGGGGTCGGAGGGCGGTGGTGTGAGAGGCTTGCTCTCGAGCTCAAACCAACAGATGTTCACTACCGTGGCCTCCGGCGGCTGGGGGGCTCCGCCCCCCAGACCCCCCCCATGCGACCTGTGCTATGATTATAGCCGCTATCTGTCAGTTGTGTTGTACTTGAGCGTATGCGACTATGGAGCCAGGCCAACAGACGTTCGCTACCGTGGCCTCCGGCGGCTGGGGGGCTCCGCCCCCCAGACCCCCTGTGGCTTGTGCCTGGTCTTGGAGCCAAGTCCTTGCGCGTACGGGGCTGTGGCATATCGCTTCCAGCACCCTCGCGGGAGGCTGGGCCCGAGCACTGATCTCTAAGAGACGAACCACCTTGCGAATGCGATCGGGTTTGCGGGCTTGCGGCCATGACATCTCGAAAGGGTCGTCGTGGGCCCGTGATCATGTTTCGGGTTCGACTTGGTGGGCATCCGTGGCGAGGAACCGCGTGTATGTGTGCGAGGAAGCAAGGAGATACCACACCAGGAGCCACACAGCACCAGGTCGACCTGGATCTGGTCGAGCTCAGGGGGAATCACAGTCACCAAAGTGATGTCACCACCGCCGGCCTCAACCACCAAACTGCAACCGCAGAGGTTCCGCTATTCTCACAAGGGAAGGTGCCCTGGGATGTAGCAGTGATTTGTGTGCAGCATCAAGAGGCACTGACCGCCTTGAACAGAGAGGTAGTGTACAGGTGGCGAGCAGTGGGAGGGCGTGCTGTGTCCTTCCACTTCCCCATCTACCTCCATTCGTTCACCGTTGTTGATAGCGATTTTTTCGCCATTTTTTCGAATCGTATGCATCGTCAGGCAGAGTGAATCAAAATAGCGCAAAAATCACACCAAAATCTGTGTCTGAGGCACAGAAATCGTGCAAAAAAGCACCCAAAAAAAGTGCAAAAAAACCAAAATAGGATTTCGAAAATCGGCCAAAATACCCCCAAAATAGAGCCACACCTGACCCACGCACCCTCCTTGTAACGAAGGCCCAACGGGTTTGACATGTCAGGAATATGTCTGTCGGGAAAGTCTTTCGAAAGTGTCACTCCAGGTCTGCCGCTCTTCCTCTACAATGTGGACTTCGTTTGATGCGTTTGACGCTTCAAACGCACACTTGCAAATCCTCTTGCCTGATGAAGGGGTGAGGGGGGAGTGTGTAGAGCACGGTTGGCAGAACTGAATTGACACTTTTCCCGCGTGAAAGCCGCATGCGTCAAAAGTATACCCCTACTCAGCTTCAGGGCATTTGGGGTAATCACAGCGGATGCTGGGGGAAAATAAAAGGCAAGAAACTAGGCACTGTCCCCCTTGAAGTGCACTGCGTGCCTTCGGCACACAGTGCCCTTGTTGCGTGGCATCTCATGGCTGCAGGAGAAGAGGTGGGAGAGCGGGTTGCAATTGACCCATTCTTCAGCGAGATCTGAACCTATCTTCCGCACAGCACCCCCTTCTGATGAATAATCAGAGGGCCGCGGGAGGGTTCTGTCACTAATCCAGGGTTGGTGGGAGGGGGAGGGGCAGGAGGAGGAGGAGGGGTCTGCGTGGCCTTTGCGCGATTTATCGAAAATAGGATTTTCGACGCTTATTTGGACCATCTGACCACCCCCCCCCCCCTACTCCCCACTCCCTCCCCCGACCCACCCCGCCCCCCAATGTGTCTGCAACAGCAGTGACAGAGTCGGCAGGAAGGAGAGAGAGAGAGAGAGGAGGACTTCCCTTTGGTTCAGTTGAGGGGGTGAAAATCATGGCCGCTGTCTGCTCCAGAAGCAAAAAAATAACGGCAACACCCCAAAATGAACTTGGGTGCCAAAAAAAATGAGTTGTGCGCGGATCATACCTGAATGTTGCCCGGTATGAGTATAAGGATTTTCAGAATTGCCAATATTTTTTTTTCTTGGTGGTTCAGGCCCAGGGTATAAGATAGACTTTTTTTCTGGCGCCGTTTTCCGGTTTTTCTGGTTTTGAAAATTTTTCGCGCGCGCCTTCGGCGCGCGCGACCCACGCAAACCCTCCCAGAATCTGGGAGGGCCCGGTGCCTGCGCGCGTCCTGTCGTACTGAGGCTGCTTGGTGGGGCAGGCGCAGCAGCTGCTTTGAAAGTTTGGACTCTCGGCTAAAAAACCGGTCTGGTGCATTGTTTTTACACAGGGGGGTCTGGGGGGCGGAGCCCCCCAGCCGCCGGAGGCCACGGTAGTGAACATCTGTTCCCTACAGTCTGGATTCGCTTGTAAGTAGGAAGGCTTCGCTGTATCGCAGCCCGGCCAGCAGGAGATCACTGGTCCTTGAGGGCTCAACCTTCAGGGTGGAGGAGGACGGGGGAGCGACCACTCATGACAGGTGTGCGTTGTGGGTGGAGTGGGTGCACGACAGAATGGCCAAAGGGTCCACGAGATCTCTGCACACATTCCGTTATCGAGGAGATGGGCACCTGCTTTCTCCCCAGCTGTGACGGCAGGCAACAAACAAATCTCATCTGTGAGTTGCCCCCAATAGGCTTGGCGACCTTCAAGACTGCTTGAAAGTCGTTCGTGTTCTCGTCTCAGCCCTCCAGACAAGCAGATCTGTCTCGAGTTGGTGGGATGTCGCCATGTATTCGATGGCACCGAGTGACGCTGCACAGAGGCAGACGACACGGTGAACTCCAGCGGAGGTTACCCTACCTCCGCTGGAGTACACCGTGTGTCTCCCATGAGTCTCAACTAGCGGGAGTCTGAGCGTAAATTAGCTAGAAAATAGACTCCCGTCTCCAGTACAGACTGCAGTCTTAGACTCCCTCTTAGACATGGTGGCTGGAGTCCACCATGTGTGCACCTTCAAAACAGAAGAGACCTGCATGACGAGGGCATCACCACCCACCGGGCCACCCGCTAGGTCCATTTTTTCTTCTCCGCTTCTCTGCCTTCTTTGGACTATTTGAGCTCTGTGCGGATCACGATGGGGTCACTTTCTATTTTTTTATGGCGTTTTTTCTGACTGTTTTACTGTCCCAAAGTCACAAAAAAAACCGCCAAAAATGAGATCGACTTGGTGCCCCTGACGACCCCATATTGCGTAGTTTGTGCGTAGTGAAAAGGGGGGGGGGGGTCTCATTTTTTGATTTACTCAGCCATTCTCTGTCTCTATGCCGGGACCCCAAACTCAAGGAGTTCTTGCTGTTCCGGGGTCAGTGAGGGTGCAGGCGCTTCAGGTGCTGCAGGTGCTGCAGGTTCTTCAGGTGCTGCAGCGCTGGCAGCCTTCGGTGCGGGTTTCGACGCAGTCTTTGCAGGTCTCTTTGGGGGTGCCCTTTGGCGCGGTGCCTGCTTCAGCTCGTCGGGTGGAAGCATCAACGCATCATTAAGCGGTGCCTGCTTCAGCTCCTCCGGGTGGAAGCGTCAACGCATCATTAAGGAAGAAGGAAGCACAGTTGCTACGCTTTTTTGCAGCTGCAGGAAACGACACCATACCCAACAACAATCCCCAGACCGTCGAGGGAGAGTGGGCGCCTGGATCCCGTGACACAGATCTCTAGTGCCGTTGTGATCCCCTCGGATAACGTCTCCTGGACGTTGTCAGCGGAGGTTGCCTGTGTGGCGGTGACCTCCGTATACCCCGCGGGATCCAGTGCCAGTAGCGCCTTCTTCAGCTTTTCGTCGACCCCTCGGCCGACGCTCTCCTTGATGTCAAGGGCCACCTTCAGGGTGGCACCTCGCAGCGCCCTGAAGGCTGTGATCGTATCATCATTCACAATCTCGAGGGTGTTCTACGCGGCTCCTGGAACTCACTTCCTTCTCAGGTGTTTCTGGGCATGGGGCAACCTTGCCCAGGTGTTTCTGGAGTCCCGCCCCACATGTCGTGCGTTCTTTCGTACGGTGTATAGTGAGTTCTGGCAATAATTTTTTGCTCGGTCAGCGCAGTGCCTCCAGTCCTGTCTCAGTAGCCACACAGAAAGGGGGACCAAAAAAACTGGGGGGGGACCAAAAAGCGAGACCCCCCCCCCCCAGATTGCGTAGTTTGTGCGTAGTGAAAAAGGGGTAAATCAGGGGCACCAATCGACCTTTTTTTTTCCCCAGAAAACCGGGAACCGGGAAACCCTGGTTTTGAAAACCGGAAAACCAGACCTATCTTATCCCCTGTTCAGGCCCAAAAGGTGTGAACAAATAATGTTTCCGGAGAGAAAAAAATACCGTGGCGTGAGCCACGGATCCCAATGATGCAAATAAACGCATTTTCGGGAGGAGGAAAAAATGGACCAAAAATGGGGCCCGGGCGGGCCAGCCCACGGGGCCTGGCCCATGTCCTCAGTGTCTGTCATTGAACCTCTGGCTTGAGGCGACGATCCAGCCCGCACTGACGAGCCTTGGCGCCCTCATCGAACCCTTGGGCGCAATTTACTCAAGTTCAGGAAGATGACTGTACCGCACAAGGAACAGATGTTCAGTACTGTGGCCTCCGGCGGCTGGGGGGCTCCGCCCCCCAGACCCCCGCGTGACGTATGCCTGTCGACCAAGCCTTTGGGATCACATCAGGTCATGGAATCCAGACCGCCCTCAGGAGGACGCACCCAACTCACCACAGAATCTGCACCCACAAGGAACAGATGTTCGCTACCGTGGCCTCCGGCGGCTGGGGGGCTCCGCCCCCCGGACCCCCCTGTGGACATCTGTGCATTCTCTGGACTACCTCTAAGGGTGCACCACTCTTCTCCAGGGTCAAACTGCATATTCCCACGTTTTCTCGTGTTTCTGTACGGGGTCTAATAAAAGATGGACTCATCCGCAGAACACGTCCGGGGGCACCATGGATTTCAATGTTCCGAAACATGCCGTTTTCGGGGTTTTTCGGGTCACCTGCGGTGCGCACGGCCCGAAAAATGGGGTGAAACAGGTCACGAAAACCAAGAAAAAACTGAGTATAAGGAGGGTGTATGATTTTCCGGATTTTCCTGTTTTTTCCCGATTTTCCGAAAAATTTGCCACTGGTTGACACAAGGGCGAATTTCGAGAAAAATCCGAAAATCAGGAAAAATCAGGTTTTTTTCGGATTTCCGGGATGGTCACCATACACCCTCCGGAAAAAAATCCGAAATTTTTGGGTCGAAAACAATTTTTTTTTTCTGACCCGAAAATCTGTGTCTGCGGACTGCCACACTGTGAAAAATCGGAAAATTTCCGAAAAAAGTCGAAAATTTTGGCCTTTCCTGGCCTATGTGGTCCCAAAGGGCCCGGGTTGCCCGGATTTTCACCCAAAAACACCCCAAAAAATTTTCCGCCATATCACCCCCCAGACACTAGGAGGGTGTATGGTGCCCCTGACGACCCCATATTGCGTAGTTTGTGCGTAGTGAAAAGGGGGGGGGGGGGGTCTCATTTTTTGATTTACTCAGCCATTCTCTGTCTCTATGCCGGGACCCCAAACTCAAGGAGTTCTTGCTGTTCCGGGGTCAGTGAGGGTGCAGGCGCTTCAGGTGCTGCAGGTTCTTCAGGTGCTGCAGCGCTGGCAGCCTTCGGTGCGGGTTTCGACGCAGTCTTTGCAGGTCTCTTTGGGGGTGCCCTTTGGCGCGGTGCCTGCTTCAGCTCGTCGGGTGGAAGCATCAACGCATCATTAAGCGGTGCCTGCTTCAGCTCCTCCGGGTGGAAGCGTCAACGCATCATTAAGGAAGAAGGAAGCACAGTTGCTACGCTTTTTTGCAGCTGCAGGAAACGACACCATACCCAACAACAATCCCCAGACCGTCGAGGGAGAGTGGGCGCCTGGATCCCGTGACACAGATCTCTAGTGCCGTTGTGATCCCCTCGGATAACGTCTCCTGGACGTTGTCAGCGGAGGTTGCCTGTGTGGCGGTGACCTCCGTATACCCCGCGGGATCCAGTGCCAGTAGCGCCTTCTTCAGCTTTTCGTCGACCCCTCGGCCGACGCTCTCCTTGATGTCAAGGGCCACCTTCAGGGTGGCACCTCGCAGCGCCCTGAAGGCTGTGATCGTATCATCATTCACAATCTCGAGGGTGTTCTACGCGGCTCCTGGAACTCACTTCCTTCTCAGGTGTTTCTGGGCATGGGGCAACCTTGCCCAGGTGTTTCTGGAGTCCCGCCCCACATGTCGTGCGTTCTTTCGTACGGTGTATAGTGAGTTCTGGCAATAATTTTTTGCTCGGTCAGCGCAGTGCCTCCAGTCCTGTCTCAGTAGCCACACAGAAAGGGGGACCAAAAAAAACTGGGGGGGGACCAAAAAGCGAGACCCCCCCCCAGATTGCGTAGTTTGTGCGTAGTGAAAAAGGGGTAAATCAGGGGCACCAGTGTATGATTTTTTTTTTTTTTTTTTTCGCGTATCCGTCAGGTGGACCACCGGGTGGGGAGAGATCCGGTGTGAGGCACTTGGGTCCGTCCAGGTGGGCAGGGGGAACCTGGGGGCGGGGGGCCTCAAAACCCGTCTACCAGTGCCGCTTCTAATCTCGTCGGTCTTGTCCCAACCACCACCAGCCAGCCCAGAACGCCCTGACGCTGCGACCTCGTCGATTTTTCCGTTTCGCCCATCCGCCCAACTCCGCCAACCCAACCAGCCCTACCCTTTCTCCCAGTCAGGGCGGTACTCACACGAGCGGCAAAGCGCTGGGGGAGGGGGGGGGGGACATCAATAGGGGAGGGGAGGGGAGGGGAGGGGAGGGGAGGGGAGGGGAGGGGAGGGGAGGGGAGGGGAGGGGAGGGGAGGGGAGGGGAGGGGAGGGGAGGGGAGGGGAGGGGAGGGGAGGGGAGGGGAGGGGAGGGGAGGGGAGGGGAGGGGAGGGGAGGGGAGGGGAGGGGAGGGGAGGGGAGGGGAGGGGAGGGGAGGGGAGGGGAGGGGAGGGGAGGGGAGGGGGGAGGAAGGGAGGGGAGGAAGGGGGGGGGGGGGGGTTATGTTGTTTCTAACCCAGACCTGCTGTGCAGAGCCCGGGGGAGGGGGTGGCCAGCCCCTGTCTAACCATTCACAACGGCCACCTGCACACATCTATGAAAGGGGGGGGGGGGGAAGGTCCCGGGGGGGGGGGGGGGGGGGTGGTGGGGGTGGGGACGCTGCTCCGCCTACTCGCCCCGCTCCACCTCCGTCTGCAGCTTGCGCATGTAGACGCGCAGGCTGACCCCCGGCTCCCTCGTCTGGTTCCCGGGCTCGGCCTGCGCGCCCCCTTGCAGGATGCGCGCCTGCAGCCACTCCGCCGCTACGTCACCTGCCACCCTGGGCGAGAGGGGGCAAAGGCCATAGCTGGGGTGGAAGCAGTGCCTCCACGCCTCGACGGTGCGGGGGATGGCTCCTCCCATCGAGACGCAGGGGGCCATGCCGCGGGCCCGCGCTACCACCCCCGCGGCCCAGACACGGGACGCCGCAAGCTCCTGCAGAGCGGGGATGTTCGCCGCGGGCGTCTCGTCGTCCCCGTAGGCGTCGATGGCCTGGAGGTCGTCCTCGGGCTCCCACACGTTCGCCGGGTCGTCGTCGAACTCCATGGGGCCCGCCGCGTCACCCTGACGCAGCTCCTCCAGGCGTCTCGAGGACGCGGCCGTCCGGCTGCGGCGCTGCCCGTCCCGGCGGGCCTGCGCGGCGTTGCGCATCATCGTCGCAGCAACCCCCTGGATCCCGCCAGCCCCACCGGGGGCTGTTCCGCCAGAGGTGCCAGAGGGGGCTGTGTTGAAGGTGTGGGAGCCTCCGCCCTGGCGGCGCCGCGCGGCCTGAGCGGGGCCAGACGGCTGGGCGCCTGCCGCCGTGACCGGAGCCGCAGAGGGCACACCAGAGGGGGCTGTGTTTGAGGTTTGGGAGCCTCCGCCCTGGTGGTTCTCTGTGGCCCCCGACCCCGACGGCGGGCACTCTGCATGTTGGGCCTGCCCCTGCATGGGGGCTGGGGCAGCCCGGGAGGCACTCTCCGCCGGGGGCACGCTGTGGCCGTGGGTCGCGGAGGGCGCACCAGAGGGGGCTGTGTTTGAGGTTTGGGAGCCTCCGCCCTGGTGCATCTCCACGTCCTGGCCGGGAGCGACCGGCTCCTCCGCCACTTCCTCCTTCACCCGCGTTGGATGGTGCGCAGCCCCCGACGAGTCGTGCGGGGCACTCGGCTGCCTGGGCCCCATCGGCGTGTCGTGCATGCGGCTCGGGATGGGCTTCCGCCGGCGGGGGCGCGCCCGGGCGGACTCCAGGACCTCCCGCAGATCCGGGGTGACCGCGGGTTGCTCCGCAGGGTCTGGAGCGTCGACATCCACCGCCACCCGGTCAATGTAGCCTGGGCACCGCTCACCCCGCACTGCGCATGACGCGCACACTTTGCGCCAGCATCTGCCACACGCGTGATGCCTCGCGGAGCGGTCGAACGGGCGGCGGCACTTCTCGCACTCCTCCACCTGGCCCGCCGAGCCCCCCTGACGCACCATCTGCATGGGACTATCACCATCGCACCCCGTGACATCCGCTGCCATCGGCTTCGGGGGAAGACCCGCCAGGTGCTGACGCATGGGCTCCGGCATAACTAGGGGCACGTAGTGCCCATGTTGCCCCCCCGTCCTCCGCAGACAGTGGGCGTCCACCACTGCACCCGCACCTACTGGGGACAGAAGCATCGGCTGGTGGTTGTCGATGAGCACGAGGACGACGCATCTGGTCACGCGCGCAGCCGCCGCCAGGGCGATGAAGTCCGCCCAGGTGCGCACGTCGTCGCTCCCTGCGCGCATCATCTGCTCGGCCCACTGGTTCGGACCCTCCTCCACCCGCATCCGGAGGTCCGGGTCGCGCATCGCCCTGCGGACTGCCTCTTGGCGCAGCCACCCGCTGGATTGCTTCACCGATCGGGCACCCAGCGTGGCCAACGCATCAAAAGCACAGTCCCCCACCCGGAACGACCACCCGTCCGGCTCGACCAGGCCCAGCCGCGCCTGCTGCTGCAGGGACGACAAGCTCAGCCTCCCGTCCGTCTGGCCGCGCCACTCCAGCAATTGGGCCAGGGGGTCAGCCGCCACCCCACCCGCCGGCTGCGGGAGGTCCCCCTCCGCGGGGGGAGGCGGCGGGCGTGGGCGGCGGGGAGGGGCAGGTTCGGGTTCAGGGGTCGGCTCCTCGGGGCCCGCCGCGTCATCCGGGTCACACATGAAATCCTCCGCGTCCATGTGCCCGTCGAAGTGTGGCGCGGGGGCCAGGTCCGTGTCAGGCGCGAAGAAGTAGTCCGGCTCCACGCCCACCAGCGGATCCGGCAAGACCCGCTCCCGAGTCTGACCAGAGCGCAGGTCCGTGCACAGCGCCCCCCTGCGGAGCGACGACCGCCCCACCGCCCGCATCAACGGCACCACTATCCGCGCCGCCCAGGAACGAGTGAGCTCGGCCCTGTCCCCCAGCTTGTGATTTTCCGGATTTTCCTGTTTTTTCCCGATTTTCCGAAAAATTTGCCACTGGTTGACACAAGGGCGAATTTCGAGAAAAATCCGAAAATCAGGAAAAATCAGGTTTTTTTCGGATTTCCGGGATGGTCACCATACACCCTCCGGAAAAAAATCCGAAATTTTTGGGTCGAAAAAAAATTTTTTTTTCTGACCCGAAAATCTGTGTCTGCGGACTGCCACACTGTGAAAAATCGGAAAATTTCCGAAAAAAGTCGAAAATTTTGGCCTTTCCTGGCCTATGTGGTCCCAAAGGGCCCGGGTTGCCCGGATTTTCACCCAAAAACACCCCAAAAAATTTTCCGCCGCCCTTCGGGCGGCGGATTGGCCGCCTTCGGCGGCGTCGTCGTTTCACTCTGTACGAAGGACGTCGGTAAAGCCGAGCCCTTTATACAACCGTTTCACTTCGACTTCTTTTCGGCTGTCTGTTTGTTTGCGTTTCCAGTCCCGTGCCTGTCTGTCGTCCGGACGCCCTGTTTTTATGGTCTTCTCCTGTTGCTCCGTCACGGCGCCTCATGTTCTGGGGTTGCACGTGTTCTTCTCGCTGTTGCGGCGCTGCCTGAAAGAACCCCCGTCCGCCCCTCTCGGCTCCATCTCCGAGTGCCTACCTCGTTCTGTCCGCTTTCCCTAGGAGGTACAGAGAGACCCCCTCTCCCCGCCGAGCATCTCAGAAGATGCCGTGTCCCGCATCCAAATGTAGTTGCAGGTGCCCTCGGTTGCGGTGTTGTAGCGCAGTCCGCGCCGGTCGGACGCCACACGCCACTCTGGAGTGCCTCCCACCGTCTGAGACCCCGGGCCCCCCATGGGCTGGGGGGGCCTTCCATCGGCATGGCAATGCCTACCAGGTGTCGGACGCGATTCCGACTGTAAAGTGTCACAGTCTGTGGCTCGTCGATGCCAAGATCCTCGTTACGGTCCGATGAAACTGGGTGTTATTCGGAGCCCTACAACTGCAACACGGGAGGCTTGACAACCGGCTCCTGATGCAGGGAACGTATGCTGCAATTTTATCTGCGTTCATGCAGGCGTTGCCCCGCCTGCAAGGTGACCGTCTTTTGCTGTCCTCAGGTGTACCGTACCCTGAATGGGAACGGGAAGAACGTTCCTCTCGGGCATGCTACGTTGTCGAAAACTTTGCGATACACGGCCAGCTTCCTCGTGGCCTCATGTTCTTCTGTCCCTTCTGTTGTGATGCGTCTCATGGATGTGCCCTGCAGGGCTTCCACACAGTGTCGAGGAGTGATCCTCGCACGGAAAAACAATTGGCTTGGTCTTCCCGCTTTCGGGCTCCCGTCTCCGAGAGCCCAGCACAGTTTTGAGTCGGACCTGGGATAGCGGTTCGAACGGGAATTTCGGGCCGAACCCTGAAATTCTCCAACACCCCATATCGCACCTGAGACGCGGCTTCCTTATCTGAGGGGCCGCGTCCAAATACACGGACTTTGCTAAACTGGACCCAACTCCCCACACTCTTTTTTTGGCCATTTTTCCAAAAAATCCCCCCATTTTTTACAAAATTTTACAGAATTTACAGTTCGTTATACATCCTCCTAAGTACCGGGTTTTTGGCCACTTTTTGTCAGAATAAGCTTCAGGTATGGCGCGGATGATGGGCCCACAAATCGCAAACACCCCCACCCGCCCCATAACGTGATGTGGACATCCAACCCAGGGCTGCTCCAGACGACACCTGCTCCGGAACACCATGTCAGGCATGTGTGGAGTAAACTAGACGCGCCCGCAGCGAGGCTATCCGCGGTCGACAGGGAACCGAAGTGGCATGGGTCTGTAGCCTGAGGCTCGTTTGTAAACAAATAATGTGGCTGATGAGCGAGATGGGCGTCTCGAGCTCCTCGACTTTCTGGCAGAGGGGAGGGTCTTCGCTACGGGTGCCGTAAACGGTACATTTTCCTCCTGCATTTAGAACTTCGAAACGCTCTGCTATTGCACCCAAAAGGCGTTTTTGTGGAATGCATCGCGTTGTCCCTCCGACGACCTCCCTACCTGCGAGTCAGCCAGGGGGTTGCCACATTCTTTGTGCGCTGAGAGCAATCTTCCCGTTGGCACCGCCTCCCCACCCGGCAAAGCAAGGAACAACGGCAACCCAAGGTGGAGAGAAGAACAATAAAAACTACCGCAAGGAGAGATGGGGAATAAGCGGCAGTGGGTGTGTGTGTGGTTATAAAGTTTTAAGGCGGTGTCGCCCTGCACGGGCAGTAGCACCTCCCCTTCAGTATCGCACTCCCGAAGGATTCCCCAACACGACGTGACACCGGTTTCGACGCGTACTCTTCGTACCCCTCCCCCCGGCCGCGTCTCTTCAGCGAAGAACCGGGGATAATCGGACCAGGGCTAGCTAAACCCTGGTGGTGTCACGGGTGGGGTTGGAGAGGGAGAAAAGGAAGAAATGAAGTTGCGAAAAAGTCAAACACTGACACGTGAAATCAATAAAAAAGCGGTATATATCGCCCCCTTGCTGCGACAAAGACACTAAATAGTCAGGCCGCTCCAAGAGTCTTGAGGGCTTGAAGGGAGAAACAGGTTGCTGATGAGTCTCAGGAGCAGGCACCTTTTGTCCGCCCACATGACCTTCGCCCGAAGGCGAACCTCGTCCAGCTTGGCTCGATCGCCACAGAGAAGGGGATCATTCTCCGCTGTGGTGAACATCTTAAAAACCGAGGGTGCAGAGGTGGGGCAGCCCACTGGTGCGACAGCAGACCGCCCCCGGATAGCTATAACTAGTGCATAGGAAGCATACGACGGCACACGCAACAGATGCCGAAGGCACAACGGCGGGTCACTTTTAACCACCAGAGGAGTGGCACTCCCGAGGGGTGGGGAAGGGGGGGTAGTCACAACACTTTCGAAGGAAGAAAAGGGGCAAATGGGATGTTTTGTGCAAGGTAGAAAGGAAGTCACAACATGAGGCAGGGGGGATTGCTCATCAGGCCTGGGGGAATAGAGGGTTTGTGTGTGGTTATAAAGTTTTAAGGCGGTGTCGCCCTGCACGGGCAGTAGCACCTCCCCTTCAGTATCGCACTCCCGAAGGATTCCCCAACACGACGTGACACCGGTTTCGACGCGTACTCTTCGTACCCCTCCCCCCGGCCGCGTCTCTTCAGCGAAGAACCGGGGATAATCGGACCAGGGCTAGCTAAACCCTGGTGGTGTCACGGGTGGGGTTGGAGAGGGAGAAAAAGGAAGAAATGAAGTTGCGAAAAAGTCAAACACTGACACGTGAAATCAATAAAAAGGGTGGTATATATCGCCCCCTTGCTGCGACGAAGACACTAAATAGTCAGGCCGCTTCAAGAGTCTTGAGGGCTTGTGGGTGTGTGTGTGTGTGGTTATAAAGTTTTAAGGCGGTGTCGCCCTGCACGGGCAGTAGCACCTCCCCTTCAGTATCGCACTCCCGAAGGATTCCCCAACACGGCGTGACACCGGTTTCGACGCGTACTCTTCGTACCCCTCCCCCCGGCCGCGTCTCTTCAGCGAAGAACCGGGGATAATCGGACCAGGGCTAGCTAAACCCTGGTGGTGTCACGGGTGGGGTTGGAGAGGGAGAAAAGGAAGAAATGAAGTTGCGAAAAAGTCAAACACTGACACGTGAAATCAATAAAAAAGCGGTATATATCGCCCCCTTGCTGCGACAAAGACACTAAATAGTCAGGCCGCTCCAAGAGTCTTGAGGGCTTGTGTGTGTGTGTGTGTGTGTGTGTGGAGGGGAAGTTATATAGGAATTACTATGAGAATAAAACGAGGATTCCCAACCTCGCGCAAAAAAAAAAACAACACTGTGTGTGGCAGGCGTGTATCTATTTCACGGAATGAAAATAGGAATTTGGGGAAAAAATATTTTTTTGCACTATTTTTTTTGCACTTTTTTCCTTTGGATTTTATTGTGACCCTACTTGGTATTGGCAGAAAATTTTTATGTTCCCGGTCTTGGATGTGCTCAAACATTCAAAAGAACACATTTTCCGTGGCCAAAAAAATTTTTGCGCCCGGAGGTGGGGATGGGGGTGGTGGTCACTACTTTTTTGCACCATTTTCCTTTGGGTTTTCAGCAGAATTCTTCTATGTTCCCGGTCTTGGATGTGCTCAAACAGTCAAAAGAACACATTTTCCGGGTGCAAAAAAATGTTGCACCTGGGGGGTGGAGAGGGGGGTCGGAGGGCGGTGGTGTGAGAGGCTTGCTCTCGAGCTCAAACCAACAGATGTTCACTACCGTGGCCTCCGGCGGCTGGGGGGCTCCGCCCCCCAGACCCCCCTGTGGCGTGTCTTTGCGCGACAATTTATCGTCCCCCCATGCGACATGTGCTATCTGTCAGTTGTGTTGTACTTGAGCGTATGCGACTATGGAGCCAGGCCAACAGACGTTCGCTACCGTGGCCTCCGGCGGCTGGGGGGCTCCGCCCCCCACACCCCCCTGTGGCATGTGCCTGGTCTTGGAGCCAAGTCCTTGCGCGTACGGGGCTGCGGCATGTCGGTTCCAGCACCCTCGCGGAAGGCTGGGCCCGAGCACTGATCTCTAAGAGACGAACCACCTTGCGAATGCGATCGGGTTTGCGGGCTTGCGGCCATGACATCTCGAAAGGGTCGTCATGTTTCGGGTTCGACTTGGTGGGCATCCGTGGCATGCAAGAGATGGCACACCAGGAGCCACGCAGCACCAGGTCGACCTGGATCTGATCGAGCTCAGGGGGAAGGAAGCACAGTCACCAAAGTGATATCACCGCCGGCCTCAACCACCAAACTGCAACCGCAGAAGTTCCGCTATTCTCACAAGGGAAGGCGCCCTGGGATGTAGCAGTGATTTGTGTGCAGCGCCAGCAAGTGACACTGACCGCCTTGAACAGAGAGGTAGTGTACAGATGGCGATCAGTGAGAGGGCGTGCTGTGTCCTCCCACTTCCCCATCTACCTCCATTCGTTCACCGTTGTTGATAGCGATTTTTTCGCCATTTTTTCGAATCGTATGCATCGGTCAGGCCGAGTGAATCAAAATAGCGCAAAAATCACACCAAAATCTGTGTCTGAGGCACAGAAATCGTGCAAAAAAGCACCCAAAAAAAGTGCAAAAAACCCAAAATAGGATTTCGAAAATTGGCCAAAATACCCCCAAAATAGAGCCACACCTGGTGTGTGGTATCGAGATCACGGGGTTGGCATCACATATTCACGCGGATGTGTGCCGCATCTCTGCCTTGCCCACCACAAAGTGTAACAAATAACACACACACCCTACCCACGTCCGCTGATCATTCCACACAACACACATTGCAGCTCAGTTGATGGAACCTGGGGTATCACACACGACTGGCCCCCTGGGAGGCGTGCAAACGGTACCCTTGGCTGCCGCCAGAACGGTCCGCACATCCACCCCCTGCATCTGGCACAGGTCGTGCAGCCCCTCCGGCGGGAACGCGGCCGAGCCTGGGACACACACATTCTTCCGAAGCTCCGGGAAGGAGAGAAGGCGCTTCGCGACATCCATCGTCACCTTGTGGATCCGCCCCCGTTCCTCGCCGTTCAGGGTGTATGTGATGCCGCCGCCTGCAAGCGGCTTGATCACCACACGCTTGTGCGTCCGGCTGTCGGTGAACGACACGGTCAGCGGGTCCGAGTCAAGATCCTGAGCCCACTTGCTCATAGCGTGGCTCAGCTGCCTCTTCTTCGCAGCCCGCTTCTCCTTCAGCTCGTTGTACAGCTTGTTCACAGCAGCATCGCGCCCTGCTGTGAGGCTGACGGCCTTCCCGATCAAACCCCACGCAGCCTCCTGGTCGGAGTGCCTCCCCATGCGCGACAGAGACAGGGCGTAGCGATACAGCGCCTTCACATTCGCATCGTCCAGCTTCACCGCCTCACGCGCGCGGTTCCTCCCCGCCGCAGTCTCCCCATCGCCCAGCAGGCACGCCGACATGTTGGAGAAAATCCTGCTCTTCTCCGCCGCGATGGAATCGGCAGCAGCGCTGCCCCCACCCCCACTTGGGGCCTGCCCGAGACCCCAGTTGAGATACCTCAGGGCAGCCTCATAGCACTGCAGTGCGGCAGGGGAATCACCCCCTCGGTAGAACCCGTTGCCGACAGATTTGATGGCGGTGCCGAGCGCCACGCCCTCCTCCAGCGAGAGGGCAGGGAAGCAGTCCTGGGGGTATTGGTAACGCACCACCGTCTCCAGCGTGGCCTGCGCGGGGAGGGCGGGGGTGGGCCCGGTGGGGGAGGGGGGTGCCGTGGCTGCGGCTGCAGCAGAGGTGGCGGCTGCCGACTGCGAGAGCTTGTAGGCAGGGAGCCCCGCCATGCCACCCAGCGCGCTGCGCCGCACGCCCTCAGCCTTGTTTGCCTCGACAGAGCGCAGCAGGTCTGCATCAACCAGCATGTCGGCAGAGGTGATGTGAATCGGCTGCGAGGGGCGGTCGTACCTCCCGATGACGGCAAACTTCTCCACGTCGCGGATGGCGTGCATCCCGGACACCACCTCCCCGATGACACAGTGCGATGCGTTGAGGTGGGGCGCAGCCTCCAGCGTGACGTAGAACTGCATCGACTTCGTCAGCCCAACAAGCCCCCCGCGGGAATGCATCCGCGTCTTCCGCTCGCCCTCCGGGTCGAAGGCGGGGGCGGAGGAGGGGGAAGGGGATGAGGAATCGCCTCCGTGCGGCGTGCTCTCCTTTGGAAGCTTCCCCCCCTGCACAATGAACCCCGGGATAACCCTGTGCACCAGGGATCCTGCGTACCTCCCGGATCGCAGCGCGGATTTAAAAGCGGTGCATGCGGAAGGCGCGTCTGCTTCGTAAAGCAGAATCACAACCATCTCGCTTGGGCGTTTCAAGCAGTCCCCAGTGATGTTGAAGGCGCAGTACGCCGGAGCCATCCGGGATGGTGTCGGAGATGGGTCGGAGTGAACCATGATGTGCAGTTCCAGCAGAGAGAAAAGTGTGGTGTATGTGCGGGGGATATGCAGGTGGAGGATATGAAGGCAGGTTAAGGGGGGAGGGAAGGGGGAAGAAAGGGGGAACGCGTGACGCGCGCACACACACACACACAGACGGACACCCTTCCCCCCAGACCGAACTAAACGGAGGGTGTCACGCTGGTGCGATGTGTTTTGACACAGGTTTTGTTAGAGTGGGAGAATCGTGGTGGGGCGGGTGTGGGTGAGGCCACAACAACACCCACTTCCCGGTGCGCCTCTGTGTGCCTGCGTATGGGTGGTGTGGTGGGGGAAACGGGAGGGAGGGGGCATTTGGTCTGAAAAAATCGTCCGGGTTCAAAACTGCAAGGGGTGCCCCCCGCCACTGCCGGGCACAACCAACCCAGCCCCACGTACCCTGGGATACACATTGGCCAGACAAAGTGAACCCGAGAAGGCAGGTGGGACGGGGAGTGGGGGAGGGGGCGAGGGCGGGGGGGGGGGGGGGGGGGGGGCGGGTATCGTGCCGAACTCTATATCTCAGCCTCTGGCGAGGGCATTTCTTAGCCCCTTGTGTCAGGGGATAAGATAGGCCTGGTTTTCCGGTTTTCAAAACCAGGGTTTCCCGGTTTCCGGTTTTCTGGAAAAAAAGAAAAAAGGCCGATCGGATTTTCGCCGGTTTTTGGGGAACCTTTGTGACAGTCAACCAGTGGGAATATTAGCCAAAAAAATATGGAAAGTGACCCCATCGTGATCCGCACGGAGCTCAAACAGTCAAAAGAAAGCAGAGAAGCGGAGAAAAGGAGCCCAGCGGGAGGCCCGGTGGGTGGTGATGTCCTCGTCATGCAGGTCTTCTCTGTGTGAAGTTTCGAGATACTCCGGTAGCTTGACCATTCCGACCGCACCGTACTCTCTCTGGGCGGCTTGCCGAGCGCATGCACTCAATCTCGTTGCGATGCACACTGCCAAGGACCACCCTGTCATCCACGCAAGCTACGACCTTGTCTCGAGCACGTTTGCCTTGCTGGGAATGGCACATGCAAACTCCGGTGTTTTCGGGAGTGCATGTCCGCCTTGGAGAGGATCGATGGATTCGGGTTCTGGCGGGACCGCAATTTGGGCAGTGTTGGAGACACCCGCTGGTGTTCGCATGAGCGCACGTTGTGCGCAGCGTCTGACTGACTGCCTCTAGGGGGTGGTCATGCAACAAGATCGACCATGAAGGTAGTTGCCCTTCGTGAGGCGTACCAGCAGAGCAGCGCCCTCGGGGGGTTTGTCCTGATACGGGGGGGTGATGCGAAGCCGCGCTCCGTCAGTACGTGGACGCATTGAAAGCTCAGTTCCGTCCCTTCGGGGAGCTGTGTTGAGCAACACGCCACGCTGTTCGGCGGAGTCTGGTCCAGCCGTGTTGGGTGTGATTCTGAGAGGGTTTGCGCGGGTCGCGCGCGCCGAAGGCGCGCGCGAAAAAAATCAAAACCAGAAAAACCGGAAAACGGCGCCAGAAAAAACGTCTATCTTATACCCTGCTTGTGTGTCAAAACAAAAGAAAACGAAGCCCGTGCCACGGCCGCCGTGACACCTAAATTGTTACCAGTGAGTGGGAGAGGGATATGTGGAGGATTGGGTAGCTTCACCAAGCGACGCAGAAGAACGCATTTTTTTCGGTGTATTTTCGTCTATTTTTTGAACGATTTGAACGATTTTTGGCCGTGCTCGTAGCATTCCCCGTTGAGGGGGTCGCTATTTCGTGTTCTCCTGGCCGCACGGAGGCATTGCCTTACGTCGCCTCTTCCTCTTTTCCTTTGGTGGTGTGTTGGTCTGGCACAGAGGGCGGGACCGTGCTGATATGCACAGTGACGACTCTCCCTTTTGTTTTGTGCCCGCCTCCACCGAGATTCGGCTGATGCCTCTCAGACTGGGGGCGGGCGGTCGCCGACGCTGACGCGCCTGGCGGCCTGTGGTAAGTGACGTGGGGCTGGGATGGGGGGGGGGGGTGCTGGGAGGTCGGGCCGAAGCCCTTGTTCTCTGATGATGTTATTTGGTTCACGCGTTCAGGTAGTCCTTCTCGCCGTGCTCCGTTACCCCTGCCTCGGCCAGGTAGCGCAGCGCCTCCTTGCAGTTGTGCAACAGCAGGTTGTGCACGTTTGTGGCTGTGAGGTGGTGTCGGGCCGACGCTGTCGCGGGGCAGCCGAAGAAGAGGTGCTTCAGTGAGACCCCAGGCGGGGGGTGGCCCGGCGCATGCTTCAGGCAGGGTTGGCAAGGTGGTTGTGCCGTGCCCGGGATGTCATGGTCGTAGACCAGGCGGTGGTGGTCGGCCCGGAGTCGGCGGATGGTGGTTTCCCCTAAGCGGGTGAGTCCCTCCATGCGGAGGTCGGGGCGTTGCAGTCGCGTCTCCCCGATTCCCGAACGGTACGCGTACACGCTGTCCGTGCGGGGCACCGTTGCGTCGTTGTAGATGTGTCGGCGGAGGACGACACGAGCCGACGCGAGGCTAACCGGTTCCATCTGCGGCCGGAAGGCACCGATTTGCGCCTGTTTGTCAGCGAGTTCGTTCCCTGCTACCCCAACGTGTGACGGGATGTAGCGGAGGTGGGTGGTGACATCGTGGGTTTGGGCGAGCTCGTTCAACCACCTCCAGATGTCCCATTCGGTGGATCCTTTTTTTAGTAGAAAAAAAGCGCCGAGGCTCCCGCCAACTCACGGAGACTCCCAGAGAGAGAGAGAGGGGGGCCGAGAAAACACCCACTCCCTCACCCTAACCTCCACACCCCCCCCCCGACCCCTCGCCCCTCTTTCCGCAGAGATATCAGCGACACGCATTGTTCTCATCAACGCATGGAACATAGAAGGCGTGCCACAGCCCATTGGGGCGCTCGCTAAAGCCTACATACTGTGGTGAGTGTGTGAGTGTGTGCGAAACAGTGGAAGGTAGTCATCAGAGTTCGCTCAGTGCGACCGCCACCAAACAAAAGGGCTGCCGTCTGTGTGCGGGTGCTTTGTTCTGAGCAGGGTGATAGGGTGTGGAGATGTTGGTCAAAACCGTCCCCCACAAGCTGTGCGTTTGTGTTGTGTGCTGTGTGTCACATTGGGGAGGACCGCCATCATGATAGCAGGGTAGGGCAAGGCAGGCGTTCCCCCCGCCTCTGCAAAGCACCACGCCAGAGCGAGGCAGCTGAGTGAACAGCTCAGGAAGGGGGTGAGGGTGAGGTTTCAAAAACAAACCAAAAAAACTGGCGAGGCACTGTTTAGCGGCTGGAGCAACCGCAGGGCGCCGTGATGGCAGTTTCGAGGGCTTGGGTGGGGGACGGGTGGGGCGGAATGGCGTCGGTGGCGTGGGCAGTGCACGCTTTGTCACGCTGTGGGTGATCTTCGCAGCAGATGACTAATGCCCCACGGGTCGTGTGGCAGGGTGTTTGAGTTCACCTGTGTCATGCTTGAGGGTGGGCGCCTTTACTTTGATCACCACCGCCCGGGAGGGGTCTCAGCGCATTGCCCTTTGGATGACATAATGTGCACTCGATGAAAAGGGGTTCAGATGTTTTTAAATATTCTTTACAGTGGGGGCCTTCGCTACCAAGTGTGACTGAGTGAGAAAAAGTGAGCCACGGCCCACTTCCCCTCACTGGCTGACGAGCTGTGACGAGCAGTGACTGGTAGCGAAGGCCCCCAGTTGCTGGATACAGAGGATATTTCCACCGTGTTTGTTTTTTTGATTTTTTTTCTCATTGGGTTATTGTCACCACAGCACAGGATCTCCTGTCAAGGGTCAAAGGAATAGCAGGGACAGCCCTTCTTTTTGACAAACACAAGACAGCCTCCTCATCAGGCTGCGGGGAGATGCTTCTGTTTTGCCCAGCTTTGGTGCACAAACGACAGCCCAGTACTTTTTTGCACAAGGAGATACCCTTTTTTTTCGTGCTGTTGGGAACGGGGGGGGGGCCCGGGGGGGGGGGGGGGGAGGGGATCTGACGAAACAGGGCATTCTAGCCCTGTTAAAATCTTGTTTGGCAGCGTAATAACAGGCCTGGGTTTTCCCGGCATCCGATTCTTTTGTCCAGTTGTATGGCCCTGGGAAGTCCCCACACCCACCCGAAAGTGCCATCCCAGTTTTCCCGCGCCTTCTCCACCAATGCAATACCATCTGCACGCGTTGTTTCCACACCACAAACAACGCCTTTTGCCTAATAAAGGGGTAATGGTGTATAATGAGCACGATTTGGACAACTGGATGACACTTTCCATTTCAATGCCGCATGTGTGAAATGATACACATCGGTCACACACATTTCAGCGCACGTTCGGATGTTGTATTTTGGAGATGCTGTGGTTGACACGCACACACCCCGACCTGTGCGGAGGTGAGATGTGGCTCCTTCTTGCAGCAGGCACTGCAGGGAAAAATCGTACACCTTTCGCTTTATTATAGACACCCTGTCCAGCAACTGTGGGAGAACAGTTCCGGAATACTTTTTGTTGAGCGCACACTTGCTGTCTCAAGGCTGTGTTGAGGCCCTGTGAAGTGGCATGAAGGTGCTAATCCAAAAGCTTCAGTCGTCCGATTTCCTTCGTTACTTCGCGACCTCGCTACGCTTCGTCGTTCGTAACTAGTAACAAAAATAACACTGCGGGGCCGCAGGGCTGCCCACTTGGGCTGATCCGGCCTTGGGGAAAACACAAAAAATCTCGCGATCTCAATCCGATTCGCAAAAAATCGCAAAAAGTCGTCAGCTGATTGAGGGTGTGATATGAGCAGCCCGGACACAGACCAGTACGCGTACCCTGCCTGCAGCACCGGGCCACACCCCACCGAGAGAGCACCTCTTTCGCCACGGCCCAAGCCGGCACCCCCTCACCGCCACCAACGACCTGTTGCTGCACCGCGACAAGCCCACTACCTGGCTGCAGGAGGGGATCTGGGCACAGCGAGGTACTTCAGCCATTCAGCTTCAGGCTTGCAGTGGTCTTCAATCCCACCCAAGCCTTACCGAAGCTTGGATACCCCTGGGTCGGGATTCGGAACGTGGGTATATCGTCCGGTGGGATGCGACTTTGGGATGGCCTCACCAGAATGGCTGAAAATCCTATCCGGCCGCTGAAATTTGAGCCGTACGACGGGCGGCCATCTCGCGACTCCAACCCCGATCCGTCCAGGAACAGGAAGTGTACCGTACGACTTCTCCTTCACCCAACGGTCGTGCGGTCAAGCAAATCAGATACTCTTCCCAACGGGACCCTTCCCAAGACGAAACCCAGTCCCTGACCAACCCCACAGGCTCATCTTTACCCTTCCTGGGGCTGGGAGAATGGTAGTAGGCGAAGGGGGCTTACAGTACAGGTTCGGCTGCGGAATCGCAGGAAGCGGCTACTGTGCGGAAGGTCCCTCCCGGAGCTCACGGGTCAGCTGTAGAGTTGTACGGAAAGAACGCCCAGTTGCGTATGAGGTCTTCTGCTCATGGGGCTTGCCCTCGGGGCACACAGGTCAGCTGCGGAATCGCAGAAGATGGCCGGTAGAACGGGGGTTCCTCTCATGCGATGAGCTCCAGATGACCTAACGACTAGTTGTGTGTGGGATGGTTACTCACGGCTCAGCTGTTGAGTCGCAAAGAACGGCCAGATGCGCGGATGCTCCTGGATCTCGGGCTCGGCTGTGGCGTCGGAGAAAAGCGGCCCGTGGAGGTCTTATCGTGCGACTCCTGGAGCTCAGGAAACCCAAGTCTCTCCCGCTCGACTGTGGGGTCGCAGAACGGACAGCTAGTGCCGAGGACTTTTTCTCCTACGAGCAGCTTCTGGTGTTCATGGATCACTGTGGAGTCACCGAGCGAATGTTTGCGCGCGGGTGCTCCTGGAGCTCAGGACCCGCTGTGGCGTCGCAGGCGCAACAGCGAGTGATGCAGAGGTCTGCAGCTAATGCGACCAGCTCCGGGGTGCTCAGGGCTCACTGTGGAGTCGGGGGGCGACGGTCAGCTTCGGGCGCTGTGGAATCGCCGGCAAAACAGCTGATGGTCTTCTCATGTTCCGGGAGCTCAGGGCTCACTGTCGAGTAGGATTATTTTGTGCCAGATGCAGGTCATCAGCACCATCTGCTTCACCCCCTTCAGCGCCATCTCCTCGGGGGGCCGACACTGCAGGGAGGCAGGTCCACGATACCTGGTCCCACAAGTCGGTGCGGAGGGCCACCGCACCCAGGTGGCCCACACCCTCCGCCGCACCGCGACGTCCACGGTGTGCCCGAAGTAGTTGACACGCTTGTGAGAGCGTTTTCCTGAGGCCCGGTCCGCTGTTCACCCCAACCCGCACGGTGGGCCCGCCCCCGACCCGTCGCGCCGCCCGCAGATAGGACCTGGAGCAGCCCTGGCACAGCCCTGGCACAAGGAACGGCTAGTGGTGTGCGCGGTTTTTCCTGGAGCACAGGGCCCGACTGTGAAGTCACGGAGAAAAACAGCGGCTGGCGATGCAAAGGTCACCTGTGGAGTCACGAAAAAAGATAAGGCTGTTGTTTGTGCGCCAAATCCGGGCAAAACAAAAGCAACTCCGCAGCCTGATGAGGAGGTTGAATTTGTTGCCCAAGCGCTGCCTACTATCTTTTTGACACTGACAGGTTCCCTGTTGTGGTAAAAAACAGCTGGTTGTGCTCTTGGAGCGCAAGGCAGCTGCGGCGTCGCCTGTGTGGAAGTGCCTACCCTCGGAAGTAACCCAAAGAAGCGAGATCTGAACGTGCTGGGTACCGTCGGAGCTATTGTCGGCATCAGCATGGTCAAGGCCAGAGGAGGCCGAAGCCAAGAGCATAGTGGCCTGCCACAGGCGCCAGGCCGATGCACCTCTTGAGCATGCTGTCTCAAGGTGCACATTGTCTGCATGTGGTGTTCGACTATGAAGCAGACTCGGGGACGAGGCTGACAAATGTTCACTACCGTGGCCTCCGGCGGCTGGGGGGCTCCGCCCCCCAGACCCCCCTGTGACCTGTGAAGTCTGTCCAACAGGAACTGACGAGCGCATGTGACCGTGCCCTTCCTTCTCGAGAACGGGTATCGTCGACGGTCCGTGATCCTGTTTTGGGTTCAAGTCAGGCTCATACACATGTTCACATCAGTTTTGTCAAAGGCCAACTCCCGAAGTACTCAGTAAAATTTCCATTTTGCAGCCGCGAACAGCGAAATGGGCCCATTGCGCCAAAAATATACAGTACCCTGGTCTGGACCCTTGAGGCAATTTGTTCGAGGGGCAGATATTGCATGATTTCGCGCGCGCGAAAAAATTGAGGAGGCAATTTTACCCCGCTCTCCCACAGTCTGCGAGGAAGGTGGGAGATAGCGAACACCCTGCTACCGCCTAACAAAAAAAAAACGCCTCACAAAAAAAAATTCACGATCTCAATCCGATTCGCAAAAAATCGCAAAAAATCGCAGCGATTTTTTGCAATTTTTTGTGCATTTTTGGTGACCCGGTGCCGCTTTTTTGCGATTTTCTGTAAAATCCCCAAGGCCGGATCAGCCCACCACTGCAACATTTTTTTTGTGTTCGAATTCCTCCTTCATTGCACTGAGGTGACAAAATAGAATTGAGCCAGACCCTCTCTTGGGCTATCAGGGCACAGATCTCTTAAACGAGGCTCCCGCATCACACTTCGTACGTTTGGCACATGGGTCAGGGTGGAGGGGAGGGGGGTCAGGGCACGCCTGTGTCGAGCGTGAAGGCAAAGCCTCCCAACACACCCTCTAGCAATGCGTGGGTCGGGGGGGGGGGGGGGGGGGGTAAGGGTGCTCGTCACACAGGTCAGTTTAAAGGCAATTTTCACCAACCATAAACACCCACATACATTAACACCCACACATCTCTCCTTCTATATTCCGACGAGGACCTCCTGCCTGAACCTGGCAGGTGCGTTACCTATTTTGGTAGGACAGGGGAAATGAGTATACCCTTCTGAGTGAATCCCCTGCATCTCCCACCCCCAGACCCTCCTGCCCCAACTACCCTTCCCCCCATCAATGAGATAGACCAAAGTGACCAAAGGTGTGAAATACACATTTGATCCCCAGAAACGGAGATAGCAGCGCGATCCCGCAACCTGCTGCTGCTGACGCGCATCCCCGCACCCACCCCAACGCACCCCCCCCGCCCCCCCCTCTCTTAGCTTCTGAAATTCTGATGACGTGTTGCAATATTGGAGGATGTCCAATTTTTTTTTGTGCGGCCTGTGTGGTTGTCTTCGTCGTTTGTCTTCTTCGACCGGACATCCCCTTCTTCTGGAGACACCGATCTACACCATGAACCTCGAGCTGATGCTGGAGCTTTCGGGAGCCTCTGCGAGTGGGTGGCCACGTTTTCTTTGGTGGACGCACCCAAAAGAAAATAAAGAAATAGAAAAAACCCGAAAAGAGGTCGAGGCACCCGCTCCACTCCAGCACCATGGGGCTGAGGTTCACGGATCACACAGGTGAGGATCAGTCCTCTGTGAGGCGCTTATCCTGAAGACGTACCAGTTCCCCGGTCGGTCTCCAGAAACTCGGGCCGCGTCTGGCGCTGTATCGCCTCGGCGGGGCTGTCGTCCCTTACAGTCTTTTCTGTACGAGGTTTTCCACAGGCTGCACACCTGCCCCGCGGCTGTGTGGCAGTCTTCGCGGAGTGCAATGCGAAGGTCTGGCCTGACGTGGTGTGACTATTTAGACTCCAGGTGTCTCCTCCCTTCCTGGTCTGGGGAGCCTCGGTACCCAAGCAGTTTTCGGTCATGCCCTGGACCACGGCCGTGCTAGACTCCTGGTGCAGGCACCCGTCATGGTCCGGGGACGGCCCCCCCAGGCAGTTTAACGTCTTACCCAGGACTGTGGTACAGCTAGTCGGGATCCAATACCACCGGGTTTGCGGTGGACAAACAACGCCTTATCATTTGTTCAATACCAAAAAAAATGCCACGTGGCGTCTTTCTCAAACTCTTTCAAACACAGTTCGGTGGTGAGAGGGGGGAGGGGAGGGGGAGGGGGGAAAGTGAGGAAGCGTTGTGTGTTTGTTCGTGCCCTTGTGATCCATCACAAGGCCACAGAGACCAACCAGCAGGGCGTGCGGCTGTGGAGAACACTGATGCAAAAGAGAGAGAAAGAAAGAGGTCGTTTCTGCATGTGGCAGTGGGTACGTTTAGAGAGACCTGCCCCATGAAATGAAGACCGGGTTGTGGTGTGCCGAAAAAAATAAGGTGCGGGATGCATTCCAGATATCCCCCCACTCTGCCCTCCCCACCCACCCCCCCCTCCTCCACCCTCCCAGCCCACCATCTGGTTTGCATTCTCAGATCAGCACAGACATGCAAGGCGGCAGGTTTGCCGTATTCAAACGGAAAGCCCGCCCAGGGCATGCAAATCATGTGACCGACATCGATGAGGGCAGTCTTCTCGGTGGTTGGGGAATCTGGCAGATGCGCCCACATATTCCGAACTATCTTGCCCACAATTTCATAAATTTGGCATTTTTCGCAGGGAGGTGTGGTTGTACAGAGAAGCAAAACAGTTAAAAGCGTAAGAACACAAGGGCGCAAGAGCGACTATACCTTCCCCCCCCCCCCTTCACCGCCGCATTATCTCAGAAGTGCGGAAAGGGGGAGCCCACCTCGCATGACAGGGGGCAAGCCCTCAGACAGGTTGGCACACAGAGAGCTAAGACAGTGTGATCCCTGCTGGGGATACGCATGAGGGGTGGTGGTTGGCTTCGTTATGAACGATTTTGAACGATATTTCGGCTCGCCATTTATTTTTCCTTCGCACCAAAAAGACTCGTGGCAGCGTTCGGTATTGCTGCACACATGGCACTAGCAGGTGCCGTTTGTACAAACAAAGAACACAACCCTAAGGCCTTTGTTTCAGCCATGTCCCTCGCACCCCCCCAGTGAGAGAGGCCGCTGCCTCAGGTTCTTCTAGCAGCAGAGGTAACATTCTCTTCTTTGCAGGCCTTAGGGGGCATTCGCTCTGTGTGTCAAGGTGTGAACCCGCAAACCCGGATTGCAAACCAATAGTGTTCGGCAGCTCACTTCTCTGCACTTTAGAGCGAAGGTCTCCTTGAGGTACGTTTGACGCCCCCACACACACATCCACACAAAACCCTGGCCTTATGAAGAGGACGGCGATGACGGTGGTGGTGGTGGTGTGTGCAGAACACGATTAACAGAACTGAGCATCACTTTCTGCAGGGGAGGTTGTGCGCGTAAGAAATACAGGGGGGGGGGGCAGTGGCTGGGGTAATTTTCTGGGGGGTCGCTTACAGCCCCGGGGGGGGGGGGGCTGGCGTGCAGGGTGCAGGCAGCGCGCGCAAATGCGGCCTGTTTCCGGGTGCCCGCGCGCTGCCGGCGACCGTGCACCCGAGGTGCACGGTTTGGGCTGAATCTGGGTGACGTACGAGTAGGGCTCCCACCCTGAAAATGGGCTACCTGCGGTCACTCCAGGTACCTGACCTCACCCGAAAGTGACCCAAAATCAGCGGGACCCCCTCCTCGGGTGTTCCGAAACCCCTTTCTTTTGACTATTTGGAATCTGTGCGGATCGTAGTGGGGTCACACTGTGGGTCGAGGTGTCAAGCTTCACCCATGAAACGTGGGTCTGATTCAGGGTCTGGTCATAGGAGGCTGGCCCCAGGAGGATGTGACTGGGAGGCAGCCACACCAGCCCACCCACCCAGCGGGACCCCCTCCTCGGGTATTCCAAAACCCCGTTCTTCTGAACGTTTGAAACTTTTGCGAATCGTAGTGGGGTCACTTTGTGGGTCTAGGAGCCAAACACCGTCCATGAAATGTGCCTCTGGTTCAGGGGCTGGTCCTAAGGGAATGTGACTGGGAGGCAGCCACACCCACCCACCCAGCGGGACCCCCTCCACGGGTGTTCCAAAACCCCTTTCTTTTGAACGTTTGGAATTTTTGCGGATCACAGTGGGGTCACTTTGGTGGTGTGCGAGCCAAGCATCACCCATGAAACACGGGTCTAGTTCAGGGGCTGGTCAGCGTGGCTGGGAGGCAGTCAGCCCACACCCCACCCCACCCACCCAGTGGGACCCCCTCCTCGGGTGTTCCAAAACCCCTTTCTTTTGAACGTTTGGAATTTTTGCGGATCACAGTGGGGTCACTTTGGTGGTGTACGAGCCAAGTTTCGCCCATGAAACGTGGGTCTGGTTCAGAGACTGGTCATGGGTGAAGGTGGCTGGGAGGCAGCCACCTTCACCAGCCCACACCCCACCTACCCACCCAGCGGGACCCCCCCCCCTCGGATTTTCCAAAAACCCGTTCTTTGGGATATTTGGGATCCGTGCGGATTGTGGTGGGGTCATTTTGGCCATGGGGTGCCTATTGACACCACTTACTGGGAAATGCCAATTGGGTAAAAGTACCCCCCCCTGTACAGGTACAAGGGGGGGGGGGTCCTTTCCTACAGGTGCGGGAGGTAGCCAGTGTACCCCCCCCTGTCCCCCACTTTGCGAGGGACCCCCCCCCCCCCCCGACCAGGGTGGGGGTCACCCAAAATTTCGAGGAAATCCTGGTGTCACCCTGAAAACCTGGGTCGCCAGCCTGACCTCAGCCCGCGGGGCTCCAAAAACCCAACAAAACATATCGGGGCAGATCGGGGGGGAGGGGGGGGACCGGCAAGGCTTAGCTCTGATGTACAAAGAAGGAGCAAAGTCGCCCCCACCCCCTTTCCCCTCCCTTCACACCCCTCACCCCACCCACCCTCCCCAAGTTGGGCTTTACCGAACTTAGGGTCGACTAGGAAAATGAACGCATCCACTGCAGGAGGAGGTGGTTTGAAAAACCCTTTTCAGTGAAATAGACAGGGTTTCGGGTTCCTGCGCTGTGTCTAGTGTGCTGTGTGACACCCCCACATCACCCCCTCTCATACAATGAAGCCAAGCCGTTGGAAAATGGCCTGCCGTCACACAGCACGTTTCAAAACACATCACGCGCGAACCGCCATCCTGCAGCAGTGCAAACAGCACGTCGAACAGACCCCCACCTCCCATCCAACACAAGCAAACCAAACCCTTTCCGTTCTCTTTGCAAACGACACTGTAAGATGCACAGCGAGGCGTGTATATCCACAGAGGGCGCGCAGAGGGGGGAGTGGCGCCTGATCTTGCGACTGGCGCGTCGGGTCGGTCAGCCCGGTCATAAGATGGCATAATATATAATGGACAAGGCACGGAACCTCTTGTGCTGTGCCCTGCCAACAGCGTGCGATTCGGCAGGCAGGTGTTGGGGTCACAGCTTCCACAGCTTTGGGGAGAAGCCGAGGACGTGGCTGATTGCGGCTGACAGGCAGGACAGCACCATCACGCGGGTAATGTTGTACAGTTGTGGGTTCATCGACAACCCAGAGATCTGCGCATCGGGAGGGGTGTGTGTTGGGGGAACACATCAGCAGAAGCAATAAATCACACACATGCTGTAGAGGTGTGGAGACAAGGAAGGTGCAGAGAGAAAGAGATTCAGCTCTGCCGCCGCTCTTTGATGAGGGTAATGTTCGAGAGTGGTGTTCGGCAAGATGTCCCAGCATAAAAAACAGACAAAAAAAGGCGCGAGCCGTGCGGATCCTGAACATACCTTGTTTGGCCCCTCGAGCTCCTTCAGCAGCTTTGCCGCCAGTTCCAGCACCTTGCTTGTCAGGACGAGCTTTTCCTTCTTTACCTTCAGCTTCGCATCGCTGCCGTTCTCGGCGCAGCGATCGGAGACAACCACAATGCGCAGGTGTATGTTGAGCTGAGAGAGAGAGTGCATGTCGGGGTGGTCAGGTCTGCAAGCATCGTTGCTTTGTGTCAAATAGTTATTAATTACACGACACTAAAGTAGCCATTTTTTTACTCGAGTTTGGGATTTTTTTGCACGAGTCGCCGAAGGCGACGAGTGCAAAAAAACCCATACGAGAGTACAAAAATGGCTATTGTGGAGTGTAATTCGTGATTTTATCTTACAACATGGGGCTGTCGGGCCAGTCGATTTTTTTTCTGGTCAAAAAAAATCACAAAAAATCACAAAAAAACGCAAAAACCCACAAAAAAAATCACAAAAAATCACAAAAAAACGTTTGCTATGTTGGATTAGCGGATCCGCATCGTACAGAACATCTACGAAAGACGACGCACGAGAACTGATACGCTATCCAAGTCTTTTACTAAGTCACACCACACGGGCGCGATCTGCTCCTTTCTTTTGTTAAAATAGGGAAAGGCACGTGAACACTGAAGGTCGGAGGCTCCACCGAATGAAGCTCGGAGGGTGATACCTCGGCCGCGCGTTGAAAATAGCGCGGGACCTTCCACTTACTGGGAAGGAAGTCTGATGAACGCCTGATCTGGCGGGGGGGGTCAAAAGGAAAAGCCCGGGCTCGGAAACGTTTCTGCCGATGGATCTTCGACAGACGAACCTTGTGGGGAATGGGATCAATCGCGCAAGGGGGAAGTAACCACCTCCATGCCTTGACTTTACTGTTATTTGTCGGCCGGCTTGGCGCATCAAACAGGAAGCCGGTAGCCACTGCTGGAGGTTTCGAGTCAGATGGCCCAGCGGCCTTTGGTTGTACAACAGGGGCGCCCTGGGGGCGGGGTGAGAGGAACGAGGGGTAATGAGTACCCTTGCAGAGGGGTAGGGGAAGTAAGCCTGGGAAAGGCCGGACGTCCAAGGCGCTAACCGTTGCGCAGGTTGCAGGTGTTTTTCCCGGTGGCGGGATGTCGGGCGCGCCAAGGGCATCCGCCTCTCTCTTTGCGGCAGATGGGACATGAGGGGGCAGGAAGGTGAAACCAGGTTCAGACTGCGACGACTGGGCAGTGCGCTTTGATGAAAGCACCTTTGCTGATTTGCCGAGCCCGCCGGCTGTCTGTGTACCCGGGTCAGTGACAAGACGAAAGGGAGGTGGGGTGTTCACCGGCAAAGGGGGGGGGGGATGCCACGTTGGGGAAAGGTCTAAGCGACGAGATATCAGGACAAGGGCCACTCAAGGAGCTGACTATGGTGCAGGTAGCTAGTCTTTTGTTGAAAGGCGCGGCATCAGCCACGTCCCGCACGTCAGCCAGCCTCTTAAGCAGACAAGGAGGAGGCAGGGAAGAGAGAGAAGGGGCTGGCGGTAGCTCAAGGTCGCAGCATGCCACAACCTCGTCCTCACCAGGACAAGACACATCTGAACAGAGGGGCTCCACCCTCTCTGGCACTGGGCCACTCTCATAAACATAACTGGCGGCGCTCTCAGTGGCAACCTGTCCCAGTGCGGTCTCACATCCCTCAGATGGGGGTCCATCATCATCACCGACGGCGGCTGAGGGCGCGTCGGCGGTCTCGTCGCGCTCGCTGTCGTCGGCACCACCGCTTCCGCCAGCGGCAGGGGGGCTGTCCCCGCCCGCGTCGTCGTCGCAGGAGTCCGTCTCCTCGTCGCCGCCGCCCGAGGCGTCACCCGCGGAGTGTCCTCCGTTGCTGCCATCATCATCAGCAGAACACATCTCGCTGTCATCATCATCGGTGGGCTCGTGGTGGCCCGCCTCACAGCAGGTCTCCGCCTTGGCGCATGTGCCACACCTTGTCATCTTGTGCTTCTCACAGCACATGATAGACAAACCGTCGTCATGCGAGTGGTGCGCGCGACAGCACGCTTCCAGGAGCGTCTGGTAATTGCGCTCCTGGCCCTCGCAGACGTCACACCTCGGTTTGGAGTGCGCGTTGCAGACCCGCGTCTTATCGTGCATGGCCAGGTGCTCAGGCACAAGCACTGGAGAGGCGCTACGGGTAGGTCCAGGCCCGGGGGATTCCCACGCTGCGGCACGTCCCGCTCTGTTGATCCCGGTGTAGTCCGGGTACACGTCACTACCCCAGGTCAGGTCGCCCTTCCCACAAAAAAACACAAAAAATCGCAAAAACCGCGACAGCCTTTTGTGATTTTTGGTGTCCCGTTTGTGATTTTTTGCGATTTTTTTGCGATTTTTTGTGAGTTTCCAGTGCAGAGGGGGCCCGGTACCTGCGCGCGTCCTGTCGGACTGAGGCTGGCATGGTGGGGCTAGCGCAGCAGGTTCTACTTTTGCTCCGTCGGGCTCTTAGCGCAGAAACATGCACAACACGAACAACAATGCTCGAAGGCAAACAAGCCGCGTGACCGGGGTTGAGCTGCTGTAGTGAGGCCGCGGCGTAAAAGAGGGCTGGCCATTCCAGCCCACCCAGCGGCAGCCAGCACACCACATCCCACCTCCCCACCCAGCGGGACCCCCCCCTCGGATTTTTCAAAAACCCGTTCTTTGGGATATTTGGGACCCGTGCGGATCGTGGTGGGGTCATTTTGGCCATGGGGTGCCTATTGATACCCCTTACTGGGAAACTCCAATTGGGTGAAGTACCCCTGTCCAGGGGGGTACTTTCCTACAGGTACCCCCACCCAAAAAAAAAATTCCGGCGCAAAAAAAGACTTGGAGTTGCGTTCTTTGTTTGTACGAACGGTGCCTGCTAGTGCATGTGTGCAGATACCGAACGCTGCCACGAGTCTTTTTAGTGCGAAAAGCTAGCTGTTCTTCCAAAAAAGACTTGGAGTTGCGTTCTTTGTTTGTACGAACGGTCTTTATTTTACAACTTCCGCGCCCCCCCTCCCCTTTTTCATTCACGCCCTTAGAGCCTTGTGTACTGGTCAGCGATGTTCTCGCACGTTCTAACGTACTCCGGCTCGAGGCTGCAGTCATGGCGCTCTAGGCAGTACTGAATGTCGTTCAGCCAGCGTTGCGCACCCTCAACATGGGACACACCCTTGCGAATAGCCCCAATCACCGCTTGGTTGTCGCTGAAGAGTATGATGTGATAACCCCTCCAGCGGGGCCTGCTACAAATCGTAGAGACAGCCTTGTAGGCCGCAAACAACTCTTTCAGGAATATTGTCGCAGCTGCAAGCTCGCCCCAGAAGGCGCCATAGAGAGGGCGGAGGTCCTCCTGGACCACGGCCCAGCCTGATAGGCTCGCATCACAGACCACCTGGACCACCAGACGCTCCCGCACCACCCACGACTGCCAGTCGTTTCGCGCCAGTGCGTCAGCCTGTAACTGTAGAGCCCGACAGACTCTGTCCCCCATCACGTAAGGAGCATCCCATGGCAGATGCAGCCGAGAGGTCTGAGACATCCAGGTGAGTATCGTCAAGGCGCCATGCAGCGGGAGACGGAGCGCGTGGTATCTCCACAAGAATGCCCCGCAGATACGCCACCAGGTACGCAGGGTACCCTGACCGGTGGACAGCAGGTTCTGAGCAGCGGGAAGGGTCTTCATCACCCACGTCGGGTCCATGCGCCACCGCCGTTGACGCAAGTCAACCTCAATCCCGAGGAGAGTGGTGTAAGCAGCAGGGGCCTCGTAGTCGCCGATCACCACGTTGTACTTCTCGCACAGCTGCTTGAACGCTTGATGCACCCTCGCCAGGCTCACACTGTCGCCGCAAAAAATGGCGTTGTCTATCCACGCCAGGCCCTGCGCATTCGTCCCTGTGCAGCTCTTCTGTATGAGTGCACTTGTCAGCGCTTGTGCGGCCTGGGGAGCTGGTGCGTAGCCCATAGGGAGTCGAGTCATACGTCGGTGAAGGCGGCATGCCCTGAAGGCAAAGTATGGGCGCACATCCATCGGCAAGCCGAACTGAAAGAAGAAACTCTTAAAGTCAAACTGCATCACCAGGGAAGCCCCGAAGACGGTGGCGAGGATCTCGCTGTACGACGGCAGATGGCAGCGTGGAAGGGAAGTCATGTCAAGAGCACTGTTGATGGCTCGGCAGGACATGATGAACCTGAGGGAACCCGCCGCCTTCTTCGGCACGCAGAAGACGCCCTGGTACCAGGTCACACTGGAATCCGCCTTGGGAGGACTCTGTGATCCCGAGGCTGTCGAGGCGCCCCACATGTGGTAAGATCTTCGTGTTCAGGGGGCCCGGCCGCGGCTTCAAACCCTGATCGATGAGCCTGTAGAGGAAGTCTGCATCAGTAAACCATCGAAAGTTCTCCCCCAGGGCTGGGAAGTCCCTCAGCAGCTGCACAATGTAGATGGTGCCTGGGGTAGCCTCTGAGATAATTCCTTCGTAGGAAGCCCGGGGGGCAGCGGAGAAGCGCGAGTCCACCCAGGCAGAGGCGTAGTCGTAGTACTTCAGGTACATGCGAAAAGGAGAACTTCGATACAGGCTGTGCACTGATGCCAGGGAATCACCGGAATCACTTACTGACTCTGCAAGATCCGCGTCGCTTCCTTCGTCTCCAGAGTCGCTTGCCATAGTTGAGGCGGGAGATACTGTTCCGTTGAAGCTGCGTTCCGATGCCGAGCTAGGTGTTGGGCGGCACGCTGTCCCGCCGCCTCCGCGGTAACCTGCAGGGCACTCCGCCGGATACCGTGGGACAGGATGCATAGAGAGTCCCGCAGGTAGGTGTTGTAGTGGGCATATTGCAGGCCCTGGAACAAGGTCCCTTGAGGGGACACTTGCTGCCGATGAGTGATCCAGTGGCGCAGGAGGCCGATGTATCGGCCTGTGGGGGGTAGCAGGAGGGCCTGTCCTTTCTGGGAGAGATCTGTCTTTCCTCCCACAAACACCACCATGATGTAGCCCGAGTCCAGGAAGCTGACATCCCGGCACCGCAGCCTCTCCATGTCGCTCCACCGGCACCCCGTGCTCCACTGCAGAGCGAGGGCCACAGCCGGGAGGCTTACCGGCTTGCGAAAAACAACGTTGACCACCCTGTTCGGGTTCACTGTCTCCGGCTGCCGTCTTTCCTCCCTGGGTATTTGGAGGGTTGCCCTCCGGAACGCCTCGCCGGAGGAGATCTTCGCCATGGCGTGGTACGTCAGGTACTGCCTGGCACTCGCGGGGGAGATCCTCGACTGCTGCATGAGCGACCTGAGCCACATCAAGAAGGCCATCTCGGGATCTAAGTTGGGGTCGTGGGGAGAAAGATTTGCGTAAAACTGCGCGGCACGAGCTTCCACGGAGATCATCGCCCGGAGAGAACTCTCCCGGTAGCACCCCGCCAGGAAGGACGACGTCTCGTGCAGCAAGTCGTTGTACCCCTCCTCTGAGACGGGCGGTGCAGGTCTGCGCACCTGGTGCCGCTCGAGGAGGGGAGCCCAGGGGCCCAGTCATTGGCGAGGGTGCTTCCCTTTTCCGCCCTGCTGAAAACCCCCCTTGTGCTTGTATCCGGTGACCCGGTCTGCCCCCTTCGGCCTCTGCGGGTTGCGAGGGCTCGGCTCCGCACTGGGCTTGTGGCGTTGGGCCGCCAGGCGGGCCTCCGACTGCAGGGTAGTCATCTTCTCGCGCGTCACCGACATGAAGGGGAGGGCCGCCAGTCGCTCCTCGAACTCCCCAGCGCCCACAGCCGCCTGCTCGCGGCGCAGGCCAGCCTCGATCAGCACCTCCTTGACTAGGATGGCCTCGAGGCGAACCACCATGTCGTTCATCAGGACCCCCATAGATGCCGCCCCCTGCATGTACATCATCCTCCGCAGACTCTTCAGGAGGACACGACGCTCGTGAAACTGGGAGCTCTGGGTGGCGGCAGCCGGAGCGTCATGGCGCATGATCAGGTGCGTCCACAAGCTCTCCAGCTTGTTCGGGTCGTTCAGGAAGGGGAGCCATGTGACAACCCGCGCCAAATCGGGAAGCTCTTCCGATGGCCACTGCCCTCCATAACTCGGCATGGCTGCGTAGGGGTTCTGAGCGGCGTACGCTGCGTCGTACCCTTGAGGGGCGTACACGAATGACCCCTGCCCTTGGGGGACAGCAGGCATGCCGGGACCCACTCCCTGAGGAGCATGCGGGAGTGCTGCGGAGCCCTGCCCCTGAGGGGGGTACAGGGAGTGTCCTGTCTGTGACACCGAGCCCAGCCCTTGAGGGGCATACGTGGGCTGGACGATCCCCTGGGGGGCCGCATGAGGGACAGCACCCAGCCCTTGAGGGGCTTGCATTGGGTGCCCCTGGGCGGACAGAGTGGCAGAGCCCGACCCTTGAGGGGCGTACATGGGGTGCACTTGGCCCGTCGGTAACACCGAGCCCGGCCCTTGAGGGGCATAGGTAGGCTGGACGAAACCCAGAGGGGCGGCCTGCGCGACAGCACCTGGCCCTTGAGGGGCCTGCAGTGGGTGCACTTGGTTCGCTGGCCTAGCAGAGCCCGGCCCTTGAGGGGCGTACACGGGATGCACATGTCCTTGAGGGACAGGGGAAGGGAGGGGGGGCACGACAGAGGGAGGGAAGACAGGTTCTGCAGGGGCCTGGGGGGAGTGCTGTGTGTTAGGGAAGGGCACGGAGAAGGCCTCAGCCACTTCAGTCGCGGCCGCACTCACCTTTTCCTCTGCGCTCGCTTTCGTGGTCCGGTCCCCTTCCGGGTCCTCACCGCTTCCCACAGCGAACGCGCACAGCGGGCAACACCACTCGCTCGCCCCTTCGCCCTTCACAAACGGGCTGAGGGCCCCTGTTTCGCCTGACACTGCCTTCCACTCCGGGCAGATCACCCGACCCCGGCACCCACACCTCCAGCACTGCTCCGATTCCGCGCTTTTGTGCTCGATGGCACAGCGCGGAAAGGTGCAGCGCGCACGCGGCTCGGCGGGCTTAACGCCCTCCGGAAGGACAGGTACTGTGACCTTGCTCCAATCGACCGAGCTCAGCTGCGACATATTTTACTGAGTACGAACCCAGTTTTTGTTTGTACGAACGGTGCCTGCTAGTGCATGTGTGCAGATACCGAACGCTGCCACGAGTCTTTTTAGTGCGAAAAGCTAGCTGTTCTTCCAAAAAAATCACAAAAAAATCACAAAAAAACGTTTGCTATGTTGGATTAGCGGATCCGCATCGTACAGAACGTCTACGAAAGACGACGCACGAGAACTGATACGCTATCCAAGTCATTTACTAAGTCACACCACACGGGCGCGATCTGCTCCTTTCTTTTGTTAAAATAGGGAAAGGCACGTGAACACTGAAGGTCGGAGGCTCCACCGAATGAAGCTCGGAGGGTGATACCTCGGCCGCGCGTTGAAAATAGCGCGGGACCTTCCACTTACTGGGAAGGAAGTCTGATGAACGCCTGATCTGGCGGGGGGGGGTCAAAAGGGAAAGCCCGGGCTCGGAAACGTTTCTGCCGATGGATCTTCGACAGACGAACCTTGTGGGGAATGGGGTCAATCGCGCAAGGGGGAAGTAACCACCTCCATGCCTTGACTTTAGCTGTAGTGAGTGGCCTGCTTGGCGCATCAAACAGGAAGCCGGTAGCCACTGCTGGAGGTTTCGAGTCAGATTGCCCAACGGCCTTTGTTTTCGAAACAGGGGCGCCCAGGGGGCGGGGTGAGAGGAACGAGGGGCAATGAGTACCCTTGCAGAGGGGTAGGGGAAGTAAGCCTGGGAAAGGCCGGACGTCCAAGGCGCTAACCGTTGCGCAAGTTGCAGGCGTTTTTCCCGGTGGCGGGATGTCGGGCGCGCCAAGGGCATCCGCCTCTCTCTTTGCGGCAGATGGGACATGAGGGGGCAGGAAGGTGAATCCAGGTTCAGACTGCGACGACTGGGCAGTGCGCTTTGATGAAAGCATCTTTGTTGATTTGCCGAGCCCGCTGGTTGTCTGTGTACCCGGGTCAGTGACAAGACGAAAGGGAGGTGGGGTGTTCTCCGGCAAAGGGGGAGGGGATGCCACGTTGGGGAAAGGTCTAAGCGACGAGATATCAGGACAAGGGCCACTCAAGGAGCTGACTACGGTGCAGGTAGCTTGTCTTTTATTGAAAGGCGCGGCATCAGCCACGTCCCGCACGTCAGCCAGCCTCTTAAGCAAGCTAGGAAGAGGCAGGGAAGAGAGAGAAGGGGCTGGCGGTAGCTCGAGGTCGCAGCATGCCACAACCTCGTCCACACCAGGAGAAGACACATCCGAACAGGGGGGTTCCACCCTCTCTGGCACTGGGCCACTCTCATAAACATAACTGGCGGCGCTCTCAGTGGCAACCTGTCCCAGTGCGGTCTCACATCCCTCAGATGGGGGTCCATCATCATCATCGTCGGCGGCCGCCGAGGGCGCGTCGGCGGCCTCGTCGCGCTCGCTGAGGCCGGCATCCCCGTCTCCGCCCCCAGCGGCAGGGGGACTGTCCCCATCCGCGTCGTTGTCGTCGCAGGAGTCCACCTCCTCGTCGCCGCCGTTCGAGGGGCCACCCGCGGAGTGCCCATCGCCGCTGCCGTCATCATCAGCAGAGCACATCTCGCTGTCCTCGTCAGTGGGGGGTTCGTGGTGGCCCGCCTCGCAGCAGGTTTCCGCCTTGGCGCATGCACCACACCTCGTCATCTTGTGCTTCTTGCAGCACCGTACAGACAGGCCGTCGTCATGCGAGTGGTGCGCGCGACAGCACGCTTCCAGATGCGTCTGGTAGTTGCGCTCCTGGCCTTCGCAGAGGTCGCACCTAGGTTTTGAGTGCGCGTTGCAGACCCGCGTCTTGTCGTGTATGGCCAGGTGATCAGGTACAAGCACTGGAGAGGCGCTACGGGTCGGTCCAGGCCCGGGGGTTTCCCACGCTGCGGCACGCCCTGCTCTGTTAATCCCGGTGCAGTCTGGGTATACGTCACTACCCCAGGTCAGGTCGCCCTTCTGGACCCGCGCGGCACGTTTGGCGCTGTTCTCACACAAAAAAACACAAAAAAACGCAAAAAAACGCAAAAAATCACAAAAAAAATCACAAAAAAGCACAAAAAATCGCAAAAAATCGCGACCGCCTTTTGTGATTTTTTGCGATTTTTTGCGGTCCGTTTGTGATTTTTTGTAATTTTTTTTGACCCCAGAAAATTTCGACTGGCCCGACAGCCCCACAACACCACAATTTGAGTTGCTCCAAAATTCACGTTTTTTCTCCTGCACCCTGACTTTTTTCTCCTACACCCCCACTTTTTTCTCCTCCACCCCTGTTTTTTTCTACTAGTAGAAAAAAGTAGGGGTGCAGGGTAGTAATGGGAGTAACGAAAATTGTGGTGGAGTAAGATAAAGACATTTTTGTGGGTTTGCGAGAGCCAGGCAATACATGCGGCTCGTCTATGCAACGGAGGCAACGCAAAGGCAGGAACAGGGCCTCACTGATGCAAGAGATACTTGCACATTGCCACATCGGTGCTGATCGCCTGTCGTGATCACGGCGGTACCACTTGATGGAAAAGAAGGCCCGATAGATTGGTCCCCCAGCTGCGAACAAAAGTGCAACAAGAAACAAGCTCCCACAGAAGACTTCATACCTGCTCTGTCAAGAGAAGACTCGCATTCCCGTACTTATGGTTGATCGACGTGCCTGCCATCATAAAATGAAGCTGTGTGTTGGTGGGGATACGGGATGGACAGCACACGACTAACCAGGATTGCATGAACGCCCCTTTTTGTTTCAGTCTTGTTTAAGTCTCTTGCGACGACAAAATGCCCTGCAATAGTGCCACTCCGGTAGCGTGAGGGCAGGCCAACCCTGGGCAGGGCTGGCTGCAATACGGTGATATGCGGCAAAGGTGAACATATGAGCAGCTCCTCCCTGCAGCACCTGAAGCATACCAGGTAATAGCTGACCACAAGCGTGAGCAAGAAGATCTGGCCGTGAAAGACCTCTGAAAAGTTCTCCACCTTGACGGAATTCTTCGGGCGGCCCCCCGACTCCTGTATCACCATCATGCCAATGACGGCGACGACAAAGAGGAACAGCTGGAAGGTCACCGACACGACGGAGTCCGCTGCCACTTCGAGATGCTCGTGGCGGAGCCACGCACGGCTGCCACGGAGGGACAGCCAGGCCATTACATTCTGGACGTTCTTCAGGCGGAAATGCGGCAGGTTGTATCTGAGGGAGGTGAGGGTGATGAGGCAGAAGCAGACAAAAGGCAAAGGGGGCCTCCGCAGAGCAGCGCATAAAAAGTAGGATTTGGTCCAAGTCATCCACCACTCTCTTCTTGATTCGGAAAAAAAAATGCCAAAAGATATTGCCCCAAGTTTACCGATTCGCCAATAAGACCCTCGCTCAAATTGGGGATATCCCCGACCCCAAGCTCTCCTGACTGCGGTATGCAGCACCCAGGGGTGGATCGGAGATACCGCCACACCCACACCCAACGCAAGCAGCCATACCTTTGGCTCCGCCTCAGAGATGTGATGGCAGAGAAGTACTTTGCATAGAGGTAGCGCTTCCCATAGGTTGTCTCTGCACGGCTGAGCTGGGCGACCACCGTGCGCACCAGGATGTAGACGTTGATGGCGGTGACAACAACGACGAAGACACTCACCCACAGCTGGCAGGCCTCGGTGCACGAGAGGTGGCCCTCTTGGGCGGCACGCGCAGTGCTGTTGTGCCGCTGCCCGCCCGCCCGGTGCCCCCTCCCCGCATGCTGGTGCTGGTGCTGGTGGTGCCCCTGCGTGGCCTTGGCTGTCGCCTCATTCGATGCCGGGTTGATCGCCACCACGAACACCTCCAGCAGCACGCAGAACAGGCTCTGCACCATGCCGACCGGCACCTCCACCGCACGCACGCAGGACACCGGGTCCACCTCCGCAAGCGCACACCCCATCTGGCACACAGCCTCCACACCACCGTACAGCACGGCGCTGGCCTGCACGCAGGGCCAGACGCTGCAGCACCCTGCGACATCCGCCGCACCAACCTGCTGGAAAAGCCCCATATTCGACAGCTGCGTCATGAACAGCTCCTGCACATACTCAACGTTAACCAACACCCGATACAGCGAAGGGAACAGCGCAAAGGCAAGCGACGCGATGACAGGCACAGACTCCGCATGCGCAGTCGGCGGCACGCTCCGACTCGCCTGCTCCACACACGCCAGGATGCATCTCCGGATCCCTATCACAGTCATGGGCACCTTGAAGGGCACAGGCCGCTTCGACCCACCCGCAGTCGGGCTGGATGTGCTGCGCTGCGGGCGTTGCTCCATCCGCTCCCTCCGTGAGGGTGACCTCTCACACCCGCTCTCATCGGCGTCGCTGGCATGCGACTGCTGTGCCCTGCCCCTCTGGGTCCCGTTTGCACTGCCGTAGTACAAAGGGCTTTCAAACGCGGCATACGGCAGCACCGCCGCAGGGGATTGGCTCCACAGCAGGACGTTGATCGTCTCGATTGTCGACATCGGGTCCTCATCCGGGTCGTGGGGGTAGAATGTCGAATTCCTCTTCTTCGAAGACTCGGGGCGGCAGGGGGTGGTGGGGCGCCTGGTCTCGGAGGCAGACGTCCCCTCCCCGGTGCTCCCGGCGGAGTCGGAATCGGATTCCATATCCGAATCGGACTCTGCGCTTGTCTCGCTGTCGACCTGCTCCTCCGCCTCGTTGCGGACGCTGTAGGCATTCTGCTTCAATATGAAGCTGGTGCTCCCGCGGTGGTCCATCATCCTCCTCTGCTGCGCCGCCTCCGCACCGCTATCCCCCCCGCTCATCACAGAGTCGTGCGGGCTCAGAGCAGACAGATTCTCGCCGACACGCCCTGCCTTCCCCTTCCTCCCCCTCTGCCTCCTGGGAGCATTCCCCCGAGCTGCTGCTGATGACGGGTCTGACTTCGTCGTGTCCGTCGTCGTGACGTGTGACGACGAGGAAAACCGCTCCGGCCCGCTCGACGCAGTCAGCAAGCTCCCCATCTTCTCCCTGGAAGAGCTGTGGGAGTGAGGCGTGACGTGAGGGAGCCTTCCCACCACCAGCGCGATGAACAGCAGCATCAGAGGGGGGAAGTAAACTTCGGAGGCAGAGATGTGTGTCGGCTTGATGTAGAAGTAGTGCGCGGCACACGCCGCAGCCTGGGCGAAGTAGAGCGCGGTGTGGAGCATCCACTGGCGTGTCGAGATGACACCCCTCCAATACCTTAGGTAGAATGGGAAGAGGAGGACCTGGAGGAAGCCCTGCTTGAGGCTCACCTTGTGTTTCGGCTTGCAGGTCAGCTCTGTGACGGATTTCATGACATCCACATCGATGAAGTTTTGGAACATGCGAGAGGGCTGCCTGGGGCTCGTCATGCTGCTGTGGGACCCCTTCACCACCTGCCTGGTCTGCCGCAACCGGGGGCTGAGGTTTGGGTTGTCTGAAGCGGCACCCCCGAGGGCCGAGTCGAAGGGGGAACCAAGCGCATCATGGTACGGCCGCCTCGAGCACGTCGTGCCAAACTGCGAGTTTATCGCCCCCGATACCCCCGATGAGACGGCCTGTGTTCCAGGCGTCCCCGACCCGCCTTCCCACCTCTCGGGGGAGTCAGTCACATCTCTCCTGAAGAGCTCCTCTACTCCGGAAGCAAATGTGTCGCTGAAATTACTCCTCCCGTCCATGCGAGGGGGGGGTGGGGGGAGAGGGGGAGAGGGAGACGCAAGCAGCGTCGGTGTGACGGGCAGGTGGGGGCAGGGGGCGATGGGCCCGCTGGGAGGGTTTGCTTCTGGGGGGAGGATTTGGGGTGGTGTGAAAATCAGGCACAGGCGTGTCGCATCGGTGTTATTTTTCTGCTGGTTTCAAACAGAAGGGAGGGGAGGGGGATCCGGCAGCCCCCCCACCATGCCAGTGCCACTTTTTTTTTGATTCTTTTCGGTGTTCCTCCACCACCCCTCCCCCCTCCGCTTTCGGCGAGGGGGCAGGGGGGCAGGTGTGGGGCCTCTGCGTGTCCATCCTGCAGGAAAGCTGCACTGCGGTCCCAACGGGTGAGCTTACGGCGTCCGTCTGTATCACATACCACCACCACCACCCCCCCTGAACCTCACATGGTTCTGGCCGGACGGACACCTTTTCGTTCTTTTCTTTTTGTGTTTGTTTTTTTGAGATTTTTTCTGGGCATTCCACACCCCCCCGCATCGCCTCCCCCCCCCCCCCACCACCACCAAACACACCTGCAGTGCTGAGCACTGCCGGTGGATTTCCACCCCCCCCCCCCTCCCCCCTTCCGTTCCCCCTGCCTTGCCTGGCAGATCTGGGATGGGGGTGGAGGGGGCTGTGGGGTGACTCCTGGATTGTTGTCAGATACGCACACAGCTAGCGTCATCCCGCTAGGCCACCGCGAGGGGGTGAGACAAAAAAAATACTGGGCATGGAGAGAGGAGGAAAGTTGATGCAGAGAGAAGCAAAGGGCGCAGGGAAAAATCACCCTGCGCCTTCCCCCCCCCCCCCGCTCTGGCACAAGGCTTTTCCTCAAAAATCCTGCAGAGACCCAAGGGTGTGTCCACTGCGGTTCTCTAGGGGCAGAGAGCAGAGAGAGACAGTGAGAGAGAGAGGGGGGGGGGGGCGACGGGGGGGGGGGGGGGGGGGATCATCCAGGGATGTGCCCTGTTTTGTTCACGCACACAGTGGGGGGGGGAGGCGGGGAGGTGGGGGAGGGTCACTCCGACACAGCCTGCTCAAAATAACGAAAATAAACACAACGGGGGCCTTCGCTCAGAAATGCAGAGAAGTGAGAAATGGCGAACTGCCTCACAAACTGGCTGCAAAGTGACACAGTTTGACACACAGTGGCACAGAGCGAAGGCCCCCAACACACACACAGACACACCCCCCCCCCCTCTCTCTCTCTCTCCCACCTCTACCTTCCGCTTCCCTCTGCATTTATTTTGCTGAAATTGAACTGTTTTTCTTTCCCTTTCGCGTGGCAATCTGCTCATTCAGGTCAGGCAGACAAGCAGGCGTGAGAGGGCACGCTGTTGTTGTTGACCCACCAACCCCCTGAGGGGTGGTGGGGTGGATGGGGCGAGGGGAGAGGGTGAGAGAGATCAGGGCAGAGACAGAAGGGATAACGGAGAGCATCCCAGATATCAGCCGCCAACCGGGTTTGTGGATCCGATGGGTGGGGACGTGGGGGGGGGGGGGGGGGGTACACACACCGATTCATCGGGGCGGGTCCACTATCTTTATTGGCTTGGGAAAGGTGGAATCGTTGAACTGGCATAGATATTCTTCTGTTAGTGCCCCTGACAGGCATCGATTTACGTAGGTTTTCTTGGCGGTGTTTGGGAGGATTCCTCCTGCCCCCCCGGCGTGTTCTAACAGTGGGTAGGGTTCTCTGGAGAATTCTTCTTGACGTCGTAGTGTGGACGGCTCAACAGAGGCGCCGGCTGTGGTATTTTTTGGCGCAGCTGGCGTGGGTTTTTAACAAAGGGTTTCAGGGACACCAACTGAGAAGGCCTGCCGTGAAATCTGGCAGGAGTTATAAACGCTCCGGCTGCGATCGCTAGTTTCTTTGCGGATACTGTTGACACAATATTGCACTCCGGAAAGTCTATCCATGCCAGACGCGTGGACCGTTTGTGGAAAATGATATGAATTTGTAGCGCCGGTTTGTAGTTTCAATCTGCAAACAGAGCGGTGCTGCCGTGCGCGGTGGCACGATATCTCTCTGTCACGAGAACAAATCCCGGTGTGTTGATTTGGATGGGGGGCAGTGTGGAGAGCAGTTTTTTGGGGAGGGTGTGAATCAGAGGTAAATGTCGGGGAAAGGAATTTCGGGAACAAATAAAAAAAACATGAAAGAACGGGGAAAAAAAAGGCAAGTGATAGAAAAAGCGGGGAGTGCACAGGCAATATAAAAAGCCCCCGCTCGCCACACACACACACACACACTCCCTCTCCCTCTCTTTGGAAATGATTTGATACGACGTGCCGCTTTCTTCCCACCTCCCCGCCTCACCCCTCAGGAAACCCCAGCTAACGCCAACCAGAGCAAAACGGCACACTGAGAGCAAACGGCACACGTCACACACAGCCTCCCGCCCCTCCTCCTCCTCTCTCTGCCACATCAACCGTCTGCCCCACCATCCCCCTCACAGGAGCTCAGCCGGGGCATCCTTTGAGCACGGCTCTTCAAGCTCGTCCTCATCGTGGGTGCTCCGGGTGGCAATGAAAGGGATGGAGACGACCAGAACGGCGCAGGCAGTGGAGAAGAGGCCGACGCATGTCACGGGGGCAGTCCTGGAGTGGTCTGTGTGCATCCCGGTGGATAGGAACGCCAGCACAGCAGCCATGGAGAAGATGAACAGCATCGTGGCGGACTGCTTCGCCATCAGAGTGACAGTCTCGGCAGGCGCAGACTGCCCGTAGAGAAACCCCTCACGCACGAGGTAGCTTGTGACAGCGAGGAACGCGCCGTACGCAGCCCAGTGGATGTGGTGCTGTGCGGCATGCGGGTTTGCCGCAGCGACACCTCCCACCAGCGCGCTGCCGACAAGCAGGAAGCTGCAGATCGACGCCACGCCGAACGACACGCCCCACCACCCCTTGGAGTTGGGGGGCACGTTCCACCCAGCAACAGGGAAGGAGGGGTCGCAGTCAGCAGACCCCTCGTTGATGGTGCAGCAGAGGCGGGAGCGGGACACGTTGAAGTATCCATGCATCATGGTGACGGCTGTGAGCCCCGCCAGCACCGTCGCGGTGAGGAGGTGTGCGTTGGCATCCGGGGAGAAGGCGAACCTGCAGGCAAACGCAAGGCTGACCGCCACGGCGTACAGCGCAGAGCTCTCCGCCACATCCGTGAGGCACTCCAGGAAGAGGTGGCGGGGCAGTGACACCCAGTGGTCATGCGCGTAGCTGACATAGCAGAGCCCGTTTATCGCGGCGATGGCCAGGACAAACGGGTCGGGCGCCTGGTGGAGCTGGCACAGGCTGTAGGCAACAACCGCGGAGACCCCGGCAAAGGCGTTCACATTGAAGAACATCATGAACTCCCACCGGGGGTCCCGCGGGGAGAGCTTCGTCGGGCAGATGTAGTCAGCCATTGTGCCGGGGAAGCGGGAAGGCGGGGGAGTGGGGAGGGAGGGGTGGTGGAAAGAAGCGAGGTGTGGAGAGTGGGGGGGTGGGGGTGGGGGGGCGGGGGAGTGTGTGTGCGGGGGAGCTGTGGGAGGAGGGTGGTTGCCTTTGTTGTACTGCTTCCCCTTCACACAGGCACAACACGCCCAGCCTTCCTCGCCGGGTGCTGTAGGGGGTGGTGTGGGTGGGGGGGGCACAGAGATGTGGACAAGAAATATGCGTGTGCCTGTGGGAGGGGTGGTGGTGTTAACGCTGAAAACTGTGTATTTGTGCGAGATCGGAAAGGGAAACAAAGAGAAGAGCCGAAGGGTATTCGTCGATCGCGAGAACACCCCACGCGCCTGTCATGAAGCGTGGTGATGTTCTGCAAGGATTTGCACTGGCACAGTTTCCTGCGTTGTTGCACAACTCTTACTGGGGGGGGGCAAATAGTTGTGGGGGGGGCAAATAATAGCGGGGGGTCAAATAATAGAGGGGTACGGAAATCGGCGGTTTTGGCGGCGCACCTGGCCGAATAATTGAGGGGGGTGTGAGTCCTTTTTTTGCATCCGTAAGTGGTGCTCGCAGACACCCCATAGCCAAAATGACCCCACCACGATCCGCACAGATCCCAAACGTTCAAAAGAACGGGGTTACGGACACCCATTACCAGTCCCTGAACCAGACCCAGGTTTCATGGGTGAAGCTTGGTACCTCTACCACCATGACCCACTACGATCTGCACAAATTCCAAACGTTCGGAATATCGTTTTGGAACACCCAAAGAGGGGGTCCCGCTGGATGGGTAGGTGGGGTGTTCGCTGCCCCCAGTCACATCTCTGAGGATCAGCTCTGACCCACATTTCTCGATGAAGTTTGACACATCGACCCAGCCGATTTGGAAAATCGTGGATTTCTTTGGCATATAAGACCGCTCAGCCCCGCCAAACTCGGATCAAATCAGGTGGTCGACCGACAAAACGACCCCACACTCAGAGCCGCACAGATGCCAAATTCAAGAGCGCGAAATTTCCACCCCCCAAAAAGCAAATAGTGGAGGGGGTCCGAAAACCCCCATTTTCGTCGGCTGGCACGGTGAATAATAGAGGGGCCCTCTAGTATTTGCCCCCCCCCAGTAAAAAAAATATAAACTGCAGCTCACAGGCAAAACAGCGCGCGCATCAAGGGGATGGTCGGAGGGGCTGGGGCGGGAGCGACAAATGCCTGTCAGGCAGGCACGCTGCCACTCAATTTGCCTGCCACGCCCTTTCGGCAGACCTGCTTCTGAGAAGGGTGCGTCTCGCAGGGGGAAGTGGCGTCGTGGGTTATTTCAGGACAAGATCACACAGGAGGGCTAGCTGCGCTGGCAGGAGAGAGTAGGGGACGACGGGGAGGCGGGAGGCAGGGGGGAAGGGGGGCGGGGGGTTGCCAACGATAAAAGAACCCCTTCCCACCCCAGCACCTCACCACCTCACCACCTACAGGCGGTTTTGCAATCAACAAACGGTGGATTGTTCCCTTGGCCACATCCCTCCCATTGTCCCTCGTCTTTCAACGGGCACCCCGTCCCCACCACCTTCATAACAAAAAGTGTCACTTCAACTCTGCCGCTCTCTCTCTACTGTATGATACTTCGTTTGATGCGTTGACGCTTCCACACACACTTACAAACCCACTTGCCTGATGAAGGGGGTGGTGTGTAGAGCACGTTTGGCAGAGCTGAATGACACTTTCCGCGCGAAAGTCGTGTGCGTAATAAGTGATCTAACAGCGGGGATTGGGGTGTGGTTGTGCGGGTTGTCGGTATTCATACCGTGCGTTGGTGGCACAGATTTGCCCTTTCCCACACACCCTCACCGCACAAATTAGCGAAATCCACTGGACTATCTGAGGGACCCCCGCCGGGTAACATGGTTTTGCCACGCAACAAAACAAAAAAAATAGGCCCCAAACCTGTTGAACGAGTCCTATTTTAATTCTGCCCCGATGCCACATTATGCCCCACCCTCCCGTTATCATGGCGCCCCCCCCGCCCCCCACCCAAATTTTTTTTGCACAAATTTGTTACCAGAAAGCAGGTTGTACGTCTCGGAGAGCAGGCCTGTCGCTAACTTTTCGATTTTGGAGATTTGGTGGGTTGACGCTCCTGTTTTGGGGGGGGATCAGGGGGGAAAACACTAGGGGTCAATTTTTCTCGCGCGCGCTTCGCGCGCGCTCGTGTTGTTGCCAAATTTTCCCATCGGTGGACCACTAGGTGGGCACGGTGTGAGGCGCTGGGTTCCTTCCGTGGTTCCTCTCCTGCTCGCGCCGTCGGGTGCCGGAGGAAACCAAAAAATGGCTTTCGGGACCATGATTTCGACGCTGCCCCCTGATATGTCACGGCCGTCAAAGCGCAAGGACTTGGTTACTAGACGGGCACGCGAGATGGGGGGTCTGGGGGGCAGAGCCCCCCAGCCGCCGGAGGCCACGGTAGTGAGCATCTGTTCATTGTGGGCGTACAGATTCTGTGTGAGTTGGCTGCGTCCTCCTGAGGCTACTGGAGTGGGTGGATTCCCTGACCCGGTGGGAATCGAATGACTTGAGTACGAGACATACGCCACAGGGGGGTCTGGGGGGCGGAGCCCCCCAGCCGCCGGAGGCCACGGTAGTGAGCATCTGTTCCTGCAAAACCATACTCTCTTCGACGTCGACCCAGTGAAAGTGGGTTGACGCTTGGTCGACGCTTGGTGAGCGTCGACCCAGTGTAACCGGGCCAACGCTAGGTTAGCGTCGACCCAGTGTAATAAATGGGTTGACGCTTGGTCCAGGCTTGAATGGCAACCCAGTTCCACTAGGTCGACGCTCCAAGCCTCGACCAAGCGTCAACCCAGTCCACTGGGTCGACGCTTTTTTATGGGGGGGGAAACCCAAAATCACTGGGTCGACGGTCGACGCTTAGCGACATGCCTGCTCGGAGAGGTGGGGTGGGGTGGGGGGGGGGGGGGTGGGGTGCGGTGTGTAGAGTCTGTATATGCACAGACAAGTCTCAGACTTCACAGAAGAGCAACGTATATTTTAACACAGGAGGCAATAAGGTTGGAGAAGAGATGATAAGAAGAAGAAGAGAGGCAAGTGTGAGAAAACAGTGTGTGGTGTGTGTGTCTGGAGGATAGAGAGAAGGGCTGAGGTGGGGGGGTGGGGTGGGGTGGGGTGGGGCTGTTCGCGCCAGAAGCAGACTATTGTGAAGAATATCACAATAGTCTGCGAAGCCCAAAACCAAGTGAACTGCGGCTTTTGGCTTTTGTTGTTGGCCCCTTTTTCTTTTGCACAATAGATGCCCACCCCTTTTGGCTGCACTGCAACTGCAGTAGCAGCAGGGGTCGGGATCGTGTCCGGTGTGGCCAGTGGAAACTCGCGTGTCCCTTTTTACCCGAGGGGGTTCATATTGGCCTGCTTCGCAACTCCCCCACAACCACTACTGTCTACAGAGAGAGAGAAAAATCAACCTGGCAGTGCACAAGCGGAGCCTGGCAAGCGTTGTACCCCTCAGCACACCCGGTGGCTTGCTGCATGCTGAGAAGGCTGTTCGCCGTGCATCGGAGGCAGGCAGGGGGAGAACCGGGGGAGAGGGGGGAAGGGGGCGCGGAGAGGATGTACCAAAAGGCAGCAGAGGCGCAGGCCAGCGCGACGGCGGCGCAGCGTTTGCCGCATGCTGCTTGCCTCCACGGTGGGATCTTGTAAATTTTACATGTATAACTACAAGTATATACATGTATTATACATGTATAATACTTGCATGTCAACTATTATACATGTATAATACATGTATATGCCTGAAATATACATGTAAAATACATGTATATCAAGTAAAAATACAAGTATAATACTTGCATGTCAACTATTATACATGTATTTTTACTTGATATACATGTATTTTACATGTATATTTCAGGCATTTACATGTATTTTACATGTATAATACTTGTCATGCAAGTATTATACATGTAAAATACTTGCATGACAAGTAAAATACATGTATAATACTTGCATGACAAGTAAAATACTTGCATGCAAGTAAAATACATGTATTTTACTTGCATGCAAGTATTTTACTTGTCATGCAAGTATTTTACATGTATAATACTTGCATGACAAGTATTATACATGTAAAATACATGTAAATGCCTGAAATATACATGTAAAATACATGTATATCAAGTAAAAATACATGTATAATAGTTGACATGCAAGTATTATACTTGTATTTTTACTTGATATACATGTATTTTACATGTATATTTCAGGCATATACATGTATTATACATGTATAATAGTTGACATGCAAGTATTATACATGTATAATACATGTATATACTTGTAGTTATACATGTAAAATTTACAAGATCCCACCGTGTCCGCCCCGCCCCGCCCCCCCCCCCCCCGCCCCCCACGCACGCCGCCTGAAAATATTAAGGTTTGAGGGGGTCTTCCTGCCAGTTTGCATGGGTGGCTAGCACCACCGAGCATCTCTCACAGTATGGCATCTGGCACAGTATGATCAACTCTGCTAACACAGAACACACCCGTGTGAAGTGGAGGAGAGCGGTTGGAATCCTGCGGCGTGTTGCTCGTAAGAGACTGCAGCGTTTGCTGTTTACGAAAATATAAGAAGAACACAAGCCGCGCGCACACACGCGAAAAAAAAAGATGTTTATGGGTCTGAAAAATCTGTAAAATGCATCGACGTGACACCGGGATTGGAAGGGGAGGGGGGTGGGGGGGTGGGGGCTCGTTCGAAAAGGCCAATCGCCCCTCCCAATATCCCGGAGGTTCCCTTGCCATCCGACAAAAGGTGGGTCAGATACTGGCCGCATCTGAGAGAAATGTTCCTGATGTGCCACCAAACGCTGGCACACACACACACACACCCGCCCCCTTTCCTAAGTGCAAGCCCACGCTCGGGGGCGCTGCCGCCAGAGAGGTGCTGCTGGATGTGCTAACCGCAGAGAAAACGAAAAAGGGTGCAACAGGAGCGCAACTCCTCCGCCGGGCCTCAGCCTGCAGCGAGAACTTCCTGAAGCGTGTCCACGTGGGCCAACTCGGAAGGCAGGAAGCGGCGTACACGGGCAGGGCGGAGGGCTACCACATGCAGCAGTCGAGGGTGGCCACCAAACACCGCCCCGCCTCCGCCCGAGGAGCGGGCGACAAGAACACCCGGGCGAAGGACAAGCTGTTGGGGAACCTCCGGACCCTCATCCTGGAGGGCCGCCACCGACTGCTGGAGTCTGCGCCATACCCCCCCACACCCAACGAAGAGCACGCCTGGGACGCTGCAAAGAAGCGGCTGAAGGGAGGGGGCCTTCCCCCGGGGCTGGAGGCGGCGCTGGCGGGCACCACCTCACAACTGCCGGACCTCGAGACGATGGAGATGGCCCTTGTCGCCCTGGAGGGATCTCAGCGAGGCATGTTCGACGCGCTCCGCGACGAAAGACTCCGCACGTGGAAGGCGAGGATGCAGAAGGCCTGGACGCAGGAGGCGGGGATAGTGTTCTCGTACCTCGCAGACCGCTTCTGCGCCCCTACCACCTTCATGCGCCGCGAGGATGGCTCCTTCACGGCCTGCCCCAAGGAGGCGGATGAACTGCTGAGGAGCGATACTGCGTGGGGGGGCTACTTCCGGAAGTATGCGACGACGCCTGAGCCTCGCTGGGACACCTTCCGACAGAGGTACAGCGACTTCCTCCCTGACCCGGCCGAGATGGAGTGTAAGACCATTACGGCAGAAGACGTTGGGACAGCGCTGGCTAAAATGTCTACATCCACCTCGCCGGGCCTACACGGCTGGAGGGTGCACGAGCTGCGGCAACTCCCAGGGGACCTCCTCAAGTTGTTCGCGGAGGTGTTCAATGAGGTCGAGAGATCGGGCGAATGGCCGGAGCAGCTGATGCACGCCATGATTTGCCTCATTCCCAAGCCCGGCAGCTCAGGTGAGCCGCTGTCGCAGCGCCCCATCAGCATCACTCCCGTGCTGTACAGGGTGTGGGCAGCAATCCGAGTGAAGCCTGCGCTGAAGTGGCTGGAGAGCATTGCGCCTGAGGACTTGCACGGATGCAGACCTGGCCACGGCGCGGAGGACCTCATCTGGCACCTGGCAGCACGGATCGAAGAGGCCCACCTCACAGGACAGCCACTGTACGGTGTCGCCCTAGACTTTAAGAAATGCTTCGACACGGTGCCGATTGACCTGACCTTCTGTCTAGCTGCGGAGCTCGGCTTCGACGGCCGAGTCCTGCGCACCCTGCGGGCAGCGTACGGGTCAATGCAGCGGCACTTCCGGGTAAGCGGCACTATCGGAGAGGGCTTCCTGCCAACCAACGGCATCATGCAGGGCTGCCCCATTAGCGTCGTGCTGATCAACGTGCTGGTGGGTGTATGGATGCGCATGGCGGAGCACCGGCAGGGCACGAGGGCGTTGTCGTTTGTGGACGATGTGTACGCGGTGACCCCCAGCCCGGGGACCTTGCAAGCAGTGGTGGATGACTCTGCAGATTTCTCCCACGATACCGGGATGGTAATATGCGCAGAGGTCAAGTCACATGTCTTCTCGACGTCCCCCGAGCCGTTGACCCCGATAGTCTACCGGACACGGGACGGCACGGCTACCCCCCTTCGACAGCGCGATAGCTTCGACTGCCTCGGGGCCATGCTGCATGCGCGCCCGCTCGAGGGACCCGAGGTGCCCAAATCGGAGCGCGTCGCCCGCCGAAAAGAGGGCGCAGAGCAGAACCTGCGCAGGACCTCGGCACTGCCCCTACCGGTGCAGTGGAAGGGGCAGGCAGCAGCGATGACAGCGGGGTCCAGGCTCTACTACGACGCCCTGGTCACCCGCTGGGAGGACGCCGACATCAGGCGATGGAGGGGGCTCTTCGTCGCCGCGCTGTGGTCCGGACCCCCCCGCAGGGCGCGGGAGGCTGTGCTGGATGTCCTCCACCATGCACATCGGGTGGACCCCGCCGTCGCCCCCCGCTACCGGCAGATCACCACCTGGGCCATGCAGGTCAAGAAGTGGGGCCGCTGCAGGGTTCTGTCTGAGACGGCTTGGGATAGCAGAGTGAGGCTTACAGGGACAGGCCCCTTCGCGCTTTTCCGAGCGGCCCTTCGGTGGATAGGATGGAGCTGGAGCACGGCGACCACCCTATCTTACACTGATGAAGCGGGACGGAGCATAGTCTTCGACCCCACCGCAGCAACAACGAGCGGATGGGGGATCTTCGCTCATGACCTCCGCCAGGCCCTACGTACACAGGTGGCCAAGGCGCTGGCTGGTCGTCGTGACGACTTTGCGGGCGCTCAGCACGGCATCGACGGGCAAGCCACACGCTGCGTCCTGGAGGGAGAGGGCGCCGCGGTCACGGGATACCAACGGGGCCTCCTTCGTTCCGTCATTGCAGGGGCGGTGCCTGTCCGAGGGCGCACGGGGCAGGGCGGGATCTGCCGATACTGCAACGCAGGCACCCCCGAGACGGTGATGCACCTATGGTGGGAGTGCTCCGCGTGGGACCCAATCCGACAAAACCACCCCATTACGGCTGTGGACCGGTCAACCTGGCCACCTTGCTTGGCGTTATGCGGGGTGGCGCCCGCCTTTAGACACGGCATCCCGGAGGACAGGCAGCCCCTGCCACTATCCTTCGCACGCAGGGTGGATATAGTGGCGCAGCTGCACCGCTACTTCATTGCAATCCTCTCGGCGCGGCAGGAGAAAGATGGACTGCTCGACCGCTCCGCGCGCCACCACCGCACCCTTCACTATCCATGGGGGTGGTGCACGCCCAACCCCGAACGGGCCTGCATCCCTGTGCGGGCGCCGTCCACTGTCAAACAGACGTGGGGCAAGCGCCCCCCGGAGCTGTGGGTGGCCCTCTGCGACTGGCTGCGGGGCCTGAAATGGGGGCCGCAGGGAGGGGAGCACACCGTGACCCTCATGGAGTTGGCTGTCGACTTTGAGCTGTCGACCGGCCTCACCCTCCCAGAAGTCGAAACGCGCCGCATCCGCCCCCACACACCTGACTCCCCTGAGAGGGGGCCGCGGGAGGCCCGCCCACGCATCCCCGAGGACACAGCCCCGGGGCTCACCCTCTACTTCGACGGCGGAGCAAGGGACAACGGCACCCCCTTCGCCCTGGCGGGTGCAGGTGCGGTGCTCTACCGAGACGGCCTCAAGGTGTCGGAAGAGATCCTCCCTCTGCTGAACGTACGCAGCAACAACATCGCTGAGTACGAAGGGGTTCGAGCGGGCCTACGGCTGCTCAGAAGGGGCGACCCGCCCCCTGAGGGGAACGTTACGGTGCGGGGTGACTCGCAGGTGGTGCTGCGACACCTAAAAGGGGAAGCGGTTTGCCGCGATAAATCCCTCCGCCCCCTCTTCCTCAGCACGGCACGGCTGGCTGCCGACCTGGGGCCCCGGATCACCCTTACGTATGAGCACGTGAAAAGGGAGCTCAACGTCGATGCGGACGCCCTCAGCAACGCCGCCATGGACGAGGCTGAGAGGCAGGGGGAGACCTCGCAGGAGCAGCTGCGGCAGGACTTCGCAGCCTTCCAGAAGAGCATCCTGGGCAAGGCTCACTCGTTGAGGCAGCTCTGCGAGGTGGTGCGCAAGACTTCCAAGCAACCATGGCACTGTGGCCACACTGCGAGCTCCACTGTCCTCACCGCGATCGGGGGAACCGTGGCAGGGGGCCTGTCCAGGAGAGCCCAGCTCAGCCCAGCCACCGAGTCGGTGATGCGCAGCCTCCAAGCGCACACGGCAGGCCCGGGCTTGAACCAGCGGGACACAGCCTTCCACTCCCGCGGCATGGCGTGGGCCGCAACCTTCGCACCGCAGCCCCACTACCCAGAGGGGTGGCAGCAAGCGGCCCAGCAATGGACTGCCAGCAGCCGGCAAGCCAACGCCCGGACAGGACGGTCATGGGAACGACGGGGCGCTGCTCCCCGGACTGCCCCCCCTGGAGCCAGAAGGAACGCGAAGATGCTTACCTGCGCTCTGCACTGGAAACCCCGCTGCGTGGACTGCCGGCGCCGGCGCCTCTCGGAAGAGGACTGCTGCCGGGACCACCACGGGAAGAACGACGGCTTGCAAGTCACCATGGAATTTTGCAAGACGCATCGCATGGGCCGGTGCGGGGACTGCCACAGCAGTGCGAAATCACTCACACACTGTTGCGGCACGCACCACGCTGGCTATGCCTCACGCCCTCCTCGGAGTGGCACTGAGTTGGCCCCACACTCTAACCCGAGTGGGGCATCCGCTGTGACGTAGGGGTGGGCGGGGAGTGGGCACAGATCCGCGCAGGGTTACCCACTTAAAACCACTATCACTACACACACACACACATCCACAAGTGGGGCCTCCGCTGTGACGTAGGGATGGGCGGGGGTGGGCTATGATCCGCGCAGGATCTCCCCACACAAAACGTGGTCACCACACACACACACAGCAACCCCCTACACAAGCACACACATTGGCGCTGTGTTCTACGCAGAGGTTTGCCCATTTTAAAACCACAGCCCACCACACACGAGAATAGTTTGAAATAATAAATCTGAGGGGGTCTTCGCTGTTGGCAAAATTTGGCGATTGTTCACCTAGGAGGATCCTTGAAATCGGTAGTGGACAGTAGCGGACAGGGCGGACATTTCCTTGTGGAAAAAGTGCCCGAAAAAAAAAATTCGAAAAGGTCCCCCTTACAGAATTAGCCTTTTTTCAAAAAATCGGAAAATTTCGGACCGCAATTTGTACCCAAGAAAGTGCCGAATTTTCGGACTTGGTCCGATTTGAACGATTTCCGTGCCTCTTGCAACCCCCATGAGGGGGGGGCTGCTGTTTCGGGTTCTTCCGGTGGTACATGCTGGGGTGTCAGGACAGGTAATCCTGCTCGCTGTACCCGGTGATCCCTGACGCAGCCAGGAAGTGGAGAGCCTTGGAACCCTGGTTGAGGCCTGTAACACCCGGCCTTCCTGCCACTTGTGGCATTGTGGAGTGGAGGTGGATATGGAGAAGGTTCTCTCTCCGTCCGGTCGAGCACAACCGTCCTCTCCAGCCAGGGGTCATCTACTTTCCAAACAAGGGCCAGGAACATGCTCAAACAAACTAATTGATCAGAAAATCTGGCTTGCCGTGGAATCATTGAGCAAAATTTGGGGAGTGATGGGTGCCCCATTGCTGCATATGACATGTCCATTTTTGACGATTTTTGGGCAGAATTTGGTGCGTGGGACCTTTCGATTTTCATGAATTTTTCGGAATTTCGTGGGGACCGGTACCCCATTTGAGGGCCAAAAATCTCATTTCCGAGGCCTGGGAATGGTCGCAGTGGCCTCAGATGTCCAAAAACGTTCAATTGACCTCTCCTCGAAAAAAAATCGAAAGGTCCCCCCTACTGGCACCCCGGATTAGGACATGTCTCTGGGGGTGTCCGGGGGGCATTTTTGGCCCATTTTTGGCTGGGGAAAATGGGCCATTTTTCACGATTTTTTCGGTTTTTTGTCCGGACCGGCACCGCATTTGAGGGGCCAAAATCTGATTTCCGAGGCCCGGGAATGGTCGCAGTGGCTTCATTTGGCCAAAAACGTTCAATTTACCCTTCCCCAAAAAAAAATTCGAAAGGGTCCCCCTACAAATCGCCGGTCTTAGGGGGCCCTCGCTACCAAGTGTGACTGAGTGAGAAAAAGTGAGAAGTCAGCCATGTTTGGCTGAAAACTGACGACTCGTGACTCACAGTGACTCGTAGCGAGGGCCCCCTTAGGAAATTTTTTTTTTGGGCACCCAGCAGGGCTGTTCCTAACTGGGGGGCTTGTTCCCCACTTTCAGGATTCTGAACTTTTTTTCTAAGAATTTTTGTAAGGGACCAAAAAGTTTTTTTCTAAGAATTTTGTGAGGGGATTTTTTTTCTAAGGTTGTTTCGCAGAGGAATTTTTTTTTCTCATTTTTTCCCAGTCGACACGCACAAGGATGGAAGGGAAGTCTGTCCCCCGTACAGTTCGCCGCTGGCCAACTGGAGAGCCAGACGTTCACTACCGTGGCCTCCGGCGGCTGGGGGGCTCCGCCCCCCAGACCCCCCTGTGGCGTATGTCTCGTACTCGAGTCCTTCGAATCCCATCAGGTCGGGGTCCAACCATTCCAGTCGCCTCAGGAGGACGCAGCCAACTCGCACAGAATCTGTACGCCCACACGGACAGATGTTCGCTACCAGAATCAATCTGTACGCCAGAATCTGTACGCCCACACGAACAGATGTTCGCGACCGTGGCCTCCGGCGGCTGGGGGGCTCCGCCCCCCAGACCCCCCATGTAGCGTTTGCCCGTCCATCTCACTTCCCCGGGTACAGTGCAGCGTAAGAGGTCAGCGCCGCATCCATGAAGCGCTTCTTCGAAGCCTGGTTGACATCGGACAGGAGGTCGGACTTCCCCACCTGGGAGATGCACTCGCCGCGTTCGCGACATGCGTGACACGCGGCACGCTACCTGAAACGTGAGTGTGCCTTGCTAACACGGGCATTTCAACGGTCTGCCGGCGACCGTTCCCCAAACCAGTAAACCAGCAGTTTTGGAAAATCGGAGAGGTCACCCTACTGCGCTGAATATGGTCCGCACCACAGCAAAAAGCGTAGCGACCGTGCTTCCTTCTTCCTTAATGATGCGTTGACGCTTCCACCACCCTAGCCTGCTGCTTTGATGTGGGTGTGGAGCACATGTGAACACGAAATAGCAAGACACACTGAAAAGAAGCAGGTCGTCGGAAGCACTCCTACACTTTTACGCATCATGCATGTGCTTAAAAATCCCCGGGAGCTTTTGGGCTTTCAGACCTGAAGGGCCAGCAGGTGGGTGGTGAGTGGCAGCTTTGTAACTGTCCTTCAGCTGCTGGCATGTCCAGTCCTACGAGGGTGCCAAGGTGTATTGAGTCCCTGCGGAGCACAACCCCCGATGAGAACGAGCGCCAGGTGATCCTCATTCATTTTCAGCTGTAACGCGCATGAGGGGCACTCTCTGCCGTATGCATCTCTCAAGAACTGGGCATCACTCTAGAGCTGTCACATGATGACGCGGAGAGAAATCATAGAAAAAGTCCCGCCTGACGGGCACGCGCATGGAAACTGTGGGGGGGCGAGCAAAAAATCCCTTGTAAAAATTCTTAGAAAAAACCTGGTTCCCCGACCCAAAAAACCTGGAAAAAGGGCTCGTTCCCCGCCCAGGCCTGGCACCCAGATTTCAAAAATTTTCAAACTATTTTCTGGACCAAAAATCAAACTATTGAGGTCCTGGCCGGACATGTCCGGGGGGGGGTCAAAATTGGATTTCCCGAATTTCCGGGTCCGGACATGTCCGCCCGGACATCCGGACACCAGAAAATGTCCGCCCGGACATTTCTGGATGTCCGGATGTCCGGGCGGACATGTCCGGGCGGGAAATTCGGGAAATGTCCGGGGGGGGGGGGGGGGGGGGGGGGGGGGGGTAGGGGGGGTCAAATGGGGGTGACAAACACGATTTTTCAAAAAACCGGCGCAGAGGCCCCAAAGCCCCCGTAAACCCTCCAAACCCCCCCAGATCGGTCCGGAAACCCATCGAACCCCACTTTTCCACCATTCCGGGCACCTCAGGTGCCCGAATTGGGGTACCTAAATTTTGTGCCACCGTTTGGTACCGGACAGTGCCACTGTGTGGGAGGTTGGAAAAGAAAATGCCCCAACACACCACATCTGAGGGTTGCAATGCATGTTGCTTGCCAACCACGTCATCCGGTGGGTGTCAGGCGCTATGTAGGTGGCATGAGCCAGGTCTTCGATGTGTTCTGGCTTGTATATGTACCTCCCTGCCTGCGGCACAGGCACTGCCTTTGTCCCCCACACCAGCCACAGAGAGCGTATTGTACTCGGTCCACGGTTGCTGATTCATTGTGATGCGTTGTATCCTCGAGTGAACGTCACACACTAGTGGCACCACCACCCGCCATCCGAGAGCTGTATTGACTTTGCGCGCTTCCGTTGTATTCACCTCGCCACGCATATTGCACCGTTCAGTACCAGTGCTCTTGGGCCAGGCAAAGTAGACCGCAGCAACTACCAATTCTGGCACAATGGGTACCACGACAGCGCACTTCATGTGTTCCCGGAATGTACAGCTCGTGTTGCAACAGTCGTTGTCAACACATCCCGGTTGTGGAGCACTGCTGCACAGGAATCACACGACCATCTGGACTGTTCCGTACCTACAGGCAGCCTCCCGGTGCATGGTGGCAGGGAGGTATATATACAAGCCAGAACACATCGAAGACCTGGCTAATGCCACCTACATAGCGCCTGACACCCACCGGATGACGTGGTTGGCAAGCAACATGCATTGCAACCCTCAGATGTGGTGTGTTGGGGCATTTTCTTTTCCAACCTCCCACACAGTGGCACTGTACGGTACCAAACGGTGGCACAAAATTTAGGTACCCCAATTCGGGCACCTGAGGTGCCCGGAATGGTGGAAAAGTGGGGTTCGATGGGTTTCCGGACCGATCTGGGGGGGTTTGGAGGGTTTACGGGGGCTTTGGGGCCTCTGCGCCGGTTTTTTGAAAAATCGTGTTTGTCCACGTAAAAGGGTGGCATTTGACCCCCCCTAGCACGGTGGGATCTTGTAAATTTTACATGTATAACTACAAGTATATACATGTATTATACATGTATAATACTTGCATGTCAACTATTATACATGTATAATACATGTATATGCCTGAAATATACATGTAAAATACATGTATATCAAGTAAAAATACAAGTATAATACTTGCATGTCAACTATTATACATGTATTTTTACTTGATATACATGTATTTTACATGTACCGTATACGTAAATATTTTGGAACGTAAATATTTTGGAACGCTGGTGGGTTGGCGTTCCAGATTTTTTTCGTTCCATAATATTTACAGGGCTTTCTGCGACTCGGGGACTTGGACCAGGTGATCGGACGGCATACAGAGTCCCTGACGGGACCTACTCGTGCACTTTTCGCGCGATTCCTGACGCAAGCCGTCCTCACCACCGAGTCCCCAACTGGCCCTGTAAATATTATGGAACGTAAATATTATGGAACGGACCGGCCAAAAATGGGCCCGTTCCATAATATTTACGTTCCATAATATTTACGTATACGGTATATTTCAGGCATTTACATGTATTTTACATGTATAATACTTGTCATGCAAGTATTATACATGTAAAATACTTGCATGACAAGTAAAATACATGTATAATACTTGCATGACAAGTAAAATACTTGCATGCAAGTAAAATACATGTATTTTACTTGCATGCAAGTATTTTACTTGTCATGCAAGTATTTTACATGTATAATACTTGCATGACAAGTATTATACATGTAAAATACATGTAAATGCCTGAAATATACATGTAAAATACATGTATATCAAGTAAAAATACATGTATAATAGTTGACATGCAAGTATTATACTTGTATTTTTACTTGATATACATGTATTTTACATGTATATTTCAGGCATATACATGTATTATACATGTATAATAGTTGACATGCAAGTATTATACATGTATAATACATGTATATACTTGTAGTTATACATGTAAAATTTACAAGATCCCACCGTGAGGGGGGGGGGGGGGTCAAAATTGGACCCGGACATCCGGACACCCGGATTTCCGGGTCCGGGCATGTCCGCCCTGAAATCGCCTAAGGGGCCGGGGGAAATCCAGGAAATTCGGGAAATCCAGGAATATGAAGAATCCTCCCTAAAAATAGGAGGAAACACACCAAAAAAAATACACCAAGTTTGGGACTGTTCGCGAAGGCCCCCTCGTGTCGGGCGCACCGAATTGAACACTGAACTAATGCGAAACCGCACTGATACGCGAATCATTTTTATTAGGATTTGATTTTGAGCACAGAGCACACCGGAGCCACCCCCCCTCTCTCTCGGTGTGCTCCCCATTGCCACACACGTCACATTCCTGAGCCCTGGACCCAACCGCAAGCTTGTTAACAGCAGCAGCCAGTCACGGGGGAGGGGAGAGCTGGAGGGAGACACGGTGATCGAGACGATTAGAGGCAAGCGCGTGGGTCCAATCATGAATTTCAACATGAAGCAACCCCGCAAGAATAAGTCAGGGGTGGGTGCATTGGGAAGGGGGGCGAGGGGGAGGTGGGGGGGATGGAGAAGGGGTATATAGAGGGTTCCGCATGTGGGACGCAGCCGGAGAGAAAAAATATAGGGCGTTGTTTGCCCCGCCAAACCCGGAAAAAAAACAGACAGGCGCAGGCCCTTTCGCCCATCATGGCACTAAGGAATAATACACGGGGAGGGGGGGGGGGGGGAGAGGGGCATGCGCGAGGGGGGGGGAAGGTTAAGCACAAGCCCCTTCTTGCCAACAACCCCAGCCCCCACCTTTCTGCTTCGAAACGCACGCACGACTCCTCCTCTGGAGGTGACCTCTGACGCCCCTATAGATTTGCGGAGTTTGTGCGTCGTGAAAAATGGGGCTTTTCGAAGGGCACCACAACACGGCACGACTTTCTTGTGTGCTAGGTTATATGAGACTCATCAAACGCACTCGCCTGTTCACGACACCCATCTGCCAGAAGGCAGGCAAGGCGCCCATCAAGGCTCCCAGAGGCAGCATCTGGAGGGCTTGCGGTGTGTTTAGAATGGCTTTTGCGGTTGTTTTTCTTATTGGCTGCCACCCCAGCAGCCAGGCGCGCCGCTGTCTCGGGTTCTGATGTGATGCGGTAAAACAAAAGAACTCCGTGCGGCTCCGGATACATCATTCCCCGTCCCGGCCAGCCGGTGCAGGCGAGATCCGGAGAAGCGTTCTTCCGGTGGCAGGTTGGCCTTGCGATGCATCCCAAACCCCCGCGGATCAAGAGGTGATCATTCCGGCAGATATGCTGGGCTCACTCAGATGGTCCAGCACAGTAGTCCTGCAGATCGGACAGGAGGGCTCCAGCCGTCGCATCATCTCGCCGACAAGCCACACCTGTGTGTTGGGGAGTGTTGGCAATTGGATTCAGACTGACGTGAAGACGGCCAGCGCAGTCCTGTCCCCCAAGAGCGGGTCAAGGCATTATTGCCGGCACCGACAACCTCCAGCCTGACGTACGATACGACCAGACTGCGGTATGCACCCTGTTGCCAGAGGAGGCTGTTTGACTAGGGCTCACAGAGTAGAGGACACGGCTAAAAAGACTCGTGGCAGAGTTGAGTATCTTGAACACATGCACTCGCAGGCACCGTTCGTACAAACAAAGAACACAACTTCAAGCCATTGAGAACCGCGCAGAAGGCACAAAAATTCACCACCACCACCCCCCACACCTCTGCATACCTCAAGGCACTTCGAGTGGAAGTAATGCGCACAGGGGAGGCGGCACCAGAAGTTCCGCCTACAGAGGTTCGGGAACAGATCCGCCGCTCCGCCGACACCCCCTTTTCGCGCACCGCCACCGACACCGCCACCGCCAACCCCACCCCACCCCGCCTCGCTGTCCCTGGTGGAACCGGGGCCACCGCCCCGGAGCACGACGGCTGCAACAGGCGAGGGGTTGGCGCTGTCACGCGACTCGTCATCACCACCGATGCTGCTGGCATCGGTGTTGCTGCAGCTGGACGCAGGGTGCATCGTGGCCGACACGTCAGTCGCATATGGCGCATGGCCTGCCGGAGGGCAGGAATCATTGCTCACTGCTGTTCTCTCGGAAGGCGTCTGCGAGGTGCTGTCGGGGGCAGTCACCTCACACGTCACCGTCGCGCAGTCGAGGCAGATGACGCATGAGGGTATGTCGACGTCTTCCACATCTGGGTTATCCCCACCCTGTGGCACCGCCTTGTCGTGCGCCGCCTTCAGCACGGTGTACAGCTTGGCGAGCTGGCTATCTGTCAAAGGCCTTTTAGTGAACAGCACGTCAATCTGATCCTGCGACAGCCAGTGTGGGATGGGCTCTGTGATGTAGCTCTCCTCGGAAGGGGGTGCGCGCAGCATCTCGACACGCCATGCCCGTATCCGGAGGCATATTAACACAGAAATGAAGACGACACCGATGAACACGCCGATAGGCAGCACCACCGCAAGCACGTCCACCATGCAGGCAGCAGCAGCTCAACCCTTTGCACCGAGGGTGTTTTCCCGAAGGCAGGCCTGTGTGCCACTTCACCCCCCCCCCTCCCTCCACCAAACCCTTTGAGCTCCCTCAGCGCAGCAGGTCTTCTCCTTTCTCCGGGAGCAGAGCTGTTCAGCAGGCGAGGTGGGTTGGGTGTTCTAAAGGAGTGTGACAGAGGGGGGGGGGGTGGAGTAGGATGTGCAAGAAGAGTATGTGTCCCACTCCGTCCCCCCCCCCCCTGGGTGGTTAATCTGGGAGAGGGGGGAGGGGGGGGAGGGAGGGGGAAATTTTGTGTACTGTTCCCTGTGAAGGACGTAAAGTGGGGGGGGATCTGGTGGGTGAAGAGCTCCTCAGAGGCCTGTGTTTGGCAACGGCTGGGAGAAGGGGGGATGGGGGTGATGAAATAGGAGTTGAGCGAAAGCACAATGATGATCTCCCCTCCACTCGATATGCAGGTTGTGCAGGGGGTGGGGGGCGGAGGGGGGGTGGGCTCGGCGGTGGCACTCCTTCCTTGAACGATTTTGAACGATTTTTGGCCGTGCTCGTAGCATTCCCCGTTGAGGGGGTCGCTATTTCGTGTTCTCCTGGCCGCACGGAGGCATTGCCTTACGTCGCCTCTTCCTCTTTTCCTTTGGTGGTGTGTTGGTCTGGCACAGAGGGCGGGACCGTGCTCCTTTGAAGATAACAAAACGTTCAGAGCATACTGGATCATTTCTGCGTTCGGCCTGCCCCCACCCCCCCCCCCTCACGGATCACCACTCACGGGGGTACAGGAAACACCTCATCTCCTTGAGGGTTAACAGGGTTGCTCTCTGCTCCGATCCGCACACCCCGCATTCCCCTTTGTTGGTCTGCCTCCCTTTGTTTTGGCCAATTTTGTTAACGATTGTTACCACCATTTTGCTAATCTGCCGTTCCATGACAGAAACCGCCCCCCCCCCCCTTATTTTTCAATGATTTTCTTACACTCTAGGAATCACAAAGCACCTTTCCTCTTTTGTTCCACAGGGGGTCCTCGCTGCAGTGGTGAAAAAAAACGGCGCGTTTTCTTTTCCGGTGCGTTCCCCCCTCCTCTAAGGAGAAAATCGCCCAACCCCCTCACCCTCCCCCCCAGAGACGACAAAAGGACTTTGCATGTATGTGCATATGTTTTTTCTACAAACGGAGCGCATGCACACCCAAGGCCCCATGAAGACACTTGGATGCACATCACGAACAGTGGGGTGGGGGGGGGGGGGGGGGGGGGGAAAGGGGTGGAATATATAATGGCACGCCTCTAGGCATTGCCATATAGCAACAGCAAGGGGGGGGGGGGCAAAGGGGCTTGGGGGAGTGGCAGGGTGGCTACCACTCCACTCTAACAGATGTGCATCACAGGTGCACAGGCTGGGGGGGGTGGAGGGGTGGGCGGGGTGGGGGGTGGGGTAAGATTGTGTTTCGGGGAGGTCACACCGAGCGGTGTCTTGATGCTGCCCTCCACCGCCCTGGACAGACACGGGGTTTTGGTCGATCCTCCCCCCCCCGGCACACAGGGCAGAAGAAAAATCTCACGGCAAGGGGACTTGTTGGGGAGGAGTCCCCCACCTCGCCCCACCACATCCCCATCCTCCTTCAGGCGGCCCGGAGTAGCGCAGCGCCACTCAGGGGCGCTCGCACATCCCACCTTGCTCTTTGATTCGATATCCTTCTCTGCACATAACACAGTCACACACGCAAACCTACATTTTTTTGTAGTTCAGCAGTGCTGAACGCACGGAGCATGCAGATGGACCCACCCCCCCCTCCTTACTCATTCACTTACCCTCCCTGCGTAAAGCACTTCGGCTGGAGGAGCGCAGAGTTGTCGAACATGCCGTAGTTCAGATCCATCGACTGCTCCGCCAGGCGCCAGACCTGGACAATCCCGTCATGCTCGACGGACGCAACGCAGCCATCCGCACGGGAGTTGGGCAGCGGGGAACAGGACACGGCCTCCGCCTGAGACTTGTGCCCGAAGTGCGTCCCCAGCAGGCAAACATCCCCCTCCGTGTTCGCATGGTACTCGCTGTAGTTGTGGAGGTGCGCGATGTCATACAGGTCGATCTTGCCGTCATCCATCCCAGCCACAATCCGGGACCGGTCCTCCTCCGGGAAACCGCCTGACATCCACCGGAGGCACGTGATCTGCCCGTTGGTCTTGATGTCGTAGTAGCTGTCACGCATGCAGCGGATATCGAAGACGCCAATCTCCCCTTTGCTGTTCGCAGAGACAAGCCCTCTGCTGTAAGCCTCGCTCGGGTCGGGGTTGAACGCGACGTTCAGCACATCGTGCTCGCTTTTATAACGGAGCCCCACCTTCGAGGTGCGGATGTCGATGAGGGCAATCGACCCGTCATCAGAGCACGTCGCAATCAGATTGGGGTCGGCGCGAGACCAGGACAGCATGTTGATGAGCTCGGTGTGCGCATCCCCCACGATCTGCAGAGGAGTCTTCTCCGCACCCCCCGCCGCGACATCCCACAGGCACAGCCACTTGTCGTACATCGCCGAGGCCAGCAGGTTGGGCCGTGAGGGGCTCCACTCCAGCCCAAACCCCTCAACTCCCTCCGCGTGCCCCACCAGGCTTGCAACCTTCTCCGCACCGGCGACCCGCTTCAGGTCGTACAGAATCACCTCACCCTTCACGGTGTTCGCAGCGACGATATGGGGTGCGGACCAGCTGTGCGTCACCCTCCGCGCAGAGGTGGGGTGGTTGATGCTCCGCAAAACCCTCGACTTTGGGGTGACGTCCAGCTCTGTGCTGCCCCTCGCCGTCGCAAGGTTGCGAGGGTCGGGCCCCTGCAGCCCCGGTGAGAAGTCCTTCGGGACAACCGTCTCGACGACATGGAGGTAGTCAGGCAGGCCCGATTCGTGGTTGTTTGTCGAGACAACCATATGGTGCACCTCCCCGCGCACCGTTGCGGTGTACGGCACATCCTGCGACTCGGGGATGACAACCCCCTGGGGGAGCCAGTCGACATCCTGGCACTGCCCCGCCTCCACCTCAGAGGCATGGACAAAGGCGTAGAGGAACCGCGCAGTGTCGTCCGCCCAAGCCGTATACTCCTCACGCCTGGCCTGTTCCTCGGCGTCGTCCTCCTCCTCCTCCTCGTCGCACCCCTCGCTGTCGTTGTCCTCCATGTCCTTCCCGCCGCGGCGCTCCGGCGCTTCCTCGGGCACCACAGGCACCCCCTCGGGCCCCCCAGACATGGCGGGGTGGGTGTTGCGGCCGGCCTCTGTGAGGGTGGTGGCAAGGTGGTGGTGGTGGGATCGGATATAGAGCATCAGAGTTCTCCTTCTGTAAGTTGGAGGAAAACCTTGTGCAATGGTCTTCCGTAGATAGAGAGATAGAGGATATCAGTTGTATCAGTTGTCGTGCGTCGTCTTTCGTAGACGTTCTGCACGATGCGGGTCCGCAAATCCAACACAGCAAACGGTCTTTCGTGGACTTCTGTGCGATGCAGACACGCTAGTCCTAACATAGCCAACGGGAGATTGTATATATTACTGTGCTGGACAAACGTACTTCCACACGGTTCTGCTTTGGAGGGGGATCGACACCCCAATTTTTTTCCGCTTCGAAACGCAGGGTGGGAATGGGGGCAGGGGTGAGGGGGTAGGGGGGGTAGGGGGGGGGGGGCGAGACGCACCACTGACACTGATCGCCGCCGCACAGCATCAACCGCTCCCCCATGCCTTGGGCAGGGGAGCATAGGGTGTTATGGAGAGGAAGCAGATCGCCTTCCGAACACCGCCCCCCCCGCAGGCCGGTTTCAGAGAGAGAGAGGGAGGAGGAGGGGGTGCGGGGCGGGGTGCAGGCAGGTGAGCGAGCAGCATGCGGGGGGTGTGCTGCTGCTGCCCCGTCGTCCTATTCCAAAGGCGGGGAAGGCCTTCCTCCCGCAAGCATAGGCGCATCACAAGAGGTGGCGCTTCGGCACTGCAGTTCAACTGGCAGCACGCTCGGCCCATGCATTAACTCGCCACCCACCCACCCACCCACCCCACCCTCCATCCCCAAAAAAATCAGTGCGAATCATGCGCTTTGGAAGCCAGTGCAGTCCGACACCCACAGACACCAGGGTGTCTGTGGGTGTCGGGGGGGGGGGATTCGGGTATGCGGCAGCTTGACCTGGGGGTGGGGTGGGGGGGTCAAACAGCATTTTTTTGGGGTGCAAAAACACCGCACCCGCCGCAATGAACGGGGGGGGGGGGGGGAGGGGGGGGGGTGTGCAATTTTACTAACTAGCGAACTTGGGAGGGGGGGAGGGGGGAGAAAACCCTTGGGGGCCAGGGGTGCCTCCCTTGTGGCTGCATTGTGGGATAGAGGGGTTATGGTGTCTGACTGTTGCTGTGATTAGGCAGTCATATCTACGTCATTATAGCTGTGGGGTGGGGTGGGGTGGTGGTGTCGAGAAAGGTCATACGAATGGCACGGATAATGGCTTATTTCCGTTGAATTCACACGAAACCCCCACGGGAATACCCCCCTCCCCTCCCCCGGCAGAAAAGCGCATGGTGTGTGACTGACGACAAAAACAAAAAGGTGATGTGGTGCGACAGCAACCAACACATCGCATCGATTCCCCCCCCCCTCCCCATAACCTCAACACAAGACATACCTTTCAACAGAGTGGAAATGCTCCCTCCGATGCCTCCCTGTGACTGTGAAGTCGAGGTTGACATATGCGTTAACCTTCGACTGCGACGTCATCAGGAACGCCCCAGGCCCGCGCGCCCTCACGGCGCCCTCCTCCCTGCTATGCTCATCGTCGTCATCGCGGTGGAAAGACCGGTGCGCCCTCAGCCCCAGCGAGGCGAGGGAGTGAAGGTGCAGCACGCCCAGCGCCAGCCCCAGCCACAGCACCGCCGTGACGTTCCACAGGGTGTCTTCGACATAGCTCAGCTCGCAGTACCCCCAGAAGGGCTCCGGCTCACCGCCCTGCTGCTGCTGGGGGGCCAGCCTCTGGTCCACCACGAAGAAGTTGTAGAACTCGGTGCACTGCTTCCCCAGCTCCGCCGGAGTGCTCTCGCTGGGGTACCCGCCCCCCCAAGCGAGATACACTAGGGAGAATGTCGACGTCGCAGCGGCGAAGAGCCACCGCTGCGCCCGCAAGGTCATGCTCTTCTCGTGGTCGTAGCCTGACATGCTGGGTGCCTGGCAGCGCTCTACCAGGGTTGACACAACAGTCTGCGACACGATCGCCAGCACCCCGATGAACATCCCCACCACGCCGCATGTGAAGTGGGGGGAGAAGTATGTTAAGAAGCTGAAGACAATGAGGATCGCAGCGCACATCATGACCGGGAGCTTTTCAAAGCTCGGGGGGCACTGGCAGTACCCATTGGCGAAGGAGTGGTGCAGCGTCGCGATGATCGATAGGACGGAGACGACACAGAGGAAGATGGGGATCGTAATGATGAGGGTGAACGACGCGGGTGACATGAAGGAGTGCATGCTGCACACCTCATGTGGTGCGGTCCGAACCCCCACGTCATGCCGCGCGTGCGACGCCATGCACACCTCGGTGTAGCTGTTGCACAGCGTGGGGCCCTCCGCGCTGTTGCACCCCACCATCCACTTCCTGATGCAGAGCCTCATGTTGCGCAGCTCTGGTGCCCGGTAGCCGTTGTCCGTCCTCCATATCCTCCAGTCCCCATCCTCCTGATGCGCGGCCCGGCTGGCCCGCACCCCGCAGTCCCGGCTGCTGTTGCAGGACGGGCAGCTGAACCTCCCCTTCAGAATGTCGACATTCCCCCCCTCCAGCTGCCCCACCACCTGATACTCTGCGGACACGGGGCCCACCCAGCAGCACAGCGCAGCCCAGGCGATGGTGAGATGAAGCAACGCAGTCCCTCCTAGTCGTCTGGGCCTCGGAGACCCTGTCGCACTCGCCAGGGCTGACCCAGCCGTTTCCACAGCGGGAGGGAGGGAGTGCTGCTGCTGGCAACAGCCAGCAGCAGCAGCAGCGGCGGCCTGTCTGCCAGGCAGGGCCTGCGGTGTGGTGCCCCTGGTGTGGCGGGGGGCGGGAGGAGGCGCGATCTCGCCGCCGCACCCTGCAGCCACCCCGGGGTGTTGGTGGCACCGGCGGCGGCGGCGGTGGCGGCGCGGGCAGCCGCCGGCGGCAGCCGCAGCGGCTGGGAGCAGCAGGAGCGGTGACTCCCCCTGCTGCGCAGGGCAGGGCGGTGTGGGGGTGGCGGAAGTGGCGGAGGTGCCCGCAGAAGCGGGGGAGGCAGGGCCCCTGAGAGCCCTGCGGCTGCAGAGGGGTGGGTCACACCGCAGGTGGGGCGGCGCGGCGGTCGCCATGCGGTGCCACACACAACCCGTGTGGGGCCTCCTGAGGTGGGGGTTGGTGGTGGTGTGGGGCGCACGGTGGACTCCATCGCCACATGCCATTGAGTAACTGTTTTCATGAGTCTAGATTTTGCAGGAGCACCGCTCGTGTCATGCCGGGCTGTTTGAAATCAAAACCCCGGAGAGGAATTTCGGGGGGTGGCGAAGGGGAGGTGGCAGCGAAGTCGAAGACAAGGTAAATCAGGGATGGCCATCCCTTCTCTCGATATGCAGGTTGTACTGTACAGTCGCTCGATCTAGCACTGGCAAAGGGGAGGGGGGTTTGATTGTCGGGAGTGAAGGCAAAATCAAGGGGATAGGGGAGTATGGGGTATCGGGTACGGGGGAATCAGCGCAACACTCTCGATGACGATTAACTTACGCTCTTCTCTGAACGGCACGGCACGGCGGTTGCAACTCCCGAGAGGGACGCAAAATCACACGGGAGGCAGTTATTTTTTTGTTAGTTCGGCGTAGCCAACTGGGGAAACTTTCTGTGCCTTTAGCTGGATCGTGCGTCCCCACTCACACCACTTCATCAGACCGGGGAGTGGTGTACACAAAGAGTGGGGTCTGCTTTCCAACAAAACAACTTTGGGGGCCCTCGCTACCAAGTGTGACTGAGTGACCTTGTCCTGGGCAAGACGTTAAACTACCTGGGAGGGCTTCCCCAGACCATGACGGGTGCTTGCACCAGGAGTTTGAAACAGCCACTCATGCCTTGCGATGCTCAAGTGCCTGCTGGACCCCTATGTCCTTCAGGCCCCAAAGCAGGCAACGATATGGGAGCAACCTAACAGGGGAGGTGAAGAGGGCACGGGTCTTAGCCTGATGACACACTGCAACCTCAAGGTGACTGGCGACACCTCTCCCACAGTCTGCGGCGACTCTGCCGTGGCGACAAGGCTTCCTGTCATGGGAGATCGCTGCGTGGATCAACGTGGCACTACCCGTGTGCTCGGCAGGTTGTTTCGGCACCTGTTTTCTCCGTGTCATGCTTTTCGTGAGCGTGTCAGGGATGTTGGCACACGCTGGGGAGGGTTCACATGATGACATAACATATATCAGAAGCACACACCCACGTGGCGCTGTCCTTGGCAGGACTTTGAAAGTGCCGCCTTGATATCCTTGTTGGATAGAACCCTCATATCACACCCTCAATCAGCTGACGACTGAGTGAGAAAAAGTGAGAAGTCAGCCATGTTTGGCTGAAAACTGACGACTCGTGACTCACAGTGACTCGTAGCGAGGTCCCCCTTTCAGCAGTAATTGGTTTGTTGTCTCGTTTTGCTGTCACTTTACGATTCAGCGGGGGCACAGATAGTTTTTTTGCCTCCCTTTGACAACAAAACAGGGTGCCATGCCTGCGTGGCATTGTCCTTTTTGTCCCCAGGGTTGCACTTTATTTTTTGCCACCTCCAGCGGGAGGGCTTGACAACCCCTGCCCCCCCCCCCACCCCCCTGCGGCCCACCTGTGGAAACAGATGGGATTTGCCGGACGCGGCAGATCGCCTGAAATCCCAATGACCAACCCATACATTCGGCGGTATACCCGGTATGTACCGGGTATTTTCGGTATTTTCGGTATTTTGGGTATACCTACCCCCCCCCCCGTGTTTAAGTCCCCTATCCATATGATGTGTTTAAGTCCCCTCGGCGGCCAATTTTCCCGAAGGGACTTAAACACCCCGAAGAGATACCGGGTACCTACCCCCCCCCGTGTTTAAGTCCCCTATCCAAACGTCAAAATCGGGGCCAAGGGGACTTAAACACATCGGAGGGGACTTAAACACGCCTGCCACCTGTTTCCTGAGGGAACCGGGGAGAGGCCGGATTATATCGATTCCGAGGCACATCTGGACAGATTCTGGGGACCTGGGTGCTGGGGCCTCAAACCCCTTTGCCTCTCACACTGCTTCAGGGCCACCCTACTCTGCCAAGCACTGCCCATAACCACTGACTTGGGGTGGTCAGGCTGCCAAAGCTGCAGGGCAAGCAACCCAAGGGGGCCTGAAGCGCAAGAGATGTCGGGCCTCAGGGGTTGATGCTAGCCCTGGGAGGTGTCAAGCTTTCCGCTAGATGTCCCATGGGAGATGGCATGTCCCCTGGGCCAACCGACGTTCTCCCCTGGGAGACGGGACACACGGCGGGTGCTCAGGCGGGGCCAGCTGGGGGTGGCAGTATGGGTGGCGTGGGGATCCGAGGGCGCTGAGCACTGGCACACTGCGGCCCTCGCCACTGCTAGCAGCCCCGCTGTGCCGCAGAATTGATTCCCGACTCCAGTGCGACAAGAGGGGCACGCTGGCGCACGACCTGCGTCGCACACAGCGAGGCTGTGGATGAGGACGAGCGACGTGAACCGGACTGCCCCCTGCGGGGCAGTCCGGGCCACGTGCGGGTATCCGAAGCCCCCAGGCTCCCTCCCTGGCCTCCACACGTGCCTCACATCCTGGTGGTCCGCCAACGGACACCTGGAAAAATCGAGAAAATATGCCCCCCAACCAAACTACTAGACCGGGGTGTTTAAGTCCCTTCGGGAAAATTGACCGCCGAGGGGACTTAAACACACCATATGGATAGGGGACTTAAACACGGGGGGGGGTAGGTATACCGAAAAAAAATCGTTATCCCCGGTATGTACCGGGTATCGACCCGGTATACCCGGTATTACTGGTATCCTACCCGGTATACCAGATGCATATCTGTGACATACTGGTGATCCTATGTGTACATAGTGGACTTCCGCTGGTGAGGGGGTGCTGGAAGCGGGTGTTTGGGCGGACCTGATCTTCAGGTATCCAACATCTTCTTTCAGACACCCCTGAACAGGTGTTTTTCGGCAAAAATGGCGGAAAACCATCCAGACGAGGTCCTTGGGTGATTGGTCCTTCGGGCTCACTGGGCCGAAGCTTCATCCGAGCTTCGCACTGAGTCAGCTCAGACCTATGGCATTCATACCCTCTCAGATTCAGAACAGGAGCCCAGAACTGCGCAAACCCGAAAGCTCTCCTTCCGCACCAGTTGTATCCGCTGATTATGGGTCCTGTGTGACGATGGCTCATAGAACATACGGCTACACGGTGGACAGGACGCGATGTCCCATGTGGGATATCCCACATGGGAGACGGTCACTATCCCACAGGGGAGGTGTACGTGTTCCCCCCTGGGAGAACGTACGCCGAGAACCGATGGGAGAATGTCGGTCCTCCCAGGGGGGACGTGCCACCTCCTTTATGGGACATCTAGGATAACCTACATTCTCCTATCGGTTCTCCCAGGGGAGAACCGATAGGAGAACGTAAACTATCCTAGATGTAGGTGAGAACACGTACGCCTCCCCTGTGGGAGATGGTCGCCGTGGGATGGCCCATCCAGTTCGCCCATGCGGATATCCCATACGTCCTGTACACCCTATACCACCACCAAAGCTCATTTGAGAGAAGCTGCAACAGACGTCAACCTGAATATATACAGGGCAGGGTTCCACGCTGCCTTCCTCCGGCATGTATGGCACACACCGGATGGGGATGCCTTCAGTGTAGCTACTGTGTGAGTGTGAATCACACTATCATCGGTGGAGAAACCAGTCAGGAGGGTCGGCGCCGGGGTAGACGGTAGGTGCGAGGACTCAGCCACTCGACAGCAAACTTCTCCAAAATAGTGTCTTTGACCAAAGGACAATACCCGCCTGTCATGATCCCGTACCACAGAGACCCATGCGTCTGCATACGTTTGTGATAACGGGGGATGGAACCTGCCGAGACCTAGCTCCAGGAACCAACGGCAACTCGGTGCCGTGGTGAAAAGCGTGTTCCCTTCTTCCTGACCTGCCATGATGATACATTGACGCTAACCACCCACATGTGAACACGCTACAGCTAGGACACACAGAAAGAAGCAATGACTATCGCGTTACTAAACAGGCACACGGCACAGGAGGTCTGAGGGCCGCCGGAGGACACGGTAGTGAATATCTGTCCAGTCTGTATTCCCTCGGGTTTGCGATGCTTAGAAGGAGGAAGGCTTCGCTGTCCCGCAGCCCGACCAGCAGGAGATCACTGGTCCTTGAAGGTTCATATTCAGGGCTTCGCATGCCTCTGGCTTGTACAATCGTGGACAGCTGCAGCCACCCATAGCACATAAAGTGCTCACCCAAGGAACTCGAGGAGTTCGAGCTGTTGAACCTGAACCAGAGGGCGACAAGCAGAGTGAATACTATGCAAATCACTGATCCGTCGTGTCCCCCTTGGACCACATTAAACTCTTCTTCCTCCCACGCCTGCTTTGGCGGCTGGTAGGATGAATATGAAAACGACGACGATGCCCGCGACTCTGTATGAACATCTCTATGAAGAGTGGTGAAAAAGGACCTCGGGTGCCTTCTTTGTGGCATTGGACGGCATTGCTGCGCATGAGAAGGCTGAGTTTTATCCCTGTCGGTGGGTGTCGATGGGTAGTGACCCTCTCTGTATTGCTGGGTTCTTCGCTCGCAACAGGCAAGCGTTGTTATCCCAAAAAATGGGTGTTTCGACCGCCTGCGCGTGCTCTAGGTGAAGTTCTGCACAGAGAGTACATATTTTTGTCGGATTCCAACCTAATCTGGGTCGGTTGTGTGGTATATTTGCCCCAGGATCCGGGTTTTCAGGCCAAATACCCGTCGGATACCGGGAAAATAACAGTATTTTTGGCCAAAATTCAAAAAAATTGCCCTGGAGGCGGTCTGACAGCCCATTTTTGCGAGAAACTCGTACAGGAATTTTTTCCTAGAACATTCTGTCCAGCCAGAGGGCCAGAAAGTCACCAGAACGTGGTCCAAACGGGCCACCCCAGAAATACCGAAAATACCCGGTACATACCCGGTAGATACCGGGTATAACGCCGAATGTATGGCAACCGTGGCGGAAAGGCATCCCGCCCTGGTGCTCTCGTAACATCTTAAGGTGTTAACCTGGCTTGTGAGAGGGGGAAGGGGGGCGGGGGGGGGGGGGGATGAATGAGGAGGGTGTAGTACCGAAGAAAAGGTCTGGTGCAGAGAAAGAGAGAGAGAGAGATACATTCGACATCCTCTTCACGCTTTATGCAGGCTTGGGGGGGGTCCGAGAGATCTCGTGTGGTGATCGGCAGAGGTCAGAAGAATGGGTGGGGCATTGAAGTAGAAGTGGAAGGAAGCAACAAGGATGCTCTCCCTTCACTCGTTATGCAGGTTGTGTCTGAGATCCAGAAGAAAGGATGGGGAAGGAGGGTCGCTTAGGGGGGGCCGGATGAATCTCACCCAAACAACGGATGGACAGTGATGGGGGGGGGGAAGGGGTGGGAGAAGGAAAACGCGGAATCATAAGAAGGGGGGGGGGGGGGATTTAAAAAACGTTGAGAGGGGGGGGAGGGCCTTGGATCAGAAATGCTTGCAGCGGGGATCGGTTAGCATGTTGTGGCCTCGGCGTACTGTGCACGGTGGACCCCCACCCCCTGGAGCGGGGGTTTTGGCGGGGGTCTGGACCCCCGCTGGCCATACTTTTTGGCTGGAGAAAATATGCGGGATTTTCACACACACACACACTGCAAATTCAGAAAACTGATGCAACCGGATGGGGGTGGGAGTTTTGATTTGCCGAGAGTGAATACAAAGGCAAGCCCTCCCGAGGGCAGGGTTAAATTTTCTGGGAGGCCGTGAACGCCAGGGGGACGGGGGGGGGGGGGTGAAAGGATAATAATTGCACCCCCCCCCCCACCCCCTACCCACTTCCACTCCCTGCAAATTTGCACGGCAGTGCACCTTTGCCAGAAGCTACACCGGGTGAGTGTGGGCCCACCCGGTGCTGGGGGGATGGGGCGCTGAGCCCCACCCCCTCAGCCCCCTCGGTCCGTCACCCGAGGGCTCTGATGAACCCGATCAGCACCACGCCTTCATCATCGGTGCCCATGCTGCTGTCCGTCTTGCATTCCTGTGGAGGGGAAGAGGGTGGGATATGGGACGCCGAGTGGCGTGGATATCACGGTATCACATCAAGAGAGCAGGTTGCTCGGTGTGATCTTCGCTGCCACTGATTATCGGTGCTCTGAAACAAGCGTTGTTAAACTTCTGATGAACTTCTGACAGAGGGATCTCAGGAGCACCGCTAATAATACTCAAGTGTGTGTTGTGTGAGCGCCCCGCGAAAATAGGCGGGGCGCAGTTCGGCACGCAGGGCGCGACACATTGCCAAACAACCCCAGCCCACCCCACCGCCCAAAACACTCAGCGATTGATTTGGGCACCGCCATCTTTTCATCTCCCCTCCCACATAGACACTAACATACCGTGATGCGAACCACAGCTTTGAACGTGCTCCCATCCTGGTGCTGTCCGAGCCCTTCCCGGGTCGCGTCGTTGATCGAATGGGCACGACCCTGCGAGAGGTGGGGGTGGTGAATCAGAAATCGAAGTACCGTATTTGGAAAAAGTGTGGGCCGTAATAAAGGTGGACCGTACTATAGTTGGACCGTAAAAAAGTTGAAACAAATGGGATTTTTCCGGAACTTGGAACATTTTTACGGTCCACCTATTTTACGGTTGTCCTGGTGGACTTGTCATTTTTCGTGCCTTCCTGTATTTTCCGGGCGCACTTACTTTCCGCAAAGTGACCCACGCATGTACATGCGGAGAGGGGGGGCCGGTATCTGCGCGCGTCCTGTCGTGTCTCCGGGTTCCTGCCCGCTGCAGCCCTGTGTGGCAGTCTTGTTGACTGGTGCTGCAGTACGCGGGTCGGCGGGCCGTGGCCCGGCGGTGGCGGGAGGCCTGCGGAGAGGAGGGGCGCGAAGCGCCCCGACGCGGAGCAGGCCGACGATTGCTTCAGGACTGGGCGCACCCTGGGGACAACGCAAGCGGGCGTGACGCGCTCTGCGTCCTGGGTGGAGCTGTGCCTGCCTCAGCAGCTGCGGCGTGCAGAAGGTCTTCCTCCCGAATATCAAGGGCGGTCTCAAACTACTCGAGGTGATCTGACACCGACAGCATTCCCGACACAGGCTCCAGCACACGCTGTCCAGCAGGTGCTGGATGGACTGTCTTCTGCAAATGGTGAGGCTGCGCAGCACACCGCTGCACAGCGCCTCCCATACCAGCCGCCCAGGCTGCTTTGGGGCAAACAGCCGGAGGACTTCACCAGTGTGAGGCACTGTTCGTGCATGAGGCTGATCACCTTGTCAGGTGCAGTGTGCCGCGACCCTCACGAGACCCTGCAGTCCAAAGCTGGGAGGCCTGCGTCAGTGTGGCATTTGGCGTGGGTCCGCGCCACCCAACTCCCTCGCCCGCGGGCGAAAGTCGCATTGTCCGTTCCATATTCAGTCCCAATTAATGGTGGACCGTAAAAAAGATGGAACGTTTGGCCATTTTGTGGGAACTTGGAACATTTTTACGGTCCACACTTTTTCCAATTACGATACAAGGGAGCGCAAGGGGGGCTGGCTTGTCGATAGTGAAGGCAAATACAGATCACCCAGCACCTTCTCGCAATGCGCGCCCCCTTTGATAGTCAACACACCGAGCGACTGGGGGACCGCAGGTAACTTCAGCTCTACGAATCACAAAAGCAATCAGGGGCAAAGAAACACCAGCACAGAGAGGCCCTCATGGCTCGGGGTGGCACCTCCCTCCCCCCGTCTCTTCATACCTGGGAGTACCTCGTGAGGTAGGCGTCGTGCTGTTCCGCGAGGCTGTCCGGCATCAGCATTTTGATGTTCTTCCCGAGAACATCCGCCTCGGCATAGCCAAACATGTCCTGGGCACGCGAGTTGTAGCGGAGGACCTGCCCCCTCAGGTTGATGGATATAATCCCTTCGTTGCACAGCTTCTCGACCCCGTTGTTCAAGCGGTCCAGGTATTCGATGTGGACCAGCTCAGTGACATCCGTGATGGACCCGAGGAACACCGGGTCGCGGAGATTCAGCTCGATTTCCGACAGCCGCAGAGAAACCCGCCTCTCTGCCCCCGACTTGGATATCATCGAGACACGCTTCGGACCCTTCCCGATCACATGCGGATCCCGTGTATCCATATACCGCTTGAGATACCCATCGTGCTCGCTGCGGTACGGCTCTGGCATGCAATCCCTGATGTTCAGAGAGAGCAGCTCCTCAAGAGACCTCTCTGTGATACGCACGGCCTGCGTGTTTGCCTTCAGGATGGTCCCCTTGCTGTCGATGCACATAATAGCGACAGGCGACAGGTCGGATAGCAGGTCCATAAGCTTCGTCTGTGCCGCCGCCTCCTGCTGTGGTTTCAGGTCCCGCAGATAGCCGATGAACTTCCGCTTGTCGTCAATCCGAACCTCCGTGATCCACGACTCGGTTGGGATCCGCTCGCCCTCGGAGGATATGGCTGTCAGGTCGGTCAGCGTGTCCAGCACCTTCTTCTTCCCGGTCTTCTCATAGCGGTCCAGATAGGTGTCGTGGCGGATGGCCACATCGGGTGGCATGATCGAAGAGATGTTCGTACCCTTGGGGTTCTCCACACCGAAGAGCCTGGAGTAGCTGTCGGATGCCACCTCGACGACCCCCGCGTTGTCGATAACCACACAGGGGTAGGGGAAGCTCCCGATGGAAACCTCGCGCACCTTTTTGGTCTTCTCCAGCTCCAGCTGTGTTGCGGCGTCGCGGAGGAAACCGACGAATACGGAGGTCATGCCTTCGATCTGCACTTCGCGGACTGTGACAAACACCTTACGAAGCTCGCCGTCCTTCGTCAGGGCTGTGAGGAGCTGCACGCTGTCGACAATAGATTTCTTCCCCGTTTCCACATAGCGCGCGAGGTATTCGTCGTGATGCTCGGCCACTTCAGGCGGCTGGATCACCGTGATGTTCTTCCCCAAGAGATCCGACGCTGCGTCGTAGTTCAGCAGCTCCACACAGGCGAGGTTGGCCTGCTTGATGATGCCGTGTGTGTCGATCTGGATGAGACCATCGGGGGATACGTTCACAATCTCGTCGAGGATGGCACGGCTCTTCGCCACGGCCTCCTCGGGGCGTAGGTCTTTGATGTACCCAACGAAGTAAGGCTCTGCGGAGTTGCCCGTCTTGATCTCCTTTGCGGAGACCAGCGCATTGAAGAGGGACCCATCTTTGTGCCTCCCCTGCACGCTGCGCGTGGTGTTGAGCACAGCCGTGATCCCTGTCTGGAGGTAACGCGCAAGGTAGTTGTCGTGCTCTGCGGCAACCTCAGGAGGTTGCAGCATTTTGATGTTGTGTCCCACCAGCTCCTCCTCAGTGTAGCCGAAGGTGTCGACGACGGAGTCGGAGATCTGTTCCACAATCCCGTTGCAGCGGATGCGGATGGAGGGGACGAGCATCCCTTTCAGGAGGGCCTTGCCTGTCAGCTCTTTGCGCATCATCGTCTTCTCCCCGGACTCATCCAGCACGAAGGCAACGAAGGTCGTCTTTCCGTTATTGCGGATCACATCGACCTGGAGGGCCACGCTGATCGATTTCCCATTCTTCCGCTTTGCGACAACGCTCCGGCGTGATACGGCGGCTCTCTCAACACCTGTCTCGATGTAGGACGCGAGGTAGCTGCCGTGGTTGACAGCAATCTCCGGGGGCTGGAGAATGGTGACGTTTTTATCAATCACATCTCTAGCGTGGTATCCGAACATCGCCTCAGACGCCCGGTTGAATATGCCGATGATCCCGATCTCGTTGATGGTGATGATCGCGATGTCGGCCTGCCGCACGACAGACTCGATGATCTCCCTCTGGAACTCAACCTCCTGCTGCTCCGTCACGTCACGCAGGTTGCCGTAGAACGTGGTCTGCCCGTCACGCTGAACCTCACGCACAAACACCTCGAGGGGAAACTGCGCACCCCCCTTCTTCTGCCCCGTCACCATCCTGGACGAATCGATGATGTGCTTCACCCCTGTCTTGCGGTAGCGCGTGAGATAGGAGTCGTGCTGCTCAGCTATCTCAGAAGGCATCAGCATCTTCACATTGCTCCCCACCGCTTCATCCTCACGGAAATCGAAGCACATCGCAGCGGGCTCGTTGTAGCTGACAATCTTCCCCGTGATGGTGATGACTATCAGGGGGAATGTGACCAGATCCTGCGATGCGTTGTTCAGCTTGCTGTTCTGCTGTATGATATACTGGTCGCTGTTGTCCGTGATGTAACCGACAAACGTCAAGGAATGCTCCCCATTCTTCCCAACGACAGACTTCTCCCGGATCGATATCTCGCAGGGGAACTCCTTCCCATCGGAGCGCTTCGCTGTGGCTGTGAAGTCCTTCCCGATAACATTCTGGATCCCTGTCTTGAGGTACTTCCGGAGGTAGCCGTCGTGGTGCTCCGCCACTTGGTCCGGCATGAGGCACTTTAGGTTCTTCCCGAGCAGGGAACCCTTTTCGTAGCCAAACACTGTGTACCCCTGCTCTGAGACGAGCTGGATGATGCCCTGCTGGTTGATGGCAAACACCGCGCTGCGCGACCCTTCCAGCACCGCCTGCGATGCCATGTGACCCACCAGGAGGGACTTCTTCTCCGTGATGTCCTGGAGGAACCCCACAAAGAAGGAGTTCCCGTCCTGCTTGAACTCGGACACCTTCAGCTCGACGGGGAAGAAGGAGTTGTCCTTGCGCATGGCATTCACGGGCAGAATTTTGTCAATCACATTCCCCTTCCCGGTCTCCCGGTAGGCCGAGAGGTAGCCGTCGTGTTGGGAGGCGATCTCCTCGTCCATTAGAACCTTCACATTCTTATACATGATGTCCTCCCGCAACCACCCGAACTTCTGGCAGGCCGACTGGCTGAACAGGCGGATCTGCCCCACGGCGCTGATGCAGATGAGGGGGACGGGGCACAGGCTGACGATCGCAGACCCGATCTCGTTGATCCGCTCCGTCTCCAGGCGTGTGCTCTGATCCGAGAGGTATGCAAAGTAGCGGTTCCCGTAGCGCGTCTTCACCTCCTTCAGGCAGAGAAGGACCGGGACGAATGCGCCGTCCTTCTTCTTCATCTTCACGATCTGCGACGTGTTGATCATCTTGGAAACACCCGTCTTCTGATACATTATCAGGTAGTCGTTGTGGTTTTCCGCAATCTCTGGGTGCATGATCATCGAGACGTTGTGCCCCACTGTCTCCTCCTTCGAATAACCCGACATGACCTGTGCTGCCGAAGAGAAGACATCGATGATGCCATCTGTATGAATCACAATGAGGGGCATCGGGCACAGGTCGATCGTTGTCTCCGAGAGCCCTGTCAGGTCGTTCTGCCTCCTCTCGTCCGCCTCGCTGACGAGATACCCGATGAACACGGTTGGAAACTTCGGGTCGGTCGACACCGCATCCTGGATCTTGAGGGACGCATGGTATATCGTCCCATCCCGCCGCTTCACCTCGACAGACCTGGTAGAGCCGATCACCTTCTTCAAACCCGTCTTGGCAAATTTCGCGAGGATCTGGTCGTGGATGGAAGCATACTCTGGGGTCTGCAGCATGGTGACGTTCTGCCCAACGACCTCCGACTGCTTATACCCTAGTTGCCTCTCGGCAGCGGGAGAGAACTTGAGGACCGTGCCCTCGATGTTGATCACGATCAGCGGGATGGGGGAGTGCTTGATGATGTTCTCATGCACGGCGGTCTGCCTCCCCAGCAGGAACTCCTCCGTCACGTCACGCACGTTCCCGATGATGATCACATCCTGCTCGCTGAGGCGGACCTCTTCGAGGTACAGCTCCACACTGAAGGTCTCGCCGTTCTTCTTCACGCCGGTAGGGTGCAGCTTCTGCCCGGTCCCCACCCACTTGCTGCGAGCAGTGCGTTTGTACCTCTCGAGGTACTGGTCGTGCATCTCAGCAGTCTCAGGCTTCATCAGCATCTTGACGTTGTGCTTCAACGCCTCCTTGCTGGAGTAACCAAAGGTGTCGGAGGCTGCGCGGTTCCAACGAACGATGGTCCCCTTCAGGTCGATGCAGATTACAGGTGTCGCCCCGGCCTTGCTCGTTGCGTTGTTCAGCTGGTTCATACGCTCTGTCTCGATGTCGAGGGAGATGTCGGTGATGAAGCCGATGTAGACGCTCTTCCGTCCCTGCCGGAACTCCTTGACAGCAATGTTGACAGGGAACACCGTGCCATCCTTTTTGTGCGCGCTGACGTTGCGAGACGACCCGATGATCCGCTTGACGCCTGTCTTCCGATACCTCGCGAGGTAGAGGTCGTGGTATGTGGAGTACTCCTCAGGCATGAGCATCTTCACGTTTTCATTCACAGCCTCCCGGTCTGACCACCCAAACACATCCTGTGCGGCACGGCTGAACAGAGCGATAGTCCCATAGGAGTCGCACACGACAGTGGGTATGGTGCTGATCTTTGTCACAACCTCGTTGACCTCCGCCAGCTTCTTGTTGCTGCTGATCTGCCCCGTCTCGAGAAACTGCACGATTGCGCCGACCGTCTTCCTCTCCTTTTCGGGGATCATCTTCAGCATCAGCTTCGTGCCCTCCTCCTGCTGCAGCAGCTTGAAGGCCATGGGGCGGAAGATGAACACACTCTCGACGATGAGGAGCAGCGCAGTCACCACCAGCACTACGAGCACCACAAACTGCTCCTCGGCGAGCTCATCATTGGCGTGCTTTTCCAAACCTAACGTCGACTCCTGCAGCAAGGTCAGGATGTGTTGGATCTCGTCTTCCAACACAGACTTATCTGTGAAGCTGCGTGAGTGGATGAGCCGGCGGGACAGCTGAATGTACTGCCGTGTCTGGATGTCCGACCCAGAATCCACGCGGCGATCAGGATCTTTGCAGGCCATCCGGTGCATCGTTGATGTGTCATGGCCAAAGAGATCGGTCGCCACAGTCCCTGTGAGCTTGTCGGAGTTCTTGAAGTAGAGGTCGTCCATGCTGGACCGCAACGACTCGATCGCAGTCCCCACACGCAGCAGGTTGACCTCCGTACTGAGCCCGCTGCTCGAGAGGAGCGTCTCTGTGATGTACGCCGATTTGCTGGAGAACCACTCACGCTTGGATGCCCTGTCCAGGAGCAGGGGGAGCTCACGCGCATTTTCGATGTGCACAGCTGTGAGAGCGAAGATTATGATCATCAACGTTGCCACTAAGGCGAGGGACACTTTGACCTGGGTGGTGTACTTCGCGAAGAGCACGTCAGGGTCTCTGCCTTGCTTCCCGGAGGTGGTCGCGACACGCTCACGCATGGTTGTCACGAGTATCCGGATGCCTAGCAATGAGAGGAAGGCGATGACAATTATCTGCAGCACAGTCATGGTCAGCAGCGCATTGTCCAGGCGGTCCTTGTTATCCAGCTGTTTCTGAAATGACTCAATCAGGATCCGCTCTGCCAGCTTCGTCACGTCATCTTGTGCATCGTTCAGCCTTGTGTTGTAATGGTCTGAGAATAAGACCTCATTTGCCAGCTCTCGCTGCTCCGCCTTGGTCCGGTTGAGGTCGTAGTGGTGGTTGACGTAAGACGGGTTGAACCCACGTGACCCATCAGCCTCCTTGTCCCACGCAAAGTGCTCAAACCTTTCAGGCAGCGGGAGGGCAGCACCGCTTGAATAGAGGACAATGGCAATCCCTTCGAGATAGCGGAGATCGGTCGAGATGGATGGGAGCCTTGATTCTGCCGCAAACTGCACATCATCGTCCTCGAATGTGGAATGGACGAGCACTGCCTGCGATATGATGTTGTGGTAAGGCGAGAAGAACGCCACCTTCTCCTTTGTAACCTCCAGGTATTTCTCCATCCAGACAGGGTTGTGCTGCCGCATCCAGTTTTCGATCATCTGGCGCATGAAGATGAGGTGCATGTTGGAGTTCTGCGCTCCGAGAATGGTTTCGGAGGCGATCGCAGCCTGCCTGGTGACGTCCTCGATCGTATCGGCCACGGATAGGGACATAAATATCGAGACGACGCACATCACTGCCATCACCCCCAGAATCAGATGGCATAGGACAGACAAGCAATCCCGTTCAGACGACTCATCCTCGAGGTGGATTTTAATGAACAGCAGCGAAAAGGACAGCAGCCCGAGACACACGGTCAACCCCATCCCAAGATGCCGTACGGTGCTGACGTCCGGGGTGGGTCCATGTAAGCTTGTCAGCAGGTCCAGCAGATCACCCAGAGATGATTCGTAATCGAGACTGCCGATTGGCAGTCCCATGCGCACGTCGTGCGCGTCAGCTGTTCCTGAGAATATTTCGACCACCGCACCCGCCGTCTGCCACGGCTTCGTGTGCCCCAAAGACGTGCAGTAGGAGAGCATCGCCTCGACTGATGCCTCCTGCTGGTGGACGACATGTCGGTAGACCTCCTGCAACTTGATCAAGTCCGCGTACTTCGATGTTGGCAGAGAATCATGCAGTGAGGAGAACCACTCCGATTTGTCGGCCACCACATGCCCCTCCTGGTACCTGGCGTAGGCCAATGGCGAGCAACTCTCGACGAATGTGTGCGAGGTTGCCATCATGCGGAACACGCTCTCGCCCAGCTCCCGCTCAGAGCTGTGGACCTCGTGGTTTCTGCCGACAGCCCCATATACGTCATCAACACGGTCGCCCAGGACGATGACAATCGCCATGCAGACAAACGCGGAGACAAACGCAATCGTGCGGATCAGGATCGCAAAGCGGCGGGGCCATGTCTTGGGCGGTTGGTACGTGAGTGGCGCGGCTTCCTCCAGATCTGGGTCGTCAATGTACTTCAGCTCCTCAACCTCCTGCTCGTTGTCGTTCAGCTCGTCATCAACGTCATCTGCCAGGTTGTGCTTGATCACCTTCCCATCCCCCTTCGAGGTGTGCTTGAGGAATATTTTAAACGCGCCGGAAACGTTGCTCTTCTCCACCTCAGCGGAGGCCTGCTCCTCGCTGCTGTCGTTTGTGTCATCCTCATTCTCCAGAACTTCGTAGCGCGCGAGGCGCTCTTTTGAATCACTGTGGATCGTCTGCAGCGTGTTCTTCGGAATCAGCGAGAAGAGGTTCAGTGTCTCCATCTTGGCACCCCCAATCTTCAGGAAGCTGAGCTCCAGGATCAGGTAGACGATGAACACGAGGAACAGCGACAGGCTGAAGAGGCAGGTCGTCACGTACAGCCCAATGTCCAGGAGTTCTTCGAACTCCTTCTCGTACAGCACCATCGATGCGTTGATCATCGGAGAGAACTGTGGGACAATGTGGAGGGTGTGGGATTTTGGTGGCACTCAACAGTATAGCTGGCATCGATGGCCCGTCAAGCATGCAGAATGTGTTGCCAACGTTGCGATGGGCGCAGACCACCCATTATATATACAGGTGGTGTGATCGGGTAATCATTTCCGAGCAATTTCGCGGACATTGGACCCCAGATATGGCATACCGTTGGGATGGCATTCGTGAGGATGAACGACTGTGCCACGCCAGACTCGAGACACGGCTCCTGATGGGGGCAGTGGTGGGTGACCGGGCACATGGGGTGCTCTAACGTAACACTTTTACTGCCTGAAGTGCATCATCACGATGCACCCCTGGTGTTGCACCTCCAGCTGGCAGTTTGCATCGCAAGGCGGATGATTCAGACCCCCTTGTCACGTGACAAAGTGAGATGCACCAACGTTGTTCAAAGCTTTGCACCCACGTTGAGATACAACGCACATCTCTCGGCCTGTGCCCAGGCGATATGCACCCAAACATACCTGCACTTCGAGAAGCGTCTCGAGAGACGACAGCAGCAGGTTGATGATCTCCCAGACACCCCGTTCCTGGAGCTTGCTTTCGGTGGCTGTGTGGAAGACCTCAACCTCGCGCCGCGGGTCTTTGAAGAGCTTGACAAGAGGCGTGTAACTTGTTTTGTATTCACCGCTGCTAAGCGAGTTGAACTCTACGCGCAGGTCGGTCGTGATCTGGCGGAGCTTGCCTCGCAGCCGTGCGGTTTGTGGGAACACCTGCAGCACGGAGCATTCGTAATCCGTGGTGGGTAACCCTGTCGAGGTGCACTTCGTCTGCATGCAGTTGCTGTCAGTTGCCTTTTCGTGAGTCGCCGTGTGGATCAGGAGGGATGACATGTAGCTGGTGTACTGCACCAGGTTCCGCACCTTCCCTGCTGCATCCATCGTTTTGATGAAATCCTTCTTCTTGCTTGTCATCACAAGCTGGAACACTCCGAAGCCGCAGGCTATCAAGAAGAACAGGAGGAACATGACATTCATCTTGATGTTCAGCGTCGAGATCGCCTTCGATGCGTGCATCTTTGAGGTCGAGGCCTTCTTCGTCGCTTCGAGCTGCATCCTGATGCCTTCGGAAGCCTTCGAAGACACGGTGGTGCGGTTATCTGCCGTGTCCTTGATTGCACTGCGGATCGACTGCGCGCCTGCCTCATCCAACATAACCTGCTCGAGGAACTGTGCATATTTGAGCCCCGTCGTTTTATCGAACCTCGTTGTGATCGCCAGCTCAAACGCTTTCAGGCCCTCCTCCCGCTTCTCTGTGATCGTGTCAGCGAGCATGGCCAAATCAAGCGAGTCAAAGGACTCCGCCATCAGCTTCGTCCAGAACAGGGTCATAAACCCGAGGGTCTGAACGTACAACTTGTGCGCCTTCAGCAACGTCTTGTGGTGGCTGTTGTCCTTGATGTTGAGAATGAGCTTCAGCCTGGCCCCAAGGCGGAAGCTGCAGAACATCAACGGGATCGTCAAGTCTTTCTGTAGCAGCCTCCGCAGTTCATGCAATGCCAGGGCATGCTCCTGGCAGTAGTAGTGCAGGAACATCACGAAATGCAGATGAACCAGGTTGGACCTCCCGAATTTACACAACCCCTTCGTGTAGACACGGGCGTAGTACCCCAGCTGGTATTTCTCGGGGAGAATCTCGCGCTGGAGACAATACAGACGGAGGAACCTGCAGGCGAGCTCCACATCTGTGCAGAAGTAGACTTTATGCACCATCGACACGTTGAAGAAAAGCGGGTCAGGGGGCGCTGGCTCCTCCATCCCTTCTTCAGGCTGCTGGACTTGCATGCCGACGAGGCGCTTCTCGAGGTGGCGGTAGTTTGAAAACTCCAGATCGCGGCGGGGCAGGCCCAGGGGGAACCTCTCCACGACGTGCCGCCCACCCACCCACCCCACATCCACCGACTCGCTCGCAGCCAGGTAGGACTTGGGCACACGCAGGCGGCGGATGAGGGAGAGGGCGAAGAACCAACACAGCATGGAACCTAACGCGACAACCATGGCATCCAGATCCCTGCTGACAAGCTCCCAAGACATTTCCACAGTGAGTGCGCTCACAAACCCTGCGATGAAATAACCGGTAGCACGGAGGAGGTTTGTCCTCTGCGAGTAGTACGGCTGGATGAAGCAATATGCGAACCCGAGGCAGACAGAGTTGAACGCATGCAGCCCCGCAAACAGCCTCTGGTGCTGCGAGCTGAGAAGGGCGAAGTAGAGAATGGGCGTCATGAGGTCGTACACCAGGCTCACCAGGTCGAGGATTGTGTGGGCGCGGGCCCACCTCTGGAGGGAGAAGGGCGACTGGCAGAACAGCATCGTCCTGACGGGCAGGGAGATGCAAACCAGGATAAGGAACCCGAGGACCCCCACCACGAGGTGGACGGTATGGACAATGCCCCAGCACTCTACGGAGGGGTAGAGCCACAGGGATTTCTGGCTGCGATCGCACACCATGCCCGCGAGCAGCGTGCAGGCGAAGGGAATGGTGAGCACCGATGCTGATGCGTGCAGCATCAGTCTGAGTATCACAAACCAATACCCGCCGTTGAGGTGGTCACAGCCTTCCCGATAGAATAGGGCGAGCATGACAGATGTTGCCATGAGGACTGCGATGACCACCCAGAAGGCGGCAAGGCCTATTTCATAGCCCCATGTGTGTTTGTAGGCGGGGTCCCAGAAAGGGAGGATGAAGATGTAGATGCCTTCTGACAGCCGGCCCATGAGCCAGCCCCAGCCCCACCTCGTGTTTGCGGAAAATGCGATCGGCTGCATGAAGGTTACGATGAGGCAGGTCAGAGAGGTGTAGGTTGGCCACAGCACGTCCAGATTCTCCCAAAGGCTGAAGAACGGGAGGGGGTTCCCGAGCAGCGCGCTGGTTCCGATCAGATCGCCGCTGCGCCCGTGACCCCCATGCTCCGACTCCATCGTGCTCTCCATCGTTGAGGCGCGGTGGGGGCGGCCCCCCTCTCCACCCGACCCGCCAACACACTCACGCGCACGTGGGCCCAGCTGGATTGGTTGGGAGGCCCTGGAGGGCGGGTGGAAGGTGAGTGGTGCGGTGTGTGGAGTGAAGGTGGACAGCAGGGGTATTCCTAATTTTCCAGGGTCGGGGGAAAACTGGGTCGATGGGGGGGGGAAAGGGGGGGGGGGGGGGGAGCTGGGCAAAGACTGTCATCTGTGAAGTGATGAACTCACGAGCGTCACTTCGCACAGTGTGGGTCATGTTCAAAAGACGGCGTGACACGCAGGAGCCAGTCGGCTGCCTTTCAAACGAGGTGCCTGTCCCTGCTGGACAGGCACAGCCTACAGGGGTCTGGGGGCGGAGCCCTCCAGCCGCCGGAGGGATCTCGCTCAGAAATTCATAAGGGATCACCCTCACAAGATAGGCTGGTGTCAAACTGGCGAGTCTGACAGTTTCAAGTCCCCGATACCGAAAAATCCACCTAGACCAAGAGAAATGCACTAGAACACGTCGTTTCAACACGCCCGGGATTGGGAGCGGGGTCAGTTACACAGGTCAGGTCATCCAGGTCTGCTTGTCGTTTCAGTTCGCGTGTGGAGGGGCTGGAGCGGAACAAAGAGACACAAATGCTGCAAACCCACCTGTGAGTTGTGTGGTGTTTTTCCCTCAGCCCCCCTTCCAACCTTGTGTATTGCAAGTGGTGGTAAAAATCTGGTAAACTCCCACTCCCGTCACCACCCCAGCCCCACGTCACCTTCCGGCAGGCAGCCAGGCGCGCCAGCATCGGCGACCGCCCACCCCCAGGCTGGGAGGCATCACACGACTCGGTAGGGGGCACAACAAAAAGGAAGAGCCGTCACTATGCATATCAGCACGGTCCCGCCCTCTGTGTCAGGACAAACTCACCCAACAATGGAAAGGAGGAAGAGGCGGCGTAAGGCAATGCCTCCGTGCGGCCAGGAGAACACGAAACAGCGATACCCCTCACCGGGGGACGCTGCGAACACGGCCAAACATTGTTCAAAATCTGGGAAACTTTTCGTTGACCGCACACTCCTGTGTCAAGGCTGCGGAAGCCCCTGTGAAGTGGCATAAAGGGAGTGATCCTGATGAAGATTCAGTCGTACGATTTCCTTCGTTACTTGACTGCGGACAATTGGCCACCGAGAGCAAGCATGGCTCCGCTCAGCTCTCACTGAAACTGTACCAGATGCAAGTGGTGGGGGGAGGAGGGGGTCCCAGGGGAGGACACACCGGTCGGCAACCCACGAGGACTGGGCCCGTCCCAGTCAACAGAAGAACAAAGCAGGAACACGGACTCACCTGAACAGAGCACCGTCCTTCCTCGACCTCACAACTCCCCCCCGAGGGCTCTGCAGTGTAAACACGCACGTAAATCTTGTGGCAAGTGTCACCTAGAAAGGTGGCACATGCTAGGGTCAAACCTGCGGACACACTAGAATCGTTTGTTGGCAGACTACAGTGAATACCACACCAGAAGACCTTGGTCTTGCCCATGGCTTCGTCAGCTTGGATTCTGGCTGCTTCCAGCTGACAAACGACCCGCAACTTGCCTTGCACACATCCCTCTGGCACACTGCGGTGCTACGCAGCAGCCACAGCCCCACCAAGCACACTGCATGCAGCGGTAGGCGTCACAGTGTCGAGCCCGGCGCATTGAAAGGGTACAGGCACAACGGGCCCACTGCCGATCACAGTCCGCAGACGCCAGGATGCGGCACAGATGCGGATCACGTTACCATCACAAACAGCAACGCAGGGGGGGACCCCTGATGTCATAGCTCCGCTGCCCACTGAGGGGGTGTGGCCTTCAAGCTTCTGCAGCTCCTTCCCTGTTGATGTCTCCCAGACACGAACGCTCTTGTCGCCAGAGCCTGAGATGATCTTCGATCCGTCTGGTGTGACAGTCACGGAGTTGACAGCAGAGGTGTGGCCTTCAAGCTTCTGCAGCTCCTTCCCTGTTGATGTATCCCAGACACGAACGCTCTTGTCGTCAGAGCCTGAGATGATCTTCGATCCGTCTGGTGTGACAGTCACGGAGCGCACATAGCCGGTGTGGCCTTCAAGCTTCTGCAGCTCCTTCCCTGTTGATGTATCCCAGACACGAACACTTTTGTCGACAGAGCCTGAGATGATCTTCGATCCGTCTGGTGTGACAGTCACGGAGTTGACAGCAGAGGTGTAGCCTTCAAGCTTCTGCAGCTCCTTCCCTGTTGATGTATCCCAGACACGAACGCTCTTGTCGCCAGAGCCTGAGATGATCTTCGATCCGTCTGGTGTGACAGTCACGGAGCGCACATAGTCGGTGTGACCCAACAGAGGCGGGAGCGGGGCACCGAAGGAGGAGCCCTCCCAGTCAGAGCGTGTGAGATTGCCCTCCCAGAGCATTGCGTGCTCCAGCCAGCAGTTGTGAAAGCGGCTCTTCTCGAGCACAGTCGCACACAGGCGTGCGTGACGCAGGTCGCTGTCCTGTACAAGCACACCAGTGAGGTCGCACCTGAATGTAAACCGCGTGCGTGCGGCGAGCGCCATGGCATTGGAAGCTGACGCCAGTGATTTCGCATCATCACCAGCGTCGCGGGTCGCCAGGACCAGCGGCAGCAGCTCGGACACCACCTTTGTGTCGCGCTCGTCGCCCCCACGTGTGAGCACCGTGTCCGCAAAGTACTCCAGCACATTCGGCGCATCCTTGCTGAAGGCCCTGCGCACTTTGCACCGAAGCGTGTCAGCCACAGCACCTTTCCGTGCCAGGCGCCGCGCCACAAGGAACTCCCCAAGCGTCTTGTGACGGAATGCAAACGCGCTGCTGTCGTCGTGGAAGCTCTCCACACGAAACGGGAGGACCCGGAACGCCTCGTCTGCTCTTGCACGGTCCACCCCGTCCTCCTGCAACAGGCGCGCCCGCTCTGTGCCCAGTGATCCCTGCCACGTCTGTGCCTGCAGCATCGCGCACGCAATCAGTTCCCCCACCCGCAGCACCTCCTCCGCGCGCGCCGCTCCAACTGACCCCTGCCGCAACCCCACCTCCACGTGCTTCTGCAGGTACGCCTCGTACACCGCGACATCACTCAGGCACTGATGCACCTGTGCGCTGCACGATGACAGCTCGTGCTGAGCGTAACACGCCATGTGAAGCAGGAACGGGTTGCGCAGCTGCGACAGTACCGCCACCTCAGCGTCTGCAACTGTGCGTGGAGGAACTGGTTCCGCCGCCAGCTGCTCCAGCCGTGTTGTGGTCTGTTCGGCTGCACGCTGCTGCGCTGCCTTCAGCTCCAAGAACCCCGCCTGCTGCGACAGCGCCACAAGCACATCACGCAGCGGGACTGATGACCCTGCATCATGAGGTGTGCCGCCGCATCTGCCTTCCAGCGCCAATATCACCGCCTCGGCTGCAGCCTCCACACACGGGGTGGTGTTTGCGTTTCCCCGCACCCCGTTGTCTGTAGAAGCACCCGGTGTCTTGTCTTTGCCGCTGCTGCCGCTGCCAGCACCAGCCAGCACCCACGCCCGTTCCACAATCGCCACCACCACCGCTCGGACGCTGGGCACCACCGCTGTATCATCATCAGCTGCACCGCATGTGCCGCGCACCGTGTCGGCCAGCTTCCGCTGATCGTCCGCAGTGAAAAATGCGTCCACACGCTGCTGCTCCGCCTTCGCCACCTGTGCCACACGCACCTTGCTGATGTACGCCACCGCGTCTGCCTGTGTGAAGGGTTGCATGTACAGCGACCTCGTCCCATCCCCACAGATTTGCGACGGTGTGTGATCCACGCTCTTCAGGTACTCACCGCGCGTCGTCACAATCACACTGCACTGATTCGCACACCACGGGTGCAGCCGCAGCACCCCTTGCCCGCCACTGGCCTTGTACGCGTCCCCCAAATCCTTCCGCGCCAGCCCCACCTCGTCCAGCGAGTCCAGGATCACCACAACGTCGTAGACACTGCTGAGGTGATCTAACGCAGCCCCCTCCAGCCCGAACGACTTCCCGATGAACTCGTCGATCCCGCCGTGTGTTGTGACGGTGGACGCACCAATCGACGGCAGCGCCACAAAGACAGGGAACACGGGCTTCTTTCTCTGCCCCGCAACCACGCCCGCATCCCCCTTCTTCTCCTGCAGCAGGTGGCACAGAACCGCAACCGCCGCAGATGTCTTCCCGGTGCCTCCGTCCCCGACCAGGCACAGCGGGTGCCGCCCCGTCCCCCTCGCCCCTTCCCCCGCCCCCTCCTCCCCGTGCCCGTCTGCCGCCAGCCACTCGTCCACCTCGTGCAGCAGCATCCTCGTCTCCGACTCCGCCACATGTGTATCGTCCCCGACCCTGCCCTCCACGTAGCCGTCCAGGAACTCCGCAAAGAGCGACGCCGTGTGCTGCAGCACCTTCCGCACCGCCTCAACTTGGTCCGCCACAGAGTAGTCGCCGGCGCCGTTGTTGCTGTCTTTCTTCTCGTCATGCGCAGCTACCTCCTGCATCACAATCACGTCGAAGGGCTGCCCCACCATGCGCAGCAGCGTCGGGGACAGCTTCCACTGCACCCGGAACTCGATGTTGCTGTCGTACAGCAGCTCCGCCTCCTGCGGGAACACGCTTGCGAATCCCACCTCCGCCGCACCCTGCTTCGCCACAATCACAAAAAACGTCCCAGCCTTCCCGTACATGAAGGTCTTCGCCACACCCTGTTCCTGCGTCGTCGACGTGAAGGCATTCCACACCACCGACGTCCCCACCTTGTACTGCGCCGACACGTTCACGTTGATCCCGCGGAACACCGTGGTCAGGCTCGGCCGCCGGCTCCGGATCAGCCGCGTCAGCTTCGCTATCAGCGGCTGGAACGTCGCAATCACGTGCAGCTGTGCCGGTGCAGGCTCAAGCTCGAACACGCTGCCTGCCGCGGACTCACGCGCTTCCTTCGACAGCCCAATCGTCCGCATCGCCTGGTTCATCCCGAAGTACAGTGCCGGCCGCACGCAACCCGCCCCGTGGTTCCCCAGCACAACCGGGTCGGTGAAGTTCCCGTGGTACTCCTTCACGCTAGGTGCACCGTCTGCCTTGCGCACGAGATCGCACGTCTCACTGTTGACTTCGTACTCCACGCAGTCGCAGATGAAGAGGTAGCCTGCGCACAGATGTTCGAACCAGTCGCCCACCGCCATCCAGTCCTCGATCTCGTCTGGCGCATTCTCCACATGCTGCAGCACCCGCTGCACAACAAACCGCAGCCCCAGCAGCATGCTGTCCACGTGATTTGCCCGGTACCCGAGATCCGGTCGCACCGTCAGCAGCTGCACCAGCCACTCCAGCAGCGGTGTCTCGCCCGCCTTGTCGCTGCGCGTGAAGCGGATCTTCCGCCCGTCCACGTGGTTCTCCAGCCGCTCGCTCGTCTTGTCCTTGTCGGTGGGTTTGTCTGTGGGGAGCTCCTGTGGCGGTGGCTGAGCCTGCGACTGTGGGAGTCCATCCGATGCAGTGTGGGCTGCATCAGTAACAGTGGGAACACGTGCCCTCAAGGGCGCCCACTCGTCTGTGAGGAAGTGCCGCAGCCTGCTGACCACCTCCGTCTGCATCTTCCCCACTTGCTCGGCGAGGGCCGCCAGCAGCGCACTGCGTGTGCCGACATCACGGTGCTGCAGCGCGTACCACACCGGTGTGCGCCCCTCCCCGTCCGGAACGCTGGCTGCCCCGCACTCCTCCACCAGAAACTTGACTGCTTCGGCAGCAGCGGGAACCCCCCTGCACGCGGGCTGCAACACCTCGTGCAGCAGCGTCCGCCCGGTGTGTGGGTCCGACGCGTTTACGTCCGCCTTGTGCTTCTCCACAGTTACTGCAGGGTGTACTACACTAAAGGAGTACGATTTCCCTGAATTTTCCGGGCACTGATTCACGAATTTACATCCGGAGGGAGCCCGGTGGTCTCAGCTTCTGTCTGCGCGCCCTGCCGTACTGTGGCTGCTTTTGTGGGCTCGTGCAGCAGGTTCTACTTTTACTTCTACCGGAACGCTCCTTGCATGGTACTACACTTCTCGAGGTGTGGTGGTGGGTGAGTCTCGAGGTGAGTGGTGGTGATCGTGCCCTTTCCACACGCAGGGAGGACTTGCTTCTCTTGCTGGTGTTGGTTGCGGTGGTGGAGGGAGGGTCCAAAGCTGGGAGGTCGGGAGGCCTACGTGCGGGAGTCTGCGGCGTGGAGGCCGCAGTCCGCGCCCCGAAACCCACCAGCCCGCGGGCGAAAATCGCATTGTCTTTTCCATATTCAGTCCCAATAAATGGTGGACCGTAAAAAAGATGGAACGTTTGGCCTTTTTTTGGGAACTTGGAACATTTTTACGGTCCACCCTTTTTCCGTTTACGGTAGGTTCCCAGGCATGGGGCAACCTCGCAGATAGGTTCCAAGGCATGGGGCAACCTCTCACATAGGTTCCCAGGCATGGGGCAACCTCGCAGATAGGTTCCAAGGCATGGGGCAACCTCTCACATAGGTTCCAAGGCATGGGGCAACCTCTCACATAGGTTCCCAGGCATGGGGCAACCTCGCAGATAGGTTCCAAGGCATGGGGCAACCTCTCACATAGGTTCCAAGGCATGGGGCAACCTCGCAGATAGGTTCCAAGGCATGGGGCAACCTCTAACATAGGTTCCCAGGCATGGGGCAACCTCGCAGATAGGTTCCAAGGCATGGGGCAACCTCTAACATAGGTTCCAAGGCATGGGGCAACCTCTCACATAGGTTCCCAGGCATGGGGCAACCTCGCAGATAGGTTCCAAGGCATGGGGCAACCTCGCACATAGGTTCCAAGGCATGGGGCAACCTCTCACATAGGTTCCAAGGCATGGGGCAACCTCGCAGATAGGTTCCAAGGCATGGGGCAACCTCTAACATAGGTTCCCAGGCATGGGGCAACCTCGCAGATAGGTTCCAAGGCATGGGGCAACCTCTAACATAGGTTCCCAGGCATGGGGCAACCTCGCAGATAGGTTCCAAGGCATGGGGCAACCTCGCAGATAGGTTCCAAGGCATGGGGCAACCTCTCACATAGGTTCCCAGGCATGGGGCAACCTCGCAGATAGGTTCGAAGGCATGGGGCAACCTCTCACATAGGTTCCAAGGCATGGGGCAACCTCTCACATAGGTTCCCAGGCATGGGGCAACCTCGCAGATAGGTTCCAAGGCATGGGGCAACCTCTCACATAGGTTCCAAGGCATGGGGCAACCTCGCAGATAGGTTCCAAGGCATGGGGCAACCTCTAACATAGGTTCCCAGGCATGGGGCAACCTCGCAGATAGGTTCCAAGGCATGGGGCAACCTCTAACATAGGTTCCCAGGCATGGGGCAACCTCGCAGATAGGTTCCAAGGCATGGGGCAACCTCTAACATAGGTTCCCAGGCATGGGGCAACCTCGCAGATAGGTTCCAAGGCATGGGGCAACCTCTCACATAGGTTCCCAGGCATGGGGCAACCTCGCAGATAGGTTCCAAGGCATGGGGCAACCTCACACATAGGTTCCAAGGCATGGGGCAACCTCGCAGATAGGTTCCAAGGCATGGGGCAACCTCTCACATAGGTTCCAAGGCATGGGGCAACCTCGCAGATAGGTTCCAAGGCATGGGGCAACCTCTCACATAGGTTCCCAGGCATGGGGCAACCTCGCAGATAGGTTCCAAGGCATGGGGCAACCTCTCACATAGGTTCCCAGGCATGGGGCAACCTCGCAGATAGGTTCCAAGGCATGGGGCAACCTCTCACATAGGTTCCAAGGCATGGGGCAACCTCGCAGATAGGTTCCAAGGCATGGGGCAACCTCTAACATAGGTTCCCAGGCATGGGGCAACCTCGCAGATAGGTTCCAAGGCATGGGGCAACCTCTAACATGGGTTCCAAGGCATGGGGCAACCTCTCACATAGGTTCCCAGGCATGGGGCAACCTCGCAGATAGGTTCCAAGGCATGGGGCAACCTCTCACATAGGTTCCAAGGCATGGGGCAACCTCGCAGATAGGTTCCAAGGCATGGGGCAACCTCGCAGATAGGTTCCAAGGCATGGGGCAACCTCTAACATAGGTTCCCAGGCATGGGGCAACCTCGCAGATAGGTTCCAAGGCATGGGGCAACCTCTCACATAGGTTCCCAGGCATGGGGCAACCTCGCAGATAGGTTCCAAGGCATGGGGCAACCTCTCACATAGGTTCCAAGGCATGGGGCAACCTCTCACATAGGTTCCCAGGCATGGGGCAACCTCGCAGATAGGTTCCAAGGCATGGGGCAACCTCGCAGATAGGGTCCAAGGCATGGGGCAACCTCTCACATAGGTTCCAAGGCATGGGGCAACCTCGCAGATAGGTTCCAAGGCATGGGGCAACCTCTAACATAGGTTCCCAGGCATGGGGCAACCTCGCAGATAGGTTCCAAGGCATGGGGCAACCTCTCACATAGGTTCCCAGGCATGGGGCAACCTCGCAGATAGGTTCCAAGGCATGGGGCAACCTCACACATAGGTTCCAAGGCATGGGGCAACCTCGCAGATAGGTTCCAAGGCATGGGGCAACCTCGCAGATAGGTTCCAAGGCATGGGGCAACCTCTCACATAGGTTCCAAGGCATGGGGCAACCTCGCAGATAGGTTCCAAGGCATGGGGCAACCTCTAACATAGGTTCCCAGGCATGGGGCAACCTCGCAGATAGGTTCCAAGGCATGGGGCAACCTCTCACATAGGTTCCCAGGCATGGGGCAACCTCGCAGATAGGTTCCAAGGCATGGGGCAACCTCTAACATAGGTTCCCAGGCATGGGGCAACCTCGCAGATAGGTTCCAAGGCATGGGGCAACCTCTCACATAGGTTCCAAGGCATGGGGCAACCTCTAACATAGGTTCCCAGGCATGGGGCAACCTCGCAGATAGGTTCCAAGGCATGGGGCAACCTCTCACATAGGTTCCCAGGCATGGGACAACCTCGCAGATAGGTTCCAAGGCATGGGGCAACCTCGCAGATAGGTTCCAAGGCATGGGGCAACCTCTCACATAGGTTCCAAGGCATGGGGCAACCTCTAACATAGGTTCCCAGGCATGGGGCAACCTCGCAGATAGGTTCCAAGGCATGGGGCAACCTCTCACATAGGTTCCCAGGCATGGGGCAACCTCGCAGATAGGTTCCAAGGCATGGGGCAACCTCTCACATAGGTTCCCAGGCATGGGGCAACCTCGCAGATAGGGTCCAAGGCATGGGGCAACCTCACACATAGGTTCCAAGGCATGGGGCAACCTCGCAGATAGGTTCCAAGGCATGGGGCAACCTCGCAGATAGGTTCCAAGGCATGGGGCAACCTCTCACATAGGTTCCAAGGCATGGGGCAACCTCGCAGATAGGTTCCAAGGCATGGGGCAACCTCTCACATAGGTTCCAAGGCATGGGGCAACCTCGCAGATAGGTTCCAAGGCATGGGGCAACCTCTAACATAGGTTCCCAGGCATGGGGCAACCTCGCAGATAGGTTCCAAGGCATGGGGCAACCTCGCAGATAGGTTCCAAGGCATGGGGCAACCTCTCACATAGGTTCCAAGGCATGGGGCAACCTCTAACATAGGTTCCCAGGCATGGGGCAACCTCGCAGATAGGTTCCAAGGCATGGGGCAACCTCTCACATAGGTTCCCAGGCATGGGGCAACCTCGCAGATAGGTTCCAAGGCATGGGGCAACCTCTCACATAGGTTCCAAGGCATGGGGCAACCTCGCAGATAGGTTCCAAGGCATGGGGCAACCTCTAACATAGGTTCCCAGGCATGGGGCAACCTCGCAGATAGGTTCCAAGGCATGGGGCAACCTCTAACATGGGTTCCAAGGCATGGGGCAACCTCTCACATAGGTTCCCAGGCATGGGGCAACCTCGCAGATAGGTTCCAAGGCATGGGGCAACCTCTCACATAGGTTCCAAGGCATGGGGCAACCTCGCAGATAGGTTCCAAGGCATGGGGCAACCTCTCACATAGGTTCCCAGGCATGGGGCAACCTCGCAGATAGGTTCCAAGGCATGGGGCAACCTCTCACATAGGTTCCCAGGCATGGGGCAACCTCGCAGATAGGTTCCAAGGCATGGGGCAACCTCGCAGATAGGGTCCAAGGCATGGGGCAACCTCTCACATAGGTTCCAAGGCATGGGGCAACCTCGCAGATAGGTTCCAAGGCATGGGGCAACCTCTCACATAGGTTCCCAGGCATGGGGCAACCTCGCAGATAGGTTCCAAGGCATGGGGCAACCTCACACATAGGTTCCAAGGCATGGGGCAACCTCGCAGATAGGTTCCAAGGCATGGGGCAACCTCGCAGATAGGTTCCAAGGCATGGGGCAACCTCTCACATAGGTTCCAAGGCATGGGGCAACCTCGCAGATAGGTTCCAAGGCATGGGGCAACCTCTAACATAGGTTCCCAGGCATGGGGCAACCTCGCAGATAGGTTCCAAGGCATGGGGCAACCTCTCACATAGGTTCCCAGGCATGGGGCAACCTCGCAGATAGGTTCCAAGGCATGGGGCAACCTCTAACATAGGTTCCCAGGCATGGGGCAACCTCGCAGATAGGTTCCAAGGCATGGGGCAACCTCTCACATAGGTTCCAAGGCATGGGGCAACCTCTAACATAGGTTCCCAGGCATGGGGCAACCTCGCAGATAGGTTCCAAGGCATGGGGCAACCTCTCACATAGGTTCCAAGGCATGGGGCAACCTCGCAGATAGGTTCCAAGGCATGGGGCAACCTCTAACATAGGTTCCCAGGCATGGGGCAACCTCGCAGATAGGTTCCAAGGCATGGGGCAACCTCGCAGATAGGTTCCAAGGCATGGGGCAACCTCTCACATAGGTTCCAAGGCATGGGGCAACCTCTAACATAGGTTCCCAGGCATGGGGCAACCTCGCAGATAGGTTCCAAGGCATGGGGCAACCTCTCACATAGGTTCCCAGGCATGGGGCAACCTCGCAGATAGGTTCCAAGGCATGGGGCAACCTCTCACATAGGTTCCAAGGCATGGGGCAACCTCGCAGATAGGTTCCAAGGCATGGGGCAACCTCTAACATAGGTTCCCAGGCATGGGGCAACCTCGCAGATAGGTTCCAAGGCATGGGGCAACCTCTAACATGGGTTCCAAGGCATGGGGCAACCTCTCACATAGGTTCCCAGGCATGGGGCAACCTCGCAGATAGGTTCCAAGGCATGGGGCAACCTCTCACATAGGTTCCAAGGCATGGGGCAACCTCGCAGATAGGTTCCAAGGCATGGGGCAACCTCGCAGATAGGTTCCAAGGCATGGGGCAACCTCTAACATAGGTTCCCAGGCATGGGGCAACCTCGCAGATAGGTTCCAAGGCATGGGGCAACCTCTAACATAGGTTCCCAGGCATGGGGCAACCTCGCAGATAGGTTCCAAGGCATGGGGCAACCTCTCACATAGGTTCCCAGGCATGGGGCAACCTCGCAGATAGGTTCCAAGGCATGGGGCAACCTCTCACATAGGTTCCAAGGCATGGGGCAACCTCGCAGATAGGTTCCAAGGCATGGGGCAACCTCTAACATAGGTTCCCAGGCATGGGGCAACCTCGCAGATAGGTTCCAAGGCATGGGGCAACCTCGCAGATAGGTTCCAAGGCATGGGGCAACCTCGCAGATAGGTTCCAAGGCATGGGGCAACCTCGCAGATAGGTTCCAAGGCATGGGGCAACCTCTAACATAGGTTCCCAGGCATGGGGCAACCTCGCAGATAGGTTCCAAGGCATGGGGCAACCTCTCACATAGGTTCCCAGGCATGGGGCAACCTCGCAGATAGGTTCCAAGGCATGGGGCAACCTCTCACATAGGTTCCCAGGCATGGGGCAACCTCGCAGATAGGTTCCAAGGCATGGGGCAACCTCTCACATAGGTTCCAAGGCATGGGGCAACCTCTCACATAGGTTCCCAGGCATGGGGCAACCTCGCAGATAGGTTCCAAGGCATGGGGCAACCTCGCAGATAGGGTCCAAGGCATGGGGCAACCTCTCACATAGGTTCCAAGGCATGGGGCAACCTCGCAGATAGGTTCCAAGGCATGGGGCAACCTCTAACATAGGTTCCCAGGCATGGGGCAACCTCGCAGATAGGTTCCAAGGCATGGGGCAACCTCTAACATAGGTTCCCAGGCATGGGGCAACCTCGCAGATAGGTTCCAAGGCATGGGGCAACCTCTCACATAGGTTCCAAGGCATGGGGCAACCTCTAACATAGGTTCCCAGGCATGGGGCAACCTCGCAGATAGGTTCCAAGGCATGGGGCAACCTCTCACATAGGTTCCAAGGCATGGGGCAACCTCGCAGATAGGTTCCAAGGCATGGGGCAACCTCTAACATAGGTTCCCAGGCATGGGGCAACCTCGCAGATAGGTTCCAAGGCATGGGGCAACCTCGCAGATAGGTTCCAAGGCATGGGGCAACCTCTCACATAGGTTCCAAGGCATGGGGCAACCTCTAACATAGGTTCCCAGGCATGGGGCAACCTCGCAGATAGGTTCCAAGGCATGGGGCAACCTCTCACATAGGTTCCAAGGCATGGGGCAACCTCGCAGATAGGTTCCAAGGCATGGGGCAACCTCTAACATAGGTTCCCAGGCATGGGGCAACCTCGCAGATAGGTTCCAAGGCATGGGGCAACCTCTAACATGGGTTCCAAGGCATGGGGCAACCTCTCACATAGGTTCCCAGGCATGGGGCAACCTCGCAGATAGGTTCCAAGGCATGGGGCAACCTCTCACATAGGTTCCAAGGCATGGGGCAACCTCGCAGATAGGTTCCAAGGCATGGGGCAACCTCGCAGATAGGTTCCAAGGCATGGGGCAACCTCTAACATAGGTTCCCAGGCATGGGGCAACCTCGCAGATAGGTTCCAAGGCATGGGGCAACCTCTAACATAGGTTCCCAGGCATGGGGCAACCTCGCAGATAGGTTCCAAGGCATGGGGCAACCTCTCACATAGGTTCCCAGGCATGGGGCAACCTCGCAGATAGGTTCCAAGGCATGGGGCAACCTCTCACATAGGTTCCAAGGCATGGGGCAACCTCGCAGATAGGTTCCAAGGCATGGGGCAACCTCTAACATAGGTTCCCAGGCATGGGGCAACCTCGCAGATAGGTTCCAAGGCATGGGGCACCCTCGCAGATAGGTTCCAAGGCATGGGGCAACCTCGCAGATAGGTTCCAAGGCATGGGGCAACCTCGCAGATAGGTTCCAAGGCATGGGGCAACCTCTAACATAGGTTCCCAGGCATGGGGCAACCTCGCAGATAGGTTCCAAGGCATGGGGCAACCTCTCACATAGGTTCCCAGGCATGGGGCAACCTCGCAGATAGGTTCCAAGGCATGGGGCAACCTCTCACATAGGTTCCCAGGCATGGGGCAACCTCGCAGATAGGTTCCAAGGCATGGGGCAACCTCTCACATAGGTTCCAAGGCATGGGGCAACCTCTCACATAGGTTCCCAGGCATGGGGCAACCTCGCAGATAGGTTCCAAGGCATGGGGCAACCTCGCAGATAGGGTCCAAGGCATGGGGCAACCTCTCACATAGGTTCCAAGGCATGGGGCAACCTCGCAGATAGGTTCCAAGGCATGGGGCAACCTCTAACATAGGTTCCCAGGCATGGGGCAACCTCGCAGATAGGTTCCAAGGCATGGGGCAACCTCTCACATAGGTTCCCAGGCATGGGGCAACCTCGCAGATAGGTTCCAAGGCATGGGGCAACCTCACACATAGGTTCCAAGGCATGGGGCAACCTCGCAGATAGGTTCCAAGGCATGGGGCAACCTCGCAGATAGGTTCCAAGGCATGGGGCAACCTCTCACATAGGTTCCAAGGCATGGGGCAACCTCGCAGATAGGTTCCAAGGCATGGGGCAACCTCTAACATAGGTTCCCAGGCATGGGGCAACCTCGCAGATAGGTTCCAAGGCATGGGGCAACCTCTCACATAGGTTCCCAGGCATGGGGCAACCTCGCAGATAGGTTCCAAGGCATGGGGCAACCTCTAACATAGGTTCCCAGGCATGGGGCAACCTCGCAGATAGGTTCCAAGGCATGGGGCAACCTCTCACATAGGTTCCAAGGCATGGGGCAACCTCTAACATAGGTTCCCAGGCATGGGGCAACCTCGCAGATAGGTTCCAAGGCATGGGGCAACCTCTCACATAGGTTCCCAGGCATGGGACAACCTCGCAGATAGGTTCCAAGGCATGGGGCAACCTCGCAGATAGGTTCCAAGGCATGGGGCAACCTCTCACATAGGTTCCAAGGCATGGGGCAACCTCTAACATAGGTTCCCAGGCATGGGGCAACCTCGCAGATAGGTTCCAAGGCATGGGGCAACCTCTCACATAGGTTCCCAGGCATGGGGCAACCTCGCAGATAGGTTCCAAGGCATGGGGCAACCTCTCACATAGGTTCCCAGGCATGGGGCAACCTCGCAGATAGGGTCCAAGGCATGGGGCAACCTCACACATAGGTTCCAAGGCATGGGGCAACCTCGCAGATAGGTTCCAAGGCATGGGGCAACCTCGCAGATAGGTTCCAAGGCATGGGGCAACCTCTCACATAGGTTCCAAGGCATGGGGCAACCTCGCAGATAGGTTCCAAGGCATGGGGCAACCTCTCACATAGGTTCCCAGGCATGGGGCAACCTCGCAGATAGGTTCCAAGGCATGGGGCAACCTCTAACATAGGTTCCCAGGCATGGGGCAACCTCGCAGATAGGTTCCAAGGCATGGGGCAACCTCTCACATAGGTTCCAAGGCATGGGGCAACCTCTAACATAGGTTCCCAGGCATGGGGCAACCTCGCAGATAGGTTCCAAGGCATGGGGCAACCTCTCACATAGGTTCCCAGGCATGGGGCAACCTCGCAGATAGGTTCCAAGGCATGGGGCAACCTCTCACATAGGTTCCCAGGCATGGGGCAACCTCGCAGATAGGTTCCAAGGCATGGGGCAACCTCTCACATAGGTTCCAAGGCATGGGGCAACCTCTCACATAGGTTCCCAGGCATGGGGCAACCTCGCAGATAGGTTCAAAGGCATGGGGCAACCTCGCAGATAGGTTCCAAGGCATGGGGCAACCTCTCACATAGGTTCCAAGGCATGGGGCAACCTCGCAGATAGGTTCCAAGGCATGGGGCAACCTCTAACATAGGTTCCCAGGCATGGGGCAACCTCGCAGATAGGTTCCAAGGCATGGGGCAACCTCTAACATAGGTTCCCAGGCATGGGGCAACCTCGCAGATAGGTTCCAAGGCATGGGGCAACCTCTCACATAGGTTCCCAGGCATGGGGCAACCTCGCAGATAGGTTCCAAGGCATGGGGCAACCTCACACATAGGTTCCAAGGCATGGGGCAACCTCGCAGATAGGTTCCAAGGCATGGGGCAACCTCGCAGATAGGTTCCAAGGCATGGGGCAACCTCTCACATAGGTTCCAAGGCATGGGGCAACCTCGCAGATAGGTTCCAAGGCATGGGGCAACCTCTAACATAGGTTCCCAGGCATGGGGCAACCTCGCAGATAGGTTCCAAGGCATGGGGCAACCTCGCAGATAGGTTCCAAGGCATGGGGCAACCTCTCACATAGGTTCCCAGGCATGGGGCAACCTCGCAGATAGGTTCCAAGGCATGGGGCAACCTCTCACATAGGTTCCAAGGCATGGGGCAACCTCTCACATAGGTTCCCAGGCATGGGGCAACCTCGCAGATAGGTTCCAAGGCATGGGGCAACCTCGAACATAGGTTCCCAGGCATGGGGCAACCTCGCAGATAGGTTCCAAGGCATGGGGCAACCTCGCACATAGGTTCCAAGGCATGGGGCAACCTCTAACATAGGTTCCCAGGCATGGGGCAACCTCGCAGATAGATTCCAAGGCATGGGGCAACCTCTAACATAGGTTCCAAGGCATGGGGCAACCTCTCACATAGGTTCCCAGGCATGGGGCAACCTCGCAGATAGGTTCCAAGGCATGGGGCAACCTCGCACATAGGTTCCAAGGCATGGGGCAACCTCTCACATAGGTTCCAAGGCATGGGGCAACCTCGCAGATAGGTTCCAAGGCATGGGGCAACCTCTAACATAGGTTCCCAGGCATGGGGCAACCTCGCAGATAGGTTCCAAGGCATGGGGCAACCTCTAACATAGGTTCCCAGGCATGGGGCAACCTCGCAGATAGGTTCCAAGGCATGGGGCAACCTCTCACATAGGTTCCCAGGCATGGGGCAACCTCGCAGATAGGTTCCAAGGCATGGGGCAACCTCTCACATAGGTTCCCAGGCATGGGGCAACCTCGCAGATAGGTTCCAAGGCATGGGGCAACCTCTCACATAGGTTCCCAGGCATGGGGCAACCTCGCAGATAGGTTCCAAGGCATGGGGCAGCCTCGCAGAGAGGTTCCAAGGCATGGGGCAACCTCTCACATAGGTTCCAAGGCATGGGGCAACCTCGCAGATAGGTTCCAAGGCATGGGGCAACCTCGCAGATAGGTTCCAAGGCATGGGGCAACCTCTAACATAGGTTCCCAGGCATGGGGCAACCTCGCAGATAGGTTCCAAGGCATGGGGCAACCTCTAACATAGGTTCCCAGGCATGGGGCAACCTCGCAGATAGGTTCCAAGGCATGGGGCAACCTCTAACATAGGTTCCCAGGCATGGGGCAACCTCGCAGATAGGTTCCAAGGCATGGGGCAACCTCTAACATAGGTTCCCAGGCATGGGGCAACCTCGCAGATAGGTTCCAAGGCATGGGGCAACCTCTCACATAGGTTCCCAGGCATGGGGCAACCTCGCAGATAGGTTCCAAGGCATGGGGCAACCTCTCACATAGGTTCCCAGGCATGGGGCAACCTCGCAGATAGGTTCCAAGGCATGGGGCAACCTCTCACATAGGTTCCAAGGCATGGGGCAACCTCGCAGATAGGTTCCAAGGCATGGGGCAACCTCTCACATAGGTTCCAAGGCATGGGGCAACCTCGCAGATAGGTTCCAAGGCATGGGGCAACCTCTAACATAGGTTCCCAGGCATGGGGCAACCTCGCAGATAGGTTCCAAGGCATGGGGCAACCTCTCACATAGGTTCCCAGGCATGGGGCAACCTCGCAGATAGGTTCCAAGGCATGGGGCAACCTCTAACATAGGTTCCCAGGCATGGGGCAACCTCGCAGATAGGTTCCAAGGCATGGGGCAACCTCTCACATAGGTTCCAAGGCATGGGGCAACCTCTAACATAGGTTCCCAGGCATGGGGCAACCTCGCAGATAGGTTCCAAGGCATGGGGCAACCTCTCACATAGGTTCCCAGGCATGGGGCAACCTCGCAGATAGGTTCCAAGGCATGGGGCAACCTCGCAGATAGGTTCCAAGGCATGGGGCAACCTCTCACATAGGTTCCAAGGCATGGGGCAACCTCTAACATAGGTTCCCAGGCATGGGGCAACCTCGCAGATAGGTTCCAAGGCATGGGGCAACCTCTCACATAGGTTCCCAGGCATGGGGCAACCTCGCAGATAGGTTCCAAGGCATGGGGCAACCTCTCACATAGGTTCCCAGGCATGGGGCAACCTCGCAGATAGGGTCCAAGGCATGGGGCAACCTCACACATAGGTTCCAAGGCATGGGGCAACCTCGCAGATAGGTTCCAAGGCATGGGGCAACCTCGCAGATAGGTTCCAAGGCATGGGGCAACCTCTCACATAGGTTCCAAGGCATGGGGCAACCTCGCAGATAGGTTCCAAGGCATGGGGCAACCTCTAACATAGGTTCCCAGGCATGGGGCAACCTCGCAGATAGGTTCCAAGGCATGGGGCAACCTCTCACATAGGTTCCCAGGCATGGGGCAACCTCGCAGATAGGTTCCAAGGCATGGGGCAACCTCTAACATAGGTTCCCAGGCATGGGGCAACCTCGCAGATAGGTTCCAAGGCATGGGGCAACCTCGCAGATAGGTTCCAAGGCATGGGGCAACCTCTCACATAGGTTCCAAGGCATGGGGCAACCTCTAACATAGGTTCCCAGGCATGGGGCAACCTCGCAGATAGGTTCCAAGGCATGGGGCAACCTCTCACATAGGTTCCCAGGCATGGGGCAACCTCGCAGATAGGTTCCAAGGCATGGGGCAACCTCTCACACAGGTTCCAAGGCATGGGGCAACCTCTCACATAGGTTCCCAGGCATGGGGCAACCTCGCAGATAGGTTCAAAGGCATGGGGCAACCTCGCAGATAGGTTCCAAGGCATGGGGCAACCTCTCACATAGGTTCCAAGGCATGGGGCAACCTCGCAGATAGGTTCCAAGGCATGGGGCAACCTCGCAGATAGGTTCCAAGGCATGGGGCAACCTCTAACATAGGTTCCCAGGCATGGGGCAACCTCGCAGATAGGTTCCAAGGCATGGGGCAACCTCTAACATAGGTTCCCAGGCATGGGGCAACCTCGCAGATAGGTTCCAAGGCATGGGGCAACCTCTCACATAGGTTCCCAGGCATGGGGCAACCTCGCAGATAGGTTCCAAGGCATGGGGCAACCTCACACATAGGTTCCAAGGCATGGGGCAACCTCGCAGATAGGTTCCAAGGCATGGGGCAACCTCGCAGATAGGTTCCAAGGCATGGGGCAACCTCTCACATAGGTTCCAAGGCATGGGGCAACCTCGCAGATAGGTTCCAAGGCATGGGGCAACCTCTAACATAGGTTCCCAGGCATGGGGCAACCTCGCAGATAGGTTCCAAGGCATGGGGCAACCTCGCAGATAGGTTCCAAGGCATGGGGCAACCTCTCACATAGGTTCCCAGGCATGGGGCAACCTCGCAGATAGGTTCCAAGGCATGGGGCAACCTCTCACATAGGTTCCAAGGCATGGGGCAACCTCTCACATAGGTTCCCAGGCATGGGGCAACCTCGCAGATAGGTTCCAAGGCATGGGGCAACCTCTCACATAGGTTCCCAGGCATGGGGCAACCTCGCAGATAGGTTCCAAGGCATGGGGCAACCTCGCACATAGGTTCCAAGGCATGGGGCAACCTCGCAGATAGGTTCCAAGGCATGGGGCAACCTCTAACATAGGTTCCCAGGCATGGGGCAACCTCGCAGATAGGTTCCAAGGCATGGGGCAACCTCTAACATAGGTTCCAAGGCATGGGGCAACCTCTCACATAGGTTCCCAGGCATGGGGCAACCTCGCAGATAGGTTCCAAGGCATGGGGCAACCTCGCACATAGGTTCCAAGGCATGGGGCAACCTCTCACATAGGTTCCAAGGCATGGGGCAACCTCGCAGATAGGTTCCAAGGCATGGGGCAACCTCTAACATAGGTTCCCAGGCATGGGGCAACCTCGCAGATAGGTTCCAAGGCATGGGGCAACCTCTAACATAGGTTCCCAGGCATGGGGCAACCTCGCAGATAGGTTCCAAGGCATGGGGCAACCTCTCACATAGGTTCCCAGGCATGGGGCAACCTCGCAGATAGGTTCCAAGGCATGGGGCAACCTCTCACATAGGTTCCCAGGCATGGGGCAACCTCGCAGATAGGTTCCAAGGCATGGGGCAACCTCTCACATAGGTTCCAAGGCATGGGGCAACCTCTCACATAGGTTCCCAGGCATGGGGCAACCTCGCAGATAGGTTCCAAGGCATGGGGCAGCCTCGCAGAGAGGTTCCAAGGCATGGGGCAACCTCGCAGATAGGTTCCAAGGCATGGGGCAACCTCTAACATAGGTTCCCAGGCATGGGGCAACCTCGCAGATAGGTTCCAAGGCATGGGGCAACCTCTAACATAGGTTCCCAGGCATGGGGCAACCTCGCAGATAGGTTCCAAGGCATGGGGCAACCTCTAACATAGGTTCCCAGGCATGGGGCAACGTCGCAGATAGGTTCCAAGGCATGGGGCAACCTCTAACATAGGTTCCCAGGCATGGGGCAACCTCGCAGATAGGTTCCAAGGCATGGGGCAACCTCTCACATAGGGTCCCAGGCATGGGGCAACCTCGCAGATAGGTTCCAAGGCATGGGGCAACCTCTAACATAGGTTCACAGGCATGGGGCAACCTCGCAGATAGGTTCCAAGGCATGGGGCAACCTCACACATAGGTTCCAAGGCATGGGGCAACCTCGCAGATAGGTTCCAAGGCATGGGGCAACCTCTCACATAGGTTCCAAGGCATGGGGCAACCTCGCAGATAGGTTCCAAGGCATGGGGCAACCTCTAACATAGGTTCCCAGGCATGGGGCAACCTCGCAGATAGGTTCCAAGGCATGGGGCAACCTCGCAGATAGGTTCCAAGGCATGGGGCAACCTCTAACATAGGTTCCCAGGCATGGGGCAACCTCGCAGATAGGTTCCAAGGCATGGGGCAACCTCTAACATAGGTTCCCAGGCATGGGGCAACCTCGCAGATAGGTTCCAAGGCATGGGGCAACCTCTCACATAGGTTCCCAGGCATGGGGCAACCTCGCAGATAGGTTCCAAGCCGGCAGTGAAGGTGGCAGCGAAGCCGGCAGTGAAGGTGGCAGCGAAGCCGGCGGCGAAGTCGAGTAAGAAGAAGAAGAGCGCAGAGAGTCCCGAGGCTGCGGAGGCGACGAACATTGTGGCTGATTTTTGCACGGCCTTCCTCGTTAAAAAAGGGGGAAGTGTGCTGACACTGGGATCCATTAGAAGGCTCCTAGCAACGGTGTTGACCGGCAAGGAGATCAACAAGCACAGCCCCCAGGTGGCCAACGCCATCACCGCCGTATTCCCTGACATGGACAAGCTCGCTGTGAGGGAGGTCGAGATGATGCAGAAGGACGGCACCCTCCCCGCCACCTACAGGGTTGAGGTGAAGCGCGGGAAGGTGCAAGACACCAAGTTGGTGGGTGTCACCCTCAAGCCAAAGATGCCCTTGGCTTGGGCGGAGGAGGGCCACAAGAAGAATCCGCTGTACCAGCGGGTCCTTGCTGCGCTTGCCCCGGCCTACAAGGAGGTCGAGATGAACAACGTGTACACTGCCGTGCAGCAGGAGGAGGATACTACGACGAAGAATGTGATGCAGCACTTCCCGGTGGTCACCCCGTTGCCTGGGGCAGCCAACGTGCATGTGGTGATGCTCGAGGGGCTGTTGACCCGGGTTGAGTTTTCAGTGACAGGCCTGCAGGTGTCGCTGACGTGTCTTCGCGTGGTCCACGAGGGTTCGACAATCCCCAGCGGCACATACACCGCCACCTATTTCCTCCCCAGGAGCCCTGCCGATGGCGAGCCCATCACCTGCGAGCAGGTGGAGGGGCAGTTGGCCCTGTGGAAGGTCGCCGTTCCTTTGGAACAGCCCCGCGCCACGGTGACCGGCTCAGGCCAGGCCAACACCTCCACCGTGGGGAGGTACAAGGACCTGCTGGAGATCGACCTCGCACAGCCTGAGGTCCCCGACACAGAGGAAGAAGCCCCTCCGAGCATCCCGCAGGCCATCACAGTGGAGGAGGACGACATGGACACCCTCTGAGGGAAGCTGGCTGTGCATCAGCCTGCGGAAGTTGAATGATCAGACTGTCATGGAAGCCACAAACCCCACACTCCAAAACATCGACAGTTTTTTCGCTTGGCTACATCTGACGTGGTGTGTGTGTTGCAACCTTATTCGGCTCCACTCACACTCGCTCTCACAGGTGTCACAGGGGGTATTTTCAAGACCCATGCCATCGAACCATGTCGAATGCAAATGAAGCGAAGAGTGTCGGGGAGACTCTTGCTGCCAACCGGCATGCCCTTCGGATGTCTCAACGGACACTCGCCAAGGTCAACCAGCTTCATAAGGAGCGTGTTGGTGAGAACCTGGGTGTGTCACGAAAGCGACTCCGCGAAATGGAGAAGCCTGCCTGCGAACGTGTTGAATGGCGCCTTTCCCGTGGTTTGCTCGGGGCATTTGAGTTCCTCGAAGAAGAGGCGGGAGAATCATCGACAATGCAGTGTAGCGTGCCACTTCTCGGCGTCATGTACACGGACGGATACACGCCACGTAATTCATTACGTTCCGATAACGCACGTGTCCGTCTGTCTCTCGGGGTCATCAATCCCGAAAACACGATGACTGCGCCGGGTATTACTTTATCAGACCTTCCGAAAGGTGATCACAAGCTGTTCCAAAATCACGCGTTGCTGCAACAGATCATGAGGCTGCACAAAGCGAAAATCTTCCGAGGGGTGCATGTCGCGAGTGTGTCCATAGCAAGAATAACCGCCGACCATGCTGAGCAGTGGGCAACAATGAGGCGATGCGGGGGGCGAGGGCACCGATGCTCACTGTGCGACATCCCAGAAGAACGCTGGTATCAACAGGTGCATCGATACCCGCACCTGACTCTCTCTGAGATGAAAGAGGCTGGCTACCCCTCCCTCTTGGCAGGTGTGCTTCCCAATGCCCGCTACGTCACCCCAGCACTCCATGACTGCAAGGGGCTCGCCATGCGGCTGATCAGGGTACTGGATGAGACAACAAAAAAAATATTCGACAAGACCTGTACAAACCTTGCACTGAATGTGTCGCAGAATGGGACAGGTGCTCAGTTCCGGAAGGTCGTGCTTGCCATGTCACAGGACACCACCTACAAGGGCTTGTTCCGCTACCTCTTTGTCTCCCTTGCAGACCTCATGCATTTCCGGTATGCAGACATCCCCTGGCGCTTCTGGGGATGCAAGGATGAGTCAGCCCGGATTCCCTTCTTGCGTGCTCGGATCTCAGGGCATATATTTCACTGGTTGATGGAGCATGCCGAAAAGGGATCAACGCGCAATGCCTACGTACACAGTCTCCATCATTGGTGGGCTCCAGAAGATGCAGTGCCTCTGCAGAACAACGACGAATTTGAAGAAGCAGAGAACGGACATCGCAAGAAAGATGCCGTTACAATCGCCAGCTCCGCAACTTACGAGAGAGATCTTGCAATGGCAGAAGAGAAGCGGCGCGAATCGGGCATGCCTTGGAAGGTTGCGCACCTGTCGCAGGACGGGATCCTCGGGTATAGAGAAGTCATTCTGTGTCCGTGTCTGCACACCCGACACGCTCATAGATTGGCTGTGTATGTTCTTTGCACACAGTTGACACAGCTGCAGAAGGGGTTTGTGCACTGCAACACACAGGACTTCGTTGAACCCAGCAGCGCGCCCTACTTCCTGTTCCGGTTCCCCGAAGGACACCGCAAATTATCGCTCTGCTTGTGCAAAATGCCAATCCCGCTGGGGGCGACTTTCACACCATTCGTGTCATCCGAGGCGACTTTGAGCACGCTTGACCAACGCGCACAGCAGGAGGGGGATGACAGTTCTGACGAAGAAGATGAGGAAAGCCTGCAGGATGGTTTGTCTTGCCCAAGGTGTAACACAACTACGACAGGCGACGGCCGCACTTTGACACCTCAAATTCTAACCGCTCACCTCCGCAGGTGCAGCCGCTACCAGGAGGATAGGTAGGTAGTCCAGAGTCCGGGGAAACTGACAGAAGCAAAACAAGCCCCTCCCCATCCCTCTTCCACCTTCCCCCCGCATGATTTTACCCCCCACGCCAGTAGACTGTAACTATATCATGGGAAAAATGGATGAAAATAGGTGAAAAGACTCCCGCTAGGGGGAGTCAGACTCCCCCTAGCGGGAGTATAGACTCCCGCTAGCGGGAGTCTTTGACACCCTCTCAGACTCCCGCTCCCAGACTCCCGCTAGGGCCGCTGGAGTCCACCGTGTAGGAGAAGTTTGGCACCTCGACCACTAAAATGGCCCCACGACGAGCTGCACAAATTCCAAACGTTCAACAGAGCTGGGTTTAGGAGCACCCGAAGAGGGGGTCCCACTGGGTGGGACCCCCGCTGGGCTTTGACTCCCCGCTGGGTGGGACCAGCCCCTGAGCCAGACCCACATTTCGAGATGAAGCCGGTTGACACCTCGACCTCAAAAATGCCCCCACTACGAGGCCGCACAGATCCGGTGACGCGGAGACACACTGCTGCGACGCTGTTGTGGCAGAGCCCGTAGAAGCAAAGGAGAACCTGCTGCGCTCGCCCCACAACGCAGCCACAGGACGACAGGGCCGGGCCCCCCCCTCTACAAAGGGTGGTTCCATCCTTGTGGCTTCTGTGGACAGAAAAAGCGACAACGGGGGTGGGGGAGTGGGGTGCGGGGTGCAGGTGGGCCGCGTCAGCAGTGCGCGGGTCGTGCTGGGGCTTGGAAATGGGGAACCTGGGAAGAGGAAAATAGGTGAAAACAAATATGGGTCCTCCCCACTAATCATAGATGTACCGCCCTTGGAAAAAAAAGGGCAAAAAGGGCGCCCCAGGGGCACTTCGCCCTTTTTCGAAAAAGGGCTCCTGAGGGGCGAATCTACCGCTTAAAAACGGGCAAAAAGGGCGAAAAATGGCCGAAAAAAAAGGGCGTTCCTCAAAAAAGGGCGGGTCAGGGGCGGAAAAATGGGGGTTTTCTGGGTGGGCTACTGGACTTTATTTGGGCACACTGAGGTGCCTTGCGCCACGTGGCGCACGGCAGCGAACGCCTTGGCAAGTGGGTGTCTCCCAAGGCAAAAATGAGTGAACGGGCAGCATGCCGTTCCACATTTTTGGTCTCTGGATCAACAAACGAGAGCGCACCACAGGTCTCGGCATTATCTGCTTTGAGAACCTCTGCATGGACAGGAACCGGAAGCCCCCCTGTGTAGGAGTGCTTCAGCAGAGACGAACATGTCGTCACGGTGGCGCTTCAGGCGTGTGCCGAGCTATATGTCGACACACACCTTCCCGGTGGGGCTCCAGGCATTTGCCGAGCTAGTGTATTGTATCAACTGTTATAACAATAATGAGAAAACATACATGGGCCAGGGCTGGGGTCAGGGGAATGGGCTGTTCAGTGGAGGTTCTGAGTGCGGCCGCCGGCTCTCATTTCTCACAGATTCAGAATCCTTAGGAAATCGATAAATTTTGGCCGCAAAAAGACGACACCACCGAAAATTCACCCAAAAACGTCGAGATACCTGTTTCTGGGCCTATTTTGCACCCAGAAACACGTTTTTGAGCCTCTGTGAAAAATCCGATTTTTTCAGATTTTTCGCGATTTTCGCATTGTCCTCGCCCAGCCAAAAAATCGATTTTTGGCTGGGAAATGCAGGGAAATGCAAAAAATCAACGAATTACGCCGTTTTAACCCCTTTCGTGCACTTTTTGGTCCTACAAGGGGGAATATGGGGTGTTGGGCCCCCCTACGACTTGTGTTTTTTTTTGGCTGAGGCGCCCCTGAAACGCCCCTGAGGCGCCCTTCAGGAGCCCCTGAAACGCCCCTCAGGAGCCCCTGAAACGCCCTTTTTTTTTCCAGGGGCGTTTCAAGGGCGTTTCAGGGGCTAAGGAAAAGTTTCACGGGCGAAACGCCATTTTTGACCAATTTTTTTCCCGCCCTTTTTGCCCTTTTTTTTCCAAGGGCGGTACATCTATGACTAATGAACTACGTAAGAACTACGTAAAAACTACGTAAATCGGCCCTTTCAGGGGCACCACCTGTATCGTTGTTTTTTTTGTACGAAAGTAAAGTGGGGGGGGGGGGGTCTTGCAGTGTGTGCGGATTTGCAAAGTAACCATCAGAAGCAGGGCATCCGTGTGGAGGGGGGACCTGGCGCAGCTCCTGAGGCAGGCAACAGCAGGATGCCCTGCGCGCTTCGGGTGGCGGGTTGGGGAGCCTCCCGATGACCAAGCCATCGGGGCACAAGTAAGCTCTGGCACAGTAGACACTGGAAAACCAGATGGCTGTTGTTCAAACCACACCACTACCCCCCGGGAGAACGTCGAATCAAGCAGGCCGAAGCAGCGCGCTGTGTTAGTGCCTGAGAGAGGGACAGAGGGGGGGAATTTCGTTCCCTTCCTGGTTGGTCAGCATCGCCGACACTCGCACGCGATTGCAGCCCACAAACTCGCCAGAGTCTCCGCCACACCTGCTTGGGCTAGGGGCAGGGCTGAGGGAGGAGGGCAGTTGAAACCACAGAAGCTAGACAGCTTCCTTGCCCCCCTGATAGACTCCTCTCCGGATGGAGGGACAATATTTCTATTCAACGCGACGCGCCGAGTATTTGCGTGGTGAAACGGGCACGAAAGGGATGTAAAAGAGGGGGGCAAACAAAGACACCTTACTTCAACAGGCTTGTATGTGCTGGCGATTGCACTAACAACAATCTTCTCTCTGAGGGTGCGGAGGCTTCGATCAGAAATGCAGAAAAGAGAGATGGTGTGAAGCTTACCTCACAACAAAATCCGGCTGCAAAGTGACACAGATCTGACACACACACAGCAACACAGAGCGAAAGGAAGCCCCCTTCGCCTAGTGGAGACCCCAGGCCAATAAGTTCCGGAGCTTTTGACGCGATCTGCCCAGTTTCGCTTCGAGCAACCCCCCGCGCAACACCTCGGAGATGTTGGGCCTCTCATGGAGCTGCAACGCCACATCCAGGCCGAACAGAAATTTGGCCTTCTGGCAGGCAACCGCCTCCTCCAGTATGTCATGCAGGAGGCTGTCCCCTGGGGATTCCTTCGTGACCAGCTCGTGCAGAACCCGGTGTACCCCCCTGTAGTCGCGCTGCACCGCACGCCCCGCTGCAGCGAGGCAGGCCCTTTCGTGGTGCTCGAGGAATATTTCGCGCGGCCAGTGCTCTTTCGCATGGCACAGCAGCACCGACAGCAGATCCACATCCAATGACTCTGCTGCCGTCACAAAGGCGGGGTCACTGCGCCCGCTAGCGCACATCTCGGGGGTGAACGGCACTCCGAGCTCCAGAAGCAGGCGCACCCCCTGTGCGGGATGGGTCTCCCGCGCTGCCCCTAGCAGGGCCTGCAGAGGGAACTCCCCGTCAGCATCGCGCTGGACCAACGCATCCCCCTCGCCCTCCACGCCGAGGAGGAGCAGGAGCGAGGTGCGGAACTCCCCACCGGTGCCCTCCCGCGCATTGGTCCCATGCCATATGCAGGCCTGGTGCACCGGGGAGCGGCGGTGCGGTTCTGGCCGGAGCCTGGCGAGGCGTGGGTCACCCACAAGCCTCTTGACAGCCGAGGTGATGCCGCCCCCCGCAGCAGCGCCGAGGAAGGTGGTCCCATGCTTCATCGGGGTGTCCATCGGGACCTCCGCGTTGAACACCGCGTCGGCCGAACTGTGGGAGTCACAGCTCGAACTGAGGAGTGGGCCGAAAATGGAAAGGGGGCTCCGCCCCGCCGCCACGTCATCTCTGGCTGTCTGCACCACCAGGGACAGCGAGGCTGGTGCGGCGTATGATGCCATCCGGAGCACCTCGGATGTCACGGCGCAGCCTTCATCCAGGAGGCAGGCAATTGCCTCGTCGCTGGTTCTGCCACGCATCATCACGCGCTCGAAGAGCTTCTCCTTGTCGGAAGTGGCTCGGGCAAACAGGGGCAGCAAGCGGAGCAGCTCCTGGGAATCGCCTGGCAGCCACCTCACGTCGCTGGGGTCGTGGTAACCCTCCCTGCGGAGAGTGTCGGTGGCTATCATGCGTGAGGTGAGCGACACGCGGACCTCGTCGCCGCTGGCAAGGCCGGTCCCAGAGATGGGCATATCGGGGTGGCCCAATGGGCTGTCGTCGAGGAGCAGTTCGCACGTGGTGAGGGCGAAGAGACGGCAGGCTGTGCTGATGAGGTCTGAGACCTTCCCATCGAGAGGAACATCCACTGTCTCGGTGTGGCCTTCAAGGCCTTGGATAGATATCTCCATGGCGTGGTGTGTAAGCTGGGATTGGGGTGGTGGGGTGGCAGTGGCAGTGTGGGGTGAGCAAAGGCCATGTCCTCCGCCCCACCCCACCCCACCCCCCTCTGCCAAAAAAGGAAGGAAAATGTGTTCCATAAGATTTCCCCGTCACGCCTCCGCCCCCCCCCTCTCCCAATCAAGTGGGTCATATGCTGTCTGTGCTGCTGCGGCATGTCAACAAGGGCAGATGGGGGGGGGGGGGTAGGGTGGGAGTGGGGCAGAGGCGTGTGGGCTGTGTGGGGAGATGCAACACAGCCAAGTGTGTCCAGCTGAGCTGAGCCTTGCGCTACTTCGGTCAGATCGGGGGGGGGGGTGGTGGGAGGTAAGGGGGGGGGGTTGCGGGGGGTGGGGGGGGGGGGGGTTTATTGAAAAACGAATGCCCTCTTTCATTCAATTTCGGTGGGGGGGGGGGGGTAAAATGTAAAAGTGGCTGTTCCACGATACGGCGGGGTGGGGACTGAGGACATCTGGCTTTTTTGTTGAAAAAGGCGTGGATGATCTCGCATCTGCCGACAGAGTATGCGTGTGTGTGTGTGTGTGTTTTGAAACCAGAGTTTGCGTAGCGTACTCTTGATAGGGTACTGGCCACGCCGGTGCCATGACTAGGTCACAGCACCGCCATCCGACCGAGTCGGGTGGTGTTTGCGACAGCAGGCCAGTACCGTCTCATGGGAGGCTACACAGTTACCACAACGTGTGAGATTTGTGTGTGTGTGTGTGTGGGGTGGTGGTTGGGACGGAGGCGGTATAGAATAATATAAACAGCACAATTCCACAGAGGGGGGAGTCGTCTTTCCCACCCTCCCCCCCCCCCCATCCCCCATCCACCCATCCCGCTCTCTTCCTTCTCTGCGCCGAAGTGTGTGCCAGGGTGGCTGGCCCCGCCTTTGCAGTGTTTACCGGAATAACAACCCCCCCCAAAAAAAAACTGTGTCAGCCACAAAAAAAGAAGCATCAACCGAGGATTTGCCGCCTCACTCCCCCACGACCCCCCCCCCCCACCCCACCACCCCTCGGCACACAAAGGTTCCACGAGGGCCAGCCTGGAGGGAGGTGGGCTGTATCGTATTTGAACTCTTCCAGAGAGGCCTTTTGCCCCAGACACCCCCCCCTCCGTAGAAAAAGAAAACGATGCCAGGGGATGGGTTTAACACAAAGTAAAAAGGGAGGTCTTCTTTTGCTCTGTGCTGCTGCATGTGTCACACAAACTGTGTATTCATCGCACAACTCTGATGAGACTTCAACACACACACACACACAGAGACATGAATCTTTCTGGAAAGCGTCGGTGGCACCTGGTAGGGGCAAGCCGGTTACCCGCCCTTCAAGCCCATAGGTAAGCGCACCCCGCTTTGCCGCGCGCACACATACACATGGACACCTCACACGTTCTGCTTATTTATCTTGGATTAGCGAACCTGCATCGCACAGAAGTCTATGAGATAACCGCTGCACAAGATCCGATACGCTATATTGTGCCAGTTGTAACGCATAAAATTGAAGGGCGGCTGCGAGTCTTTTGCTGCGCTTTGGAGTGCCTTGAGAAGGTCCACCCCCTCACCCTCCTTCCCACCCTATATCCCTCCCCCCGCCACCACCCCCGCCGGGGGATCAAACAAGACACGCTCGGACGAAACGACAGGCACACGTGAGGGGGGAGGGGGGGCGAATAGGGTTCCCCATCCTGCTTTCGGCGAACCCTCGGAAAAAGAATAGCGGGCGTGGAACCCACGTGATAAAAAAACGCGCAACCCGACGCGTTTTTTTGGGGGGTGGGGGGTGGGGGTGGGGGGTGTTTCTTCACAAAACCACAGACATGCCCGCACAGATTGTTTTTTTCCCGCCTCGGAGGTATTGAAGAAGGATTGAACCAAAACGACGACTCCCGATGAAAATACCCCAGATCCCAGTCTTCAGTCTTGCAAGGTGTGCGTGCTCATGTCGGGTGAGGGGGGTGGTGGCGGAGGGGTGGGGGGTACCAAACATTTGTGTAGTTCGGAGAGCAAAATGAAACATAATTTTTTTTTGGGGCTAGAAAAAAACACAAGGGCACACACGCGCGCACATCCGAGCGAGAGCGTGGGCTGCAAAACAACTGCAGAGAGGCCTTCCCATGCAAACGCGCGAAACTCTGGAAATGACACACACACGTGAAGTTCTTTTTTTTTATTGCAGTGTCCGAACGCACCGATCGCCTCTGAGATCCTGATGCATTCTCCGCACACACACACACACACACACAACACATCTGAATATTGTTGGAAAGTGTCGGGTGGCACTTGGGAGGGTCAGCCAGTAACCTGCTTTCAACTTTTCAAACCCATGGTGAGCACGGTACACACACCACGCACGCGCGCGCGCACGAATCGTCATCATGCAGCAGTGTGGAACGCACAGGGCACCCCGCCCCACCTACCCACCCCATCCCCACTGCAGACCTGCCCACACACACAGCTTACCAAAAAACCCACCATGTCAGATAATGCAAACACCCTCCCGCACCCACCACCCCCAATCACCCCCATCCCCGACTTCTTGCTTCTTCCCACCCGAGAGTGCAGGACAATGAAATACACAACCACCCGCTGACACACTCTGCACTCAGCCTATCCCTCATCACACCCCCCATCCCTGAACTGAGCGGGTGCATGCCAAGGGACTTGAAATGGGGTGCGAGACGAGCTGGCACTGAGGCACAGGGCTCCCCATCCCCCCCCTTTTGTGCCCTGGATCACACACCCTCACCACCCCACAACAATACCCTTTCGACTCACACACACACACACACATATACCCGCCCCACACACACACAACACGCACACGTGAAAATCATTCTTGTTTTTTTTGTCTCTGCAGGAATGTAGAAACACACCGGAGCCCCCTTTGCTCCTGTTGTGTTATCCTACTGTGACACGCACACACAAGCCCATAGAGGGAGGTGGGAAACCCCTTGCACCCAATACCACCCCCCCCCCCCCTCCCTGCCCCCCGCCCCTCTCTTTGTCACCTACCGACGTATGTTGTGTGTGGGTGTGTGTATCGCGGGTCTGTGCGATGGCCACCTTCTGAGTGAGTGGGGGTGGTGCAGGGAGATCTGACCTGGATCAGGTCTGCCACGAACCGTCCCCACCCTGTGTCACAGCAGAAAGCTCTCTCGGGTGAGTGTTGAATCCGTTCGGGTTGTGTGCGTGTGTTTGAACCAGTTTGCGTCGCGTACCCTTAGCGAGAGAGTACGGTGCGTGTGTATGCATGCAGTGCAAATCACATTCATCCCATACGAAACCCATCCGTGCAATCTACACTGAAATAAAAATATTCGCGCGCACGCGAGCGTGTGTGTGTGTGTGAAACAGTAACACAGAGCGCGGGTTCAACGCACTGGATCTTCGCCAGAAACATCACTCCCTCCCCTGAGTCAGCCACGTGCCCTCCAGGCTACAGGATGACGCACGGCCCCTTCTTCTTCGCCGGCGACGGCGGCGGCTGTGGGTGACAGGCATGAGGTGTTGAAAGACGCAGCATGGTGTGATACGAGAAAAAAGATAAGGAGGATGTATAACGAACTGTAAATTCTGTAAAATTTTGTAAAAAATGGGGGAATTTTTTGGAAAAATGGCCAAAAAAAGAGTGTGGGGAGTTGGGTCCAGTTTAGCAAAGTCCGTGTATTTGGACGCGGCCCCTCAGATAAGGAAGCCGCGTCTCAGGTGCGATATGGGGTGTTGGAGAATTTCAGGGTTCGGCCCGAAATTCCCGTTCGAACCGCTATCCCAGGTCCGACTCAAAACTGTGCTGGGCTCTCGGAGACGGGAGCCCGAAAGCGGGAAGACCAAGCCAATTGTTTTTCCGTGCGAGGATCACTCCTCGACACTGTGTGGAAGCCCTGCAGGGCACATCCATGAGACGCATCACAACAGAAGGGACAGAAGAACATGAGGCCACGAGGAAGCTGGCCGTGTATCGCAAAGTTTTCGACAACGTAGCATGCCCGAGAGGAACGTTCTTCCCGTTCCCATTCAGGGTACGGTACACCTGAGGACAGCAAAAGACGGTCACCTTGCAGGCGGGGCAACGCCTGCATGAACGCAGATAAAATTGCAGCATACGTTCCCTGCATCAGGAGCCGGTTGTCAAGCCTCCCGTGTTGCAGTTGTAGGGCTCCGAATAACACCCAGTTTCATCGGACCGTAACGAGGATCTTGGCATCGACGAGCCACAGACTGTGACACTTTACAGTCGGAATCGCGTCCGACACCTGGTAGGCATTGCCATGCCGATGGAAGGCCCCCCCAGCCCATGGGGGGCCCGGGGTCTCAGACGGTGGGAGGCACTCCAGAGTGGCGTGTGGCCTCCGACCTGCGCGGACTGCGCTACAACACCGCAACCGAGGGCACCTGCAACTACATTTGGATGCGGGACACGGCATCTTCTGAGATGCTCGGCGGGGAGAGGGGGTCTCTCTGTACCTCCTAGGGAAAGCGGACAGAACGAGGTAGGCACTCGGAGATGGAGCCGAGAGGGGCGGACGGGGGTTTTTTCAGGCAGCGCCGCAACAGCGAGAAGAACACGTGCAACCCCAGAACATGAGGCGCCGTGACGGAGCAACAGGAGAAAACCATAAAAACAGGGCGTCCGGACGACAGACAGGCACGGGACTGGAAACGCAAACAAACAGACAGCCGAAAAGAAGTCGAAGTGAAACGGTTGTACAAAGGGCTCGGCTTTACCGACGTCCTTCGTACAGAGTGAAACGACGACGCCGCCGAAGGCGGCCAATCCGCCGCCCGAAGGGCGGCGGAAAATTTTTTGGGGTGTTTTTGGGTGAAAATCCGGGCAACCCGGGCCCTTTGGGACCACATAGGCCAGGAAAGGCCAAAATTTTCGACTTTTTTCGGAAATTTTCCGATTTTTCACAGTGTGGCAGTCCGCAGACACAGATTTTCGGGTCAGAAAAAAAAAATTTTTTTCGACCCAAAAATTTCGGATTTTTTTCCGGAGGGTGTATGGTGACCATCCCGGAAATCCGAAAAAAACCTGATTTTTCCTGATTTTCGGATTTTTCTCGAAATTCGCCCTTGTGTCAACCAGTGGCAAATTTTTCGGAAAATCGGGAAAAAACAGGAAAATCCGGAAAATCATACACCCTCCTAGTGTCTGGGGGGTGATATGGCGGAAAATTTTTTGGGGTGTTTTTGGGTGAAAATCCGGGCAACCCGGGCCCTTTGGGACCACATAGGCCAGGAAAGGCCAAAATTTTCGACTTTTTTCGGAAATTTTCCGATTTTTCACAGTGTGGCAGTCCGCAGACACAGATTTTCGGGTCAGAAAAAAAAATTTTTTTTCGACCCAAAAATTTCGGATTTTTTTCCGGAGGGTGTATGGTGACCATCCCGGAAATCCGAAAAAAACCTGATTTTTCCTGATTTTCGGATTTTTCTCGAAATTCGCCCTTGTGTCAACCAGTGGCAAATTTTTCGGAAAATCGGGAAAAAACAGGAAAATCCGGAAAATCATACACCCTCCTAGTGTCTGGGGGGTGATATGGCGGAAAATTTTTTGGGGTGTTTTTGGGTGAAAATCCGGGCAACCCGGGCCCTTTGGGACCACATAGGCCAGGAAAGGCCAAAATTTTCGACTTTTTTCGGAAATTTTCCGATTTTTCACAGTGTGGCAGTCCGCAGACACAGATTTTCGGGTCAGAAAAAAAAATTTTTTTTCGACCCAAAAATTTCGGATTTTTTTCCGGAGGGTGTATGGTGACCATCCCGGAAATCCGAAAAAAACCTGATTTTTCCTGATTTTCGGATTTTTCTCGAAATTCGCCCTTGTGTCAACCAGTGGCAAATTTTTCGGAAAATCGGGAAAAAACAGGAAAATCCGGAAAATCATACACCCTCCTAGTGTCTGGGGGGTGATATGGCGGAAAATTTTTTGGGGTGTTTTTGGGTGAAAATCCGGGCAACCCGGGCCCTTTGGGACCACATAGGCCAGGAAAGGCCAAAATTTTCGACTTTTTTCGGAAATTTTCCGATTTTTCACAGTGTGGCAGTCCGCAGACACAGATTTTCGGGTCAGAAAAAAAAATTTTTTTTCGACCCAAAAATTTCGGATTTTTTTCCGGAGGGTGTATGGTGACCATCCCGGAAATCCGAAAAAAACCTGATTTTTCCTGATTTTCGGATTTTTCTCGAAATTCGCCCTTGTGTCAACCAGTGGCAAATTTTTCGGAAAATCGGGAAAAAACAGGAAAATCCGGAAAATCATACACCCTCCTAGTGTCTGGGGGGTGATATGGCGGAAAATTTTTTGGGGTGTTTTTGGGTGAAAATCCGGGCAACCCGGGCCCTTTGGGACCACATAGGCCAGGAAAGGCCAAAATTTTCGACTTTTTTCGGAAATTTTCCGATTTTTCACAGTGTGGCAGTCCGCAGACACAGATTTTCGGGTCAGAAAAAAAAATTTTTTTTCGACCCAAAAATTTCGGATTTTTTTCCGGAGGGTGTATGGTGACCATCCCGGAAATCCGAAAAAAACCTGATTTTTCCTGATTTTCGGATTTTTCTCGAAATTCGCCCTTGTGTCAACCAGTGGCAAATTTTTCGGAAAATCGGGAAAAAACAGGAAAATCCGGAAAATCATACACCCTCCTAGTGTCTGGGGGGTGATATGGCGGAAAATTTTTTGGGGTGTTTTTGGGTGAAAATCCGGGCAACCCGGGCCCTTTGGGACCACATAGGCCAGGAAAGGCCAAAATTTTCGACTTTTTTCGGAAATTTTCCGATTTTTCACAGTGTGGCAGTCCGCAGACACAGATTTTCGGGTCAGAAAAAAAAATTTTTTTTCGACCCAAAAATTTCGGATTTTTTTCCGGAGGGTGTATGGTGACCATCCCGGAAATCCGAAAAAAACCTGATTTTTCCTGATTTTCGGATTTTTCTCGAAATTCGCCCTTGTGTCAACCAGTGGCAAATTTTTCGGAAAATCGGGAAAAAACAGGAAAATCCGGAAAATCATACACCCTCCTAGTGTCTGGGGGGTGATATGGCGGAAAATTTTTTGGGGTGTTTTTGGGTGAAAATCCGGGCAACCCGGGCCCTTTGGGACCACATAGGCCAGGAAAGGCCAAAATTTTCGACTTTTTTCGGAAATTTTCCGATTTTTCACAGTGTGGCAGTCCGCAGACACAGATTTTCGGGTCAGAAAAAAAAATTTTTTTTCGACCCAAAAATTTCGGATTTTTTTCCGGAGGGTGTATGGTGACCATCCCGGAAATCCGAAAAAAACCTGATTTTTCCTGATTTTCGGATTTTTCTCGAAATTCGCCCTTGTGTCAACCAGTGGCAAATTTTTCGGAAAATCGGGAAAAAACAGGAAAATCCGGAAAATCATACACCCTCCTAGTGTCTGGGGGGTGATATGGCGGAAAATTTTTTGGGGTGTTTTTGGGTGAAAATCCGGGCAACCCGGGCCCTTTGGGACCACATAGGCCAGGAAAGGCCAAAATTTTCGACTTTTTTCGGAAATTTTCCGATTTTTCACAGTGTGGCAGTCCGCAGACACAGATTTTCGGGTCAGAAAAAAAAATTTTTTTTCGACCCAAAAATTTCGGATTTTTTTCCGGAGGGTGTATGGTGACCATCCCGGAAATCCGAAAAAAACCTGATTTTTCCTGATTTTCGGATTTTTCTCGAAATTCGCCCTTGTGTCAACCAGTGGCAAATTTTTCGGAAAATCGGGAAAAAACAGGAAAATCCGGAAAATCATACACCCTCCTAGTGTCTGGGGGGTGATATGGCGGAAAATTTTTTGGGGTGTTTTTGGGTGAAAATCCGGGCAACCCGGGCCCTTTGGGACCACATAGGCCAGGAAAGGCCAAAATTTTCGACTTTTTTCGGAAATTTTCCGATTTTTCACAGTGTGGCAGTCCGCAGACACAGATTTTCGGGTCAGAAAAAAAAATTTTTTTTCGACCCAAAAATTTCGGATTTTTTTCCGGAGGGTGTATGGTGACCATCCCGGAAATCCGAAAAAAACCTGATTTTTCCTGATTTTCGGATTTTTCTCGAAATTCGCCCTTGTGTCAACCAGTGGCAAATTTTTCGGAAAATCGGGAAAAAACAGGAAAATCCGGAAAATCATACACCCTCCTAGTGTCTGGGGGGTGATATGGCGGAAAATTTTTTGGGGTGTTTTTGGGTGAAAATCCGGGCAACCCGGGCCCTTTGGGACCACATAGGCCAGGAAAGGCCAAAATTTTCGACTTTTTTCGGAAATTTTCCGATTTTTCACAGTGTGGCAGTCCGCAGACACAGATTTTCGGGTCAGAAAAAAAAAATTTTTTTCGACCCAAAAATTTCGGATTTTTTTCCGGAGGGTGTATGGTGACCATCCCGGAAATCCGAAAAAAACCTGATTTTTCCTGATTTTCGGATTTTTCTCGAAATTCGCCCTTGTGTCAACCAGTGGCAAATTTTTCGGAAAATCGGGAAAAAACAGGAAAATCCGGAAAATCATACACCCTCCTAGTGTCTGGGGGGTGATATGGCGGAAAATTTTTTGGGGTGTTTTTGGGTGAAAATCCGGGCAACCCGGGCCCTTTGGGACCACATAGGCCAGGAAAGGCCAAAATTTTCGACTTTTTTCGGAAATTTTCCGATTTTTCACAGTGTGGCAGTCCGCAGACACAGATTTTCGGGTCAGAAAAAAAAATTTTTTTTCGACCCAAAAATTTCGGATTTTTTTCCGGAGGGTGTATGGTGACCATCCCGGAAATCCGAAAAAAACCTGATTTTTCCTGATTTTCGGATTTTTCTCGAAATTCGCCCTTGTGTCAACCAGTGGCAAATTTTTCGGAAAATCGGGAAAAAACAGGAAAATCCGGAAAATCATACACCCTCCTAGTGTCTGGGGGGTGATATGGCGGAAAATTTTTTGGGGTGTTTTTGGGTGAAAATCCGGGCAACCCGGGCCCTTTGGGACCACATAGGCCAGGAAAGGCCAAAATTTTCGACTTTTTTCGGAAATTTTCCGATTTTTCACAGTGTGGCAGTCCGCAGACACAGATTTTCGGGTCAGAAAAAAAAATTTTTTTTCGACCCAAAAATTTCGGATTTTTTTCCGGAGGGTGTATGGTGACCATCCCGGAAATCCGAAAAAAACCTGATTTTTCCTGATTTTCGGATTTTTCTCGAAATTCGCCCTTGTGTCAACCAGTGGCAAATTTTTCGGAAAATCGGGAAAAAACAGGAAAATCCGGAAAATCATACACCCTCCTAGTGTCTGGGGGGTGATATGGCGGAAAATTTTTTGGGGTGTTTTTGGGTGAAAATCCGGGCAACCCGGGCCCTTTGGGACCACATAGGCCAGGAAAGGCCAAAATTTTCGACTTTTTTCGGAAATTTTCCGATTTTTCACAGTGTGGCAGTCCGCAGACACAGATTTTCGGGTCAGAAAAAAAAATTTTTTTTCGACCCAAAAATTTCGGATTTTTTTCCGGAGGGTGTATGGTGACCATCCCGGAAATCCGAAAAAAACCTGATTTTTCCTGATTTTCGGATTTTTCTCGAAATTCGCCCTTGTGTCAACCAGTGGCAAATTTTTCGGAAAATCGGGAAAAAACAGGAAAATCCGGAAAATCATACACCCTCCTAGTGTCTGGGGGGTGATATGGCGGAAAATTTTTTGGGGTGTTTTTGGGTGAAAATCCGGGCAACCCGGGCCCTTTGGGACCACATAGGCCAGGAAAGGCCAAAATTTTCGACTTTTTTCGGAAATTTTCCGATTTTTCACAGTGTGGCAGTCCGCAGACACAGATTTTCGGGTCAGAAAAAAAAATTTTTTTTCGACCCAAAAATTTCGGATTTTTTTCCGGAGGGTGTATGGTGACCATCCCGGAAATCCGAAAAAAACCTGATTTTTCCTGATTTTCGGATTTTTCTCGAAATTCGCCCTTGTGTCAACCAGTGGCAAATTTTTCGGAAAATCGGGAAAAAACAGGAAAATCCGGAAAATCATACACCCTCCTAGTGTCTGGGGGGTGATATGGCGGAAAATTTTTTGGGGTGTTTTTGGGTGAAAATCCGGGCAACCCGGGCCCTTTGGGACCACATAGGCCAGGAAAGGCCAAAATTTTCGACTTTTTTCGGAAATTTTCCGATTTTTCACAGTGTGGCAGTCCGCAGACACAGATTTTCGGGTCAGAAAAAAAAAATTTTTTTCGACCCAAAAATTTCGGATTTTTTTCCGGAGGGTGTATGGTGACCATCCCGGAAATCCGAAAAAAACCTGATTTTTCCTGATTTTCGGATTTTTCTCGAAATTCGCCCTTGTGTCAACCAGTGGCAAATTTTTCGGAAAATCGGGAAAAAACAGGAAAATCCGGAAAATCATACACCCTCCTAGTGTCTGGGGGGTGATATGGCGGAAAATTTTTTGGGGTGTTTTTGGGTGAAAATCCGGGCAACCCGGGCCCTTTGGGACCACATAGGCCAGGAAAGGCCAAAATTTTCGACTTTTTTCGGAAATTTTCCGATTTTTCACAGTGTGGCAGTCCGCAGACACAGATTTTCGGGTCAGAAAAAAAAATTTTTTTTCGACCCAAAAATTTCGGATTTTTTTCCGGAGGGTGTATGGTGACCATCCCGGAAATCCGAAAAAAACCTGATTTTTCCTGATTTTCGGATTTTTCTCGAAATTCGCCCTTGTGTCAACCAGTGGCAAATTTTTCGGAAAATCGGGAAAAAACAGGAAAATCCGGAAAATCATACACCCTCCTAGTGTCTGGGGGGTGATATGGCGGAAAATTTTTTGGGGTGTTTTTGGGTGAAAATCCGGGCAACCCGGGCCCTTTGGGACCACATAGGCCAGGAAAGGCCAAAATTTTCGACTTTTTTCGGAAATTTTCCGATTTTTCAGTGTGGCAGTCCGCAGACACAGATTTTCGGGTCAGAAAAAAAAATTTTTTTTCGACCCAAAAATTTCGGATTTTTTTCCGGAGGGTGTATGGTGACCATCCCGGAAATCCGAAAAAAACCTGATTTTTCCTGATTTTCGGATTTTTCTCGAAATTCGCCCTTGTGTCAACCAGTGGCAAATTTTTCGGAAAATCGGGAAAAAACAGGAAAATCCGGAAAATCATACACCCTCCTAGTGTCTGGGGGGTGATATGGCGGAAAATTTTTTGGGGTGTTTTTGGGTGAAAATCCGGGCAACCCGGGCCCTTTGGGACCACATAGGCCAGGAAAGGCCAAAATTTTCGACTTTTTTCGGAAATTTTCCGATTTTTCACAGTGTGGCAGTCCGCAGACACAGATTTTCGGGTCAGAAAAAAAAAATTTCGACCCAAAAATTTCGGATTTTTTTCCGGAGGGTGTATGGTGACCATCCCGGAAATCCGAAAAAAACCTGATTTTTCCTGATTTTCGGATTTTTCTCGAAATTCGCCCTTGTGTCAACCAGTGGCAAATTTTTCGGAAAATCGGGAAAAAACAGGAAAATCCGGAAAATCATACACCCTCCTAGTGTCTGGGGGGTGATATGGCGGAAAATTTTTTGGGGTGTTTTTGGGTGAAAATCCGGGCAACCCGGGCCCTTTGGGACCACATAGGCCAGGAAAGGCCAAAATTTTCGACTTTTTTCGGAAATTTTCCGATTTTTCACAGTGTGGCAGTCCGCAGACACAGATTTTCGGGTCAGAAAAAAAAAATTTTTCGACCCAAAAATTTCGGATTTTTTTCCGGAGGGTGTATGGTGACCATCCCGGAAATCCGAAAAAAACCTGATTTTTCCTGATTTTCGGATTTTTCTCGAAATTCGCCCTTGTGTCAACCAGTGGCAAATTTTTCGGAAAATCGGGAAAAAACAGGAAAATCCGGAAAATCATACACCCTCCTAGTGTCTGGGGGGTGATATGGCGGAAAATTTTTTGGGGTGTTTTTGGGTGAAAATCCGGGCAACCCGGGCCCTTTGGGACCACATAGGCCAGGAAAGGCCAAAATTTTCGACTTTTTTCGGAAATTTTCCGATTTTTCACAGTGTGGCAGTCCGCAGACACAGATTTTCGGGTCAGAAAAAAAAAATTTTCGACCCAAAAATTTCGGATTTTTTTCCGGAGGGTGTATGGTGACCATCCCGGAAATCCGAAAAAAACCTGATTTTTCCTGATTTTCGGATTTTTCTCGAAATTCGCCCTTGTGTCAACCAGTGGCAAATTTTTCGGAAAATCGGGAAAAAACAGGAAAATCCGGAAAATCATACACCCTCCTAGTGTCTGGGGGGTGATATGGCGGAAAATTTTTTGGGGTGTTTTTGGGTGAAAATCCGGGCAACCCGGGCCCTTTGGGACCACATAGGCCAGGAAAGGCCAAAATTTTCGACTTTTTTCGGAAATTTTCCGATTTTTCACAGTGTGGCAGTCCGCAGACACAGATTTTCGGGTCAGAAAAAAAAATTTTTTCGACCCAAAAATTTCGGATTTTTTTCCGGAGGGTGTATGGTGACCATCCCGGAAATCCGAAAAAAACCTGATTTTTCCTGATTTTCGGATTTTTCTCGAAATTCGCCCTTGTGCCAACCAGTGGCAAATTTTTCGGAAAATCGGGAAAAAACAGGAAAATCCGGAAAATCATACACCCTCCTAAGGCGCTGTTTGTGTGCAAAATCTCTACACCAGTTCTCTCGGGCCAGGTTTCTACTGCACTGAGTGCGGTGCACCCCACCCGGAATCGGCTACAAATGGGAGGATTGCAGGCATTGCCCTCTTGTTCTCGCGCAGGAGATGGTCTCACATGTTGTGCTGCCCCCCCCCCCCCTTTTCCCGACGCATGCAAGTCGGGGAAGACTAATAGATGTGGCCCAACTTTCCCAGTTTTACTCGACATGCCTGCCTGCATGTCGTGAATCCTCTCGCACCAAGCCATGCGAGCCACAGAGTGCTTAGCCCGTCCCATTGGCACCCTAAAACGGACCTGCCATCTTGATACAAAGGCTACATTGTTGCATCATACCTTCAGGAATGCACGCACTGCCTCATCAAAAACCTTCTTCACATTCTTCTCCGTCTTTGCGGAGCACTCAATGAAGGCATCGGCATTGATGTCGGCCGCTAGTTTGTCACCCTCTTCTGTGCCAATGAAATTGGACGTGTCAGCGCCGCTTGCAGCAGCCGCTTCCCGGAGGTCCACCTTCGTGCCCACGAGGATGATGCGTGCCGGCTGGGGTGCCAGAGACTCACCCACTTGGGCATTTGCTGGGGGCGAACCGGATAGGTGCGGGAGAATCTCAGCATGCCACACATTGCTGACGTTCTCATATGAGATACGGTCGTCGAGGCTGAAGCAGATGATGAAGATCTGTAGAAGGGCGGTTGGCGGGCGGGCGGAGGGGGGTGGTATTGAAATAGAAGCAAAAGGAATCACAAGGAGGATCTCCATTCACTCGGAGGGGGGGAAGCAAACTGCACGAAAACCACAAAGGAATCTACCAACTGAATTGTGCTACCGACGAACACTTGATCTTGATGTGATTTCCACTGACACACACACACACACACACAGGAGGAGAGAGGGATACACGGGCAGGATGTCACAGGCCGACCTCCACGGGGTCTCCTCCGGGAACACCGGCTCCCAGGCCGGTGGCCAACAGGCCGCCCCCCTGCCCCCCCTCGAATTCACGGAACCTCGCAGATACGAGCTCCAACCCCTTCCCCCCCTCTATGGTGCCGCCCACGTGCGCACCATTCTCAACCACCTCCGGTGGGAGGCGGCGCTGGACAGCCTGGAGGGCGGCGTCGCCGTCCTCGCTGCCGAGCAACCCCCCACCCACGGCACCCCCCCCACATGGACTCTAGTAGTCAACGGGAAGGAGGTGGTCCTGACGGACACGCTGCTCCTCGAGGAGCAGAAGCAGAGGGAGGCGGCCGCGAAGAAGCAGGCCGAGGAGGTGCTCCGCCTGAAGCGGCGCTATGAGAGCGTCCGCGACAGGCTCCAGGAGGAGCGCGCCACGGCCGCGAAGGCGGGAAGGTCTGCGAAGTCGCAGGCCAGCGGCACGGTTGGGCGGACCGGGCGTGGTGGCGGAGCAGCAGCGGCGGCGAAGCAGCAGGCGCAGCAGGCACAGCAGAGAGCTGCCCAGCTCCAGAAGGATCTGGAGAAGCTCGCCGGGCGCCTGCGGGAGCTCGGGCATGACCCCGCACCTGCCGCCGCCGACTCCGCCACGCAGGGCGACGGCGCGGCTTGTCAAGCCGAGCTGCAGGGCCTGCGCCGCCTCCTGCAGGACCAGGACGGCCACCGCAAGCGGCTGGAGGCCCAGCTGCTGACCCAGCAGGCACGGCAGGGCGAGCTGGGGCAGCGGATGGAGGCGATGCAGGGGCACCCGGGCCTGTCAGAGCAGTGGCTCGAAGACCGCCTGCGCCGCCAGGGGGAGCAGCACGCCGAGCAGGTGGCGCTGCTCGAGGCCCGGCTGGACAGCCACGCCCAGCAGCACGAGCTGCAGATGCAGCGCATGGGGGACCGCCTCGGCCGCCAGGAGGAGCAGCTGCAGGCGCAAGGGGCCCTGCTGAAGAGCCTCCAGGAGCGCCCCACCACCACACCCCCCACCACTACAGCCACTACGTCCACACTGAAAACGGAGCGTGAACTAAAGGAGCACAAGGCCCAGCTCCTGGAGGTCGCGAAGCACCAGCAGTCGATGGGCGTGACGGTCTCCCGCCTCCGCGAGCATGTCGGAGGGCTGGGCAAGGCGGTGGGTGAGGCAGCAGCGAGCACGGATCTGCAGAAGCTGGCTGCTGGGCTCACCGCCTTGGAGGGGCAAGGCCGCGCGCATGCGACGGATCTGACTGCGTCGCGCAAGGGCTGGGAGGCCAGCCACAAGGCCCTCGAGGCCGACATGCAGGGCCAGCTCGCGCAGCGGGACCTCAAGCACCGGGCGCTTGAGGAGCGCCTCAGTGGCGCTTGCAAGGCCATGCTGAGCCTGCAAGCCGCGGAGGCGAGCGAGCAGACGCCCCTCTCCCACCACCAGGCGCAGCAGCTCCAGGCGGAGGTGGACGCGGTCAGGGCCGACCTGGAGGCGCAGCGCGGGCAGGAGCAGCAGCGCCTGGACGCGGCGGTGGCGGAGCTCCGCAGGGCGTGGGAGGCGCAGCAGGGGGACGCCGCGGTGGGCGAGCTGCGGCGGCAGACGGAGCGCCTGGGGGTCACGGTGCGCGACCTGCGGGCCTCCTGCGAGGCTGACCGCAAGGACGCCACGGCCGCCCAGCAGCAGTCGGAGCGGGCGACCGGGGAGCAGGTGGCCCGCCTCCAGAGCCGCCTGGATGAGGTGTGTGGGGAGCTGCGGGGGACCTGCGAGGCGCAGATGGCGCGGCACGGGGCCCAGCAGCTCAAGGCCCTTGCCGAGAAGGCAACCCAGCTCGACACTACCCTTCGAGCTGACCTCCAACAGGCAGGGAAGGAGGAGGGCGAGAGGGTGCAGCGCCAGCTGACGCAGCAGGCCAGCGAGCTCGGGCAGAGCTGGCAGGGCCTGCTAGAGGGGGTGCGCGACGCGGAGGAGCAGCGCAAGCTGCAACACCAGGAGATGCTCATCTCCGTGAGGCGGGAGCTGAGCGCTGCCACAAAGGGGCTGGGTGCGTCCAAGGGGGCGAAGGGCAAACCGCCGGCGGGGCCCACGGCCGGGCCGGCTGCGGATGCCCTGCCAGCACCCACAAAACCCGCCCGCTCCTCCCCCAGCACCACCACCACCACCACCACCACCTCTGCCACCTCCGCCGCCTCTGACTCCTCCGTCCCTGCCCCGCCCAGTGATTCGAGCAGTAAACCCGTGACACCTATGGCACCCGGGGCACCAACAACGTCGAGCGCCGCCCCGACCCCAGCGCAGCCAGCAGCAGTGCCGCCGGCAGCACCGGCGCCGCCTGCCCAGCCTGCCCCGCCGGCCCCACCCCTCCTCGAAGCCCTGACGCCCACGGCAGTTGGCGGGGATGAGGCCCCACCCTGTAGGGTGCCGGGAGCCAGCAGGAACGGGAGGACCAGGCAGGCCTCCATCACGGCGTACCTGAAGCCTCGTTCCAACCGCCTTACCCCCTACCCGCAGAAGCCGGATGAGGAATAGGGGGGCGGGCGCTCCGGCCAGCGGGGGGGACCCGCGCAAGAGATTAACGTTCCCCCTGGCCGGGGTGCCGACCACGTCTGGGGACAAATCACGTTCGCCGTCGGGCCCCCAGCCGCACCCCACCCCGAGAAACAGGAGGTCTCGGGGCGTATACAAACACCTCCACACACCCCAAGTAGAACCCCAACCCCAACATCACCCCCAACCCCACCTAGACCCAGCCGAGCCGCTGTACGGGCAGGAGATACCCGGGCAACGGCCCCGTGCTGGGACCCCGTAGATTTGGCGACAGGGGCAGGAGAACCCCGGCGCCTCCGTGGGGGGGGACAGGAGTACTCCCCCTCCACCATAGAGCAAGACGAGCAGTGGTTGACGCACGCTGCAAGGAGACTGATGGCGCTCCGGGTACCAGTGCCGAAGGACGGCAACTGCCAGTACGCCGGCCTTGCAGAGCAGTGCGCGGAGTGGACAGCAGGCGGGTTGCGAGCAGCGGTGGCGTCGTCCATGCGGCAAAACGCAGAGCGCAGGGCCTCGTACGTGCCCGACCACGATGACCCGCAGGCCCCTACATCCTACGACGACTACGTCGAGAAGCAGACGCGCCCGGGGACATACGGAGACGCGGCTACCCTCCGGGTTGCGGCAGAAGTTCTGGATGCCCAGGTGTGGCTGCTCGCCTCCAACAGCAAGCAATGCATGACCCGGTGTGGGGAGGGAGCCAAGGTGCTGGGCCTTACGTGGAGGCCCTTCCACTACGATGTGCTCCGTTTCCCCCTTAGCCTGGCCCGGGAGCTAGCTGTGACGCCGACGAACCAGTGGGACATCCCTGCAGCCCTTCCTATGCCCACCCCGGCCACAGCGGACGGGACGCGAGTGCCTACGCCCGTCCAGGGGTCCACAGCGTCACCGCCCCCGCGGCGATTGCGGCATCCTGCATATCAACTAACAACACCGGGAGTGATCAGGCTGGCGACAGCGAACGTAACGTCACTGCAGACGCACCTAGGCGACGTGGCGGGCCTGAAGGCGGATGTTGTGGCCCTGCAGGAAACCCGAGTCCCGGACCCGAGCAAGGGCACGCACAACGGCTACTTCGCAGCCCACGGCTGGGCTATGCACTGGGGCAAGGGCATGCCCAGGGTCGCAGGCGCGAACGGCCGCGAACAAACAAGGCCCGGAGGTGTGGCTGTCATGGCGAAGGAGGGCCTTGTCGCGCAAGTGGTGCAGCCGAAGACCGCGCAGGAGCAGAAGTTGTACGACACGCAGTACCCGCATGGTGCACGTAGTGCTAGCGATTGGAGACGGGAAAACGGCGCTTCATATCCTGAGCGTGTACGGCCACTCGGGGACCGAAGTGGGTGAGCAGCGGGAAGCCCTCCTGCAAGAGACACTCGACCTCGCAGCTGGGTTGGGGCAGGTGCCCGTGCGACTGATGGGGGACCTCAACACCAACCCGGAAACCAGCGCCACGCTGTCCCAGGCGTGCCGGGTGGGCGGCTGGGTCGACGCGGCGACGACGCATGCGGAGCTCGCACAACAGAGCGTGCAGAACACGTGCTGGGCGTCGGAGAACGGCACTCGGCTGGACATCTGCCTGATGAACTCCTGCGCAGCGCCGGCCCTGCGTCGCGTTGAGGTGGCGAAGCGGGGGGACTACAACATACCCACGCACTGCCCGCTTTTTGTAGACCTAGACCTCACTGCCTTCCGCCGCCCCAAAAAGATCTGCATTCTTCCCACCCCTTTCCCTGCGGGTAAGCCCAAGCTGGGAGACGCTGCGACGAGAGGGATAATGCAGGACGTGCTTGCAGAGGGGGAACTGCGCCACGGAGCAACGGCCGCGCAGCTCCTCCACCGAGCCTCCACCTGCGGCGAGCGTTTCCTAAAGCGTGTCCATGTAGGCCACCTGGAGAGGCAGGAAGCGGCCTACACAGGCAGAGCGGAGGGCTACCACATGCAGTGGTCGCGGGCGGCCACCAAGCACCACCCCGCCTCTGCACGGGGGGCCGGTGACACGAACACCCGGGCGAAGGACGGACTGTTGGGGAACCTCCGATGCCTCGTCCAAGAGGGTCTCAAGCGACTGCAAGCCGATGCACCGTACGGCCTCACGAATGGGGAGAAGCACGCCTGGAACGCCGCAAAGAAACGCCTGAGGGAGGGGGGCCTCCCCCAGGGGCTGCAAGCAGCGCTGACGAACACAACCTCGCAGTTGCCGGACCTGGAGATCCTGGAGCAGGCCCTCATTGCCTTGGAGGGGTCGCAGAGGGGCATGTTCGACAGGCTCCGCGACGCGAGGATCCGCACGTGGAAGGCGAGGATGCAGAAAGCTTGGACATACGAGGCAGGGCAGGTGTTCGCGTACCTCGCAGATCGCTTCTGCGCTCCAGCCACCTTCATGCGGCGCGAAGACGGCTCTTTCACGGCCTGCCCCAAGGAGGCGGACGAGCTGCTGAGGAGCGACACGGCGTGGGGAGGGTACTTCCGTAAGTACGCAACGACGCCAGAGCCCCGGTGGGACACCTTCCGCCAAAAGTACCTCCGCTTTCTCCCCGAGGTGGCTGACATGGAGTGCAAGACCATCACGGCAGAAGACGTTGGGAAGGCCTTGGCCAAGATGTCCACGTCCACCTCGCCGGGCCTGCACGGTTGGCGGGTCCACGAACTGAGACAACTCCCGCACGAACTCCTCAGGCTCTTCGCGGAGGTGTTCAACGAAGTTGAACGGTCGGGCGAGTGGCCGGAGCAGCTGATGCACGCCATGATCTGCCTCATCCCCAAGCCTGGCAGCTCAGGAGAGCCACTGTCGCAGCGCCCCATCAGTATCACCCCCGTGCTGTACAGAGTGTGGGCAGCTATCCGGGTGAAACCGGCACTGAAGTGGTTGGAGATCATCGCGCCCGAAGACCTGCACGGCTGCCGGCCTGGCCACGGTGCGGAGGACCTCATCTGGCACCTGGCGGCACGTATTGAAGAAGCCCACCTCACAGGGCGACCGCTGCACGGAGTCGCCCTCGACTTCAAGAAGTGCTTCGACACGGTGCCAATCGACCTCACCTTCCGCCTGGCTGCGGAGCTCGGTTTCGACGCCCGTGTCCTGCGCACCCTGCGAGCAGCGTACAGGACGATGCAGCGGCACTTCCGGGCGAGCGGCACCATCGGGGAAGGCTTCCTGCCAACTAACGGCATCATGCAGGGTTGCCCCATCAGTGTCGTGCTGATTAACGTGCTGGTGGGTGTGTGGATGAGGATGGTCGAGCACCGGCAGGACACAAGGGCGCTGTCTTTCGTTGACGACGTATACGCCACAGCCCCCAGCCCGGAGATCCTGCAAGACGTTGTAGACGACTCTGCGGGTTTCTCCCACGACACCGGGATGGCTATTTGTGCAGAAATCAAGTCTCACGTTTTCTCGACATCCCCCGGGCCGCTCCGGATTATGTACCGGGCAAGGGATGGCGAGGCCACTCCCCTCCGGCAGCGCAACAGCTTCGACTGTCTCGGGGCCATGCTACACGCGCGCCTGATCAGGGAAGGGCGCACAGCGCCCCAGTCCGAGCGCATCGCCCGCCGGAAGGAAGGTGCGCAGCAGAACCTCCGCAGAACCTCAGCGCTGCCCCTGCCGGTGCAATGGAAAGGGCAGGCGGCGGCGATGACGGCAGGGGCTCGACTATATTACGATGCCCTCGTAACTCGTTGGGACAGCAAGGACATCAGGCGATGGAGGGGCCTCTTCGTCGCCGCGCTCTGGTCTGGCCCACCTCGCAGAGCACAGGAGATCGTGCTGTGTGTCCTCCATCAGGCGCACCGGGTGGACCCCGCTGTCGCCCCCCCCTACCGGCAGATCACCACATGGGCCAAGCAGATCAAAAAGTGGAGCCACAGCAGGGTGCTGTCCGAGGCAGCCTGGGGGAGTAGAGAGAGGCTTGAGGGGACAGGCCCCTTCGCGCTTTTCTGGGCCGCCCTGCAGGGGATTGAATGGCGCTGGAGTGCTGCGACCACCCTGGCTTACACTGACGAAGCTGGTCGCGATGTCACCTTCGACCCTGTTGCTGCAACACCGAGCGCCTGGGCTATCTTTGCACACGACCTCCGCCAATCCCTGCGTAACGCAACGGCAAAGAAGCTGGCCGAACGCAGAGACGACTTCCAAGGAGCAGAGCACGGCATTGACGGGAGGGTGACACGTTGTGTCCTGGAGGGAGAGGGCGCTGCAATCACGGGGTACCAGCGTGGCCTCCTCCGCTCCGTCGTTGCAGGGGCGGTGCCTGCTCGTGGGCGCACAGGTCTGGGGGAGGTGTGCCGATACTGCACATCTGGGACCCCGGAGACGGTATCACACCTGTGGTGGGACTGCGCGGCATGGGAGCCAGTCCGCCAGAAGCACCCCATAGCAGCGAGGGACCGGACGGCCTGGCCGGCATGCCTGGCCCAGTGCGGGGTGGCGCCCATTTACAGATACAGCGTCCCGGAGAACGAGCAGCCGCTGCCCATGTCCTTTGCGGACAGGATCACCACCGTGGCACAGCTCCACCGCTACTTCATCGCAGTCCTGGCGGCGCGACAGGAGAAGGACGGGCTGCTCGACCGCTCTGTGCGCCATCACCGTACTACCGTCTACCCCTGGGAGTGGAGCACCCCTAACCCCAAGAGTGCCTCCATCCCTGCACTGGCGCCTTCCGAAGTCAAGCAGACGTGGGGCAAGCGGCCCCCAGGCATGTGGGTGGCCCTCTGCGACTGGCTAAGGGGCCTAAAGTGGGGACCGCAGGGGAGTGAGCATACTGTGACCCTGATGGAGCTGGCCGTGGACTTCGAGCTATCAACTGGCCTTACCCTCCCAGACACCGTGACGCGCCGCATCCGCCCCCCCGCCCACGTGGACCCGAATAGGAAGGGCGCGAGGGAGGCCCGCTCGCGCATCCCTGCAGACACAGCCCCAGGGCTCACCCTGTACTTTGACGGTGGTGCGCGCGACAATGGCACCCCCTTCGCCATGGCGGGGGCAGGGGCGGTGCTATACCAAGACGGTTGCAAGGTTTCAGAGAAAGTACTCCCGCTGCTGAACGTGCGTAGCAACAACATTGCTGAGTACGAGGCGCTCCGTGCAGGTCTGCGCCTCCTCGAGAGGGGTGATGCCCCTGAGGGCCCAGTCACAGTGCGGGGCGACTCCCAGGTGGTGCTGCGTCAGCTCCAAGGGGACTCATTGTGCCGGGATGCCGCCCTCCGTCCTCTGTTCCTCAGCACGTCCCGGCTAGCTGCGGACCTCCAACCGAGGTTCACTCTCACATACGAGCATGTGAAGAGGGAATCCAACACAGATGCTGATGCCCTCAGTAACGCCGCGATGGACGAGGCTGAAAGGCTGGGGGCCTCACGGCAGCAGCTCCAGCAGGACCTCACGGTGTTCCAGAGCAGTATCCTGGGGAAGGCTGCCTCGCTGAAGGGGCTCTGCAGCATGGTGACGAAAGTAGGCACTGGGCCCTGGCATTGCGGCCATGCTGCCAACTCAACAGTCCTCACGGCGATCGGTGGATCTGTGGCGGCGGGCCTGTCGAGGAGGGCCCAGCTGAACCCTGCCACTGAGTCGGTGATGCGCAGCCTCCAAGCGCACCTGGCTGTGCCAGCCCCCAGCCGGACGGATACAGTGTTCCATGATCGCGGAATGGCGTGGGCCGCTACCTTCGCTCCGCAGCCGCACTACCCTGAGGGTTGGCAGCAATCGGCCCAGCAGTGGGCGGCGCGTGGTCGGCAGGCCAACAGCCGGGTAGGGCGCCCATGGGAGCGGAGGGGCGCTGCCCCCCGAACTGCTCCCCCTGGTGCCAGGAGGAACGCAAAGGTGCTTGCCTGCAAGTTGCATTGGAAGCCCCGTTGCTCGGCATGCCAGAAGCGGCGCCTCCCGGAGGAGGTGTGCTGCCGTAACCACCACAAGGAGGGGGACGGGCTCCCGGTCACTATGGGCTTCTGCAAACGCCACAGCATGGACCGATGCGGTGACTGCTACAGCGATGGCAAAACACTACCACATTGCTGCCAAGCACACCACGCCGGCTATGCTGCACGCCCTCCTCCCCGGAGTGGCACTGAGTTGGCCCCACACTCTAACCCGAGTGGGGCCTCCGCTGTGACGTAGAAATGGGCGGGGGTGGGCAATGATCCGGTCTGGTCACCACACACACACACACAACACACACACACACACACATTCAGTAAACTTGTTTAAACTCTTTTAAACTCTTTAGTGTCTACGTCGCAGCAAGGGGGCGATATATACCACCCTTTTTATTGATTTCACGTGTCAGTGTTTGACTTTTTCGCAACTTCATTTCTTCCTTTTTCTCCCTCTCCAACCCCACCCGTGACACCACCAGGGTTTAGCTAGCCCTGGTCCGATTATCCCCGGTTCTTCGCTGAAGAGACGCGGCCGGGGGGAGGGGTACGAAGAGTACGCGTCGAAACCGGTGTCACGTCGTGTTGGGGAATCCTTCGGGAGTGCGATACTGAAGGGGAGGTGCTACTGCCCGTGCAGGGCGACACCGCCTTAAAACTTCATAACCACACACACACACACACACACACACACACACACACACACACACACACACACACACACACACATCAAGACTCTTGGAGCGGCCTGACTATTTAGTGTCTTTGTCGCAGCAAGGGGGCGATATATACCGCTTTTTTATTGATTTCACGTGTCAGTGTTTGACTTTTTCGCAACTTCATTTCTTCCTTTTCTCCCTCTCCAACCCCACCCGTGACACCACCAGGGTTTAGCTAGCCCTGGTCCGATTATCCCCGGTTCTTCGCTGAAGAGACGCGGCCGGGGGGAGGGGTACGAAGAGTACGCGTCGAAACCGGTGTCACGTCGTGTTGGGGAATCCTTCGGGAGTGCGATACTGAAGGGGAGGTGCTACTGCCCGTGCAGGGCGACACCGCCTTAAAACTTCATAACCACACACACACACACACACACACACACACACACACACACACACACACACACACACACACATCAAGACTCTTGGAGCGGCCTGACTATTTAGTGTCTTTGTCGCAGCAAGGGGGCGATATATACCGCTTTTTTATTGATTTCACGTGTCAGTGTTTGACTTTTTCGCAACTTCATTTCTTCCTTTTCTCCCTCTCCAACCCCACCCGTGACACCACCAGGGTTTAGCTAGCCCTGGTCCGCTTATCCCCGGTTCTTCGCTGAAGAGACGCGGCCGGGGGGAGGGGTACGAAGAGTACGCGTCGAAACCGGTGTCACGTCGTGTTGGGGAATCCTTCGGGAGTGCGATACTGAAGGGGAGGTGCTACTGCCCGTGCAGGGCGACACCGCCTTAAAACTTTATAACCACACACAAACCCTCTATTCCCCCAGGCCTGATGAGCAATCCCCCCTGCCTCATGTTGTGACTTCCTTTCTACCTTGCACAAAACATCCCATTTGCCCCTTTTCTTCCTTCGAAAGTGTTGTGACTACCCCCCCTTCCCCACCCCTCGGGAGTGCCACTCCTCTGGTGGTTAAAAGTGACCCGCCGTTGTGCCTTCGGCATCTGTTGCGTGTGCCGTCGTATGCTTCCTATGCACTAGTTATAGCTATCCGGGGGCGGTCTGCTGTCGCACCAGTGGGCTGCCCCACCTCTGCACCCTCGGTTTTTAAGATGTTCACCACAGCGGAGAATGATCCCCTTCTCTGTGGCGATCGAGCCAAGCTGGACGAGGTTCGCCTTCGGGCGAAGGTCATGTGGGCGGACAAAAGGTGCCTGCTCCTGAGACTCATCAGCAACCTGTTTCTTCCTTCAAGCCCTCAAGACTCTTGAAGCGGCCTGACTATTTAGTGTCTTCGTCGCAGCAAGGGGGCGATATATACCACCCTTTTTATTGATTTCACGTGTCAGTGTTTGACTTTTTCGCAACTTCATTTCTTCCTTTTCTCCCTCTCCAACCCCACCCGTGACACCACCAGGGTTTAGCTAGCCCTGGTCCGATTATCCCCGGTTCTTCGCTGAAGAGACGCGGCCGGGGGGAGGGGTACGAAGAGTACGCGTCGAAACCGGTGTCACGCCGTGTTGGGGAATCCTTCGGGAGTGCGATACTGAAGGGGAGGTGCTACTGCCCGTGCAGGGCGACACCGCCTTAAAACTTCATAACCACACACACACACACACACACCGAGCACTTGCTCTTGATGTGACCTCCACACACACACACACACACACACATTCAGTAAACTTGTTTAAGCACCTTCGGTGCGACTAGGGAGTCAAGGGAGGACTAGAGAAGACGACTTCCCTGTGCGTATTTGTTTTTCTACCACTTGCAACAACAGTTTTCTTGCAAGGTTGGAAGGGGGGCGAACGGAACAAACACCACCCTTCATCAGGCCAACGAGTGGTGTTTTGCTCCCTGCCTTCGCCCCTCCGTACGTCAGCTTTTGCACTGAACGGTGCCTAATGCAACGGAAAAGCGGTGGCTGAGTTACCCCCATCTCCCACGAGACGCGTTTTTGATATTGATGTTTTGTGTCTTATGTCCGACCGAAGACTCCCACACACACACACACACACACACACACACACACACACACACACACACACACACACACACACACACACACACAAGCCCTCAAGACTCTTGAAGCGGCCTGACTATTTAGTGTCTTCGTCGCAGCAAGGGGGCGATATATACCACCCTTTTTATTGATTTCACGTGTCAGTGTTTGACTTTTTCGCAACTTCATTTCTTCCTTTTCTCCCTCTCCAACCCCACCCGTGACACCACCAGGGTTTAGCTAGCCCTGGTCCGATTATCCCCGGTTCTTCGCTGAAGAGACGCGGCCGGGGGGAGGGGTACGAAGAGTACGCGTCGAAACCGGTGTCACGTCGTGTTGGGGAATCCTTCGGGAGTGCGATACTGAAGGGGAGGTGCTACTGCCCGTGCAGGGCGACACCGCCTTAAAACTTTGTAACCACACACACACACACACACACACACACACACACACACACACACACACACAAGCCCTCAAGACTCTTGAAGCGGCCTGACTATTTAGTGTCTTCGTCGCAGCAAGGGGGCGATATATACCACCCTTTTTATTGATTTCACGTGTCAGTGTTTGACTTTTTCGCAACTTCATTTCTTCCTTTTCTCCCTCTCCAACCCCACCCGTGACACCACCAGGGTTTAGCTAGCCCTGGTCCGATTATCCCCGGTTCTTCGCTGAAGAGACGCGGCCGGGGGGAGGGGTACGAAGAGTACGCGTCCAAACCGGTGTCACGTCGTGTTGGGGAATCCTTCGGGAGTGCGATACTGAAGGGGAGGTGCTACTGCCCGTGCAGGGCGACACCGCCTTAAAACTTCATAACCACACACAAACCCTCTATTCCCCCAGGCCTGATGAGCAATCCCCCCTGCCTCATGTTGTGACTTCCTTTCTACCTTGCACAAAACATCCCATTTGCCCCTTTACTTCCTTCGAAAGTGTTGTGACTACCCCCCCTTCCCCACCCCTCGGGAGTGCCACTCCTCTGGTGGTTAAAAGTGACCCGCCGTTGTGCCTTCGGCATCTGTTGCGTGTGCCGTCGTATTCTTCCTATGCACTAGTTATAGCTATCCGGGGGCGGCCTGCTGTCGCACCAGTGGGCTGCCCCACCTCTGCACCCTCGGTTTTTAAGATGTTCACCACAGCGGAGAATGATCCCCTTCTCTGTGGCGATCGAGCCAAGCTGGACGAGGTTCGCCTTCGGGCGAAGGTCATGTGGGCGGACAAAAGGTGCCTGCTCCTGAGACTCATCAGCAACCTGTTTCTTCCTTCAAGCCCTCAAGACTCTTGAAGCGGCCTGACTATTTAGTGTCTTCGTCGCAGCAAGGGGGCGATATATACCACCCTTTTTATTGATTTCACGTGTCAGTGTTTGACTTTTTCGCAACTTCATTTCTTCCTTTTTCTCCCTCTCCAACCCCACCCGTGACACCACCAGGGTTTAGCTAGCCCTGGTCCGATTATCCCCGGTTCTTCGCTGAAGAGACGCGGCCGGGGGGAGGGGTACGAAGAGTACGCGTCGAAACCGGTGTCACGTCGTGTTGGGGAATCCTTCGGGAGTGCGATACTGAAGGGGAGGTGCTACTGCCCGTGCAGGGCGACACCGCCTTAAAACTTTATAACCACACACACACACACACACACACACACACACACACACACACACACACACACACACACACACACACACACACACACACACACACACACACACACACACACACACGTGAATATTTTTGGAGAGCGTCGGTGGCACCTGGTAGGGCAAGCCAGATAACCTGTCTTCAGGCCCATGGGTAAGCGCACGCCGCTTTGCTTGTAGGAGTCCGTCATTGCCACAGCACTAGAGCTCTGAACCACCCGGAAGCCATGAACCTCTCCCATACCCCTCCGTGCGTGCGTGGCAGAGACACGCCTACACTGGTGGTGTGTATGAAGAGACTCCATTCCAGCTCTGCATATTGGAACAGGGGCAAGGACGCCTATCTCTTGAGGGCATCGAAGTGCCCCGCATACTCCCAACACACGAGCCATTGTACCCTGTATAAAAGCCCACAGGCAACACATCACAGTCAAGCATACGTGGGTATGGGGGTAGCTGAGTTGTCTGAGCTTGTCGAAAGTCTCCTGACCACCTGTGTCCCACAGCGTGAGCTTTTGTTGGCGTGCCGGCTTGCCATTCACACCCGACACGGGAACAGCTGTGGAGTAGTTCTCGAACACGGTAGGCTCATGCTCGGGTTTGAATTCGCGTTTTGCCCACCGCCACAGAAGGCTGGTCTTCCCGACCGCACCATCGCCGATAATCACGATCTTTGCAGCTTTTTCCGTCATCGTTGCAACCTGCCACGGCTCAGGCCCTGGCTGTCGACACAGGCGCGGCAAACACCTGCAAGGAGCCTCCCTGCCCCTACCCTTGTGTGAGGGCTGGCTCGCCCAATAAGCTAATAATCAACCCTCCCGTATGAGAGTAGAATTATTTCACCTCTTGTGTACTGTGGGTGCGCCTGTCTCCGGAGGGTGTGCTGTGCTGTCAATCACTTGTTGATAAAGGTGATACAAGCTGTGTCCTACAAGTATGTGCTATGCATGGGCAGTGGTTTGATGCAGGTACCAGGGTGTCGCTAACGTGGGTGCCCGATCCCAGAGTTGGGGTGGCAATTTATTCAAGGATGCAGACCGTCACAGGCACACAGCGTATACTCTCTCTTGGATGTGCCCCAGGAAAACGAGAGCGTGATGGGGCGGTGGTGGTTCAGAAGTGACTTCTCATGATGAGCAAAGATCACAACCGCTGCTTGTCTGTAGAGGGGCAAGGCGTGTATGTGACAGTCACTGTGACGGGTGGCAACACACAGAAAGAGGGTGGCGCAGCTGTGCTGGGTGTGTGGCACACAAACGGCATGTGTGCTGCCATGTGACGAAACCTCCGGTGTGAAAACTTTCGACAGCGCAGAAGTTGATCCCTTCTTCTTTTTGTGGTCCCTCCGCCACATCCGGTCTCCAGTGGTCTGTTATGGCCTCCTGCGACAGCCGCAAGACCCACACCACCCCCCCCACAGACAGGGCCACAACTCCACCGCCATTATACCCTCCGCCCCCTCAACTGGCTCGAGAGGCTCTAAGCGGCCACGCCAAGACTGTGATGCCGTGCAAGCCAGAGGTGGCTGTTGGAGGGGAGGGCAACGGGGGAGTGCGGTTGTCGGGACAGGGTGGGGGTGGGGCGTGGTAGCCCTGGGACCTCCGCAAGCCCCACGAGACATACTTGTCCCCCCAATATCATGATCCCCCCGAGGGGGAGCCATGACCCCCCCCCCTAAAACGGATCCCGCAAAACGCGTTGGGGGGATTACGGTAGGATTTTGGGGGGGGGGGGGGGGGGTTTATCGAAAGTTTGCCGGGATTTCGGCAAAATCTCCTATTTTTGGGTGGTGACAATACGGGGGATTTTCGTCCTTCCCCCATATTTATCCCACTCGCGGAAATAGATAAGGCGTTGTTTGTGCGCCAAACCCGGGGTGAACAAACCTCACGTGTTTTTGCCTGATGCAGGTTTGTGTGAATGTGCGCACAGTCATAGCAACAAGGCAAGGTAGATTGTGTTTGTCACCCAAAGCGCTGCCAAGTATATTTTTCATTGTGGGGGTCTTCGCTACGGGGTGATCGTCAGTGCATTTTGGTGCATTTCCTGTTGAATTGGCTGAAAACTGACGAAGTTTGTCGAAGTTTGTCGACCAGCGAAGACCCCCTGTGACAAGTTTCTTGTTGTGTGTGAAAAAGAGTGAACAGGCAGCATGCCGTTCCTCTATGTTCCTTCGTGAGGTGTCGCCCCCTACGCAAGGTGAAAACTGAAGGAACGGGCAGTATGCCGTTCTACATTTTCTCTTGCAAGGCAGGGAAGGGGCGCCCCATGACAGCTGACAGGCATGGGGAACGAGGTGGGTCTGGACCAGGGAAAAATATACCCGTAACGAAAAAGGTGGCCCACCTTTTCCGTTCTAATTTTTCCAGTTTTCCTGGGTGATCGAGAACCGGGTTCCGTGTACGTTACGTGTGGGTGGTAGGGGTCCCACCTAAGAAATTCTTGTCGGACTCTGACAAGCAAAAAGTGACTAGGGGCAGCTCGCCAACCCAGCGGGACCCCCGCACGGATCTTCCAAAAACCCGTTCTTTTGAACGTTTGAATGTTTGGAATCTGTGCGGATCGTGGTGGGGTCATTTCGGCATGGGGTGACTATCCCACTCCCGTGATCATCATATGGGCCCAAATCCTGCAGTAAACCGCGACCCTGCAGGATTGCGTTGCGTCTAAAGACGTCTGCCTCCAGACCCACCAGTGCTGCCGCGGTTTGGTGGGCTTGTTTCCCATTCATTTGGATATTATTCCCTGCTCGCCTCTCCTCACCTTTTTTTAAACTTTGTGCCCGTCCCCCGACGTTGTGCGCTACATCATTGTAGCGTTGGCCCACTCACTCTTCTCTGCACTTCTGAGCGAAGGCCCCCAGAGGCACTGCCAGAGGTGTCCAAAAACCAGGCTCTCTGAGAAAGAGGATGTTCAGCCGTCGATTCGCACGAAACGCACAGAAAAGATGCACGCAGGCGGCGTGGCTTGCCAATTGCAGGGCACAAGATCTGTGTATGTGTTTGACGCCGTACCGCCTGCCACCTACACCCCACCCCACCACCCCCCTTCCCCCCTCAGTGTTGCATCTTCAACCTGGCAGGCCGTGGAAAGAGAGAAGACCTCATTCTCTGCATTCAGGTAGCGGAATGTTCACGCTTTCCCTTTCGGCAATCCCACAACAAATCAGCAAGCTGATCCATCGTGACTTTGAGGCGAGCAATTACACCTTGCCTTAGGACCGACTGACCCACGTCCAAATGCTGTTGACGCGGAAACCTTCTCCACTTCGGCCTTCAATGTTCTCCATTGAATATTCGCTACTACAACCAAGATCTGCACTCACCCACGCTCCAGAGAGGCTCACGCCATCCCCTTCGCGGCGTGGGTCACAAGAATGCGTGGAATAACGTCAGCTGATTGAGGGTGTGATATGAGGGTTCTATCCAACAAGGATATCAAGGCGGCACTTTCAAAGGTGGAATAACAACCCAATAAACGCCAAGAGAGAACGGGAGAAAAAGAAAATGGAACACGATCGACACATGTCACTGAACACGGGGGAATGGGGAGGGGAGAGGTTGTGGTGAAACGCACACACCTCGACCTGTGATGAGGTGAGATGTGGTTCTGCAATTACGGCACTCCCGCGTGCCGTAAACTCAAATCGGACCTGCGTTCTCTGTGTTCCATTTCCTCCTTCATTGCATGAGGCTACAGAAAATAAAAGAGTGAATCTGTGGTGGAGTGGGGGAAAAGAAACGCAAGACAGTGCATCTGGCAGAGATGGGGGTGGGGGGGGTGGGGTGGTGAGGGGCTGGCACCGATACTGGACCTCAACCCAACCCACCCCAACCCAACGTTGTGTGGCAATGTAGTGTGATCAGAACGCCGGGCGTTGAGCCCAATTCCAGATCATATCACATTGCCCGTTTACTGTTTGGCATGCGACGGGCCTCATCCCTTTCGCTTGCCATTGGCATCCGAGCTGCGGCGCTCTCACCTGAGGTGTCGCCCATTCTCATTCAGGGAGACTAAAAGATATGGGCGGCCCCATACATAAACCCGCCGGTGTCTCCCCTCCCATTTTCAAGAAAGTCTCACCAAAGCGATCCCCTGCAGAGGGGAAGGTTTTGACTCTGGCGAGGGGGTCATATGAGAGGCGAATTCAACGAGGGATACCCACCACTGTCGAAGTGGCGCAGACAAAGTATGTGGCTTCGTCATCGCGATAGGAAAATGTTCCAAAAAAAGAAAGAAGGGGAGAGAGAGAGAGAGAGAGAGAAGTTGTGGCGTGTGAGCGGACCGAAGGCGTGTGTTCGGTGTGTTCGGCTCCACCACGGCAAAAATAAAAAAAAGTAAAAACATGCACGTACGGTGGAGGATATAATTTATGTGTTTTTTTTTGTGCGGCCTGTGTGGTTGTCTTCGTCGTTTGTCTTCTTCGACCGGACATCCCCTTCTTCTGGAGACACCGATCTACACCATGAACCTCGAGCTGATGCTGGAGCTTTCGGGAGCCTCTGCGAGTGGGTGGCCACGTTTTCTTTGGTGGACGCACCCAAAAGAAAATAAAGAAATAGAAAAAACCCGAAAAGAGGTCGAGGCACCCGCTCCACTCCAGCACCATGGGGCTGAGGTTCACGGATCACACAGGTGAGGATCAGTCCTCTGTGAGGCGCTTATCCTGAAGACGTACCAGTTCCCCGGTCGGTCTCCAGAAACTCGGGCCGCGTCTGGCGCTGTATCGCCTCGGCGGGGCTGTCGTCCCTTACAGTCTTTTCTGTACGAGGTTTTCCACAGGCTGCACACCTGCCCCGCGGCTGTGTGGCAGTCTTCGCGGAGTGCAATGCGAAGGTCTGGCCTGACGTGGTGTGACTATTTAGACTCCAGGTGTCTCCACCCTTCCTGGTCTGGGGAGCCTCGGTACCCAAGCAGTTTTCGGTCATGCCCTGGACCACGGCCGTGCTAGACTCCTGGTGCAGGCACCCGTCATGGTCCGGGGACGGCCCCCCCAGGCAGTTTAACGTCTTACCCAGGACCTTGGTAGCAGAGGTAGGTTGTGCTGTGCACGGACCACACCTCCAGCCCACCCGCCCTCCAGGCTACGGGAAGCAGCGTGGGGTGGCGGTGCGACGGGGCGCAGCTGGTTGGCTATCAAGCGAACGGATGGGATACGTATTCTCCCTCACCCTGTGCCCTATAATATATTTGGATTTGGCACCCAGTGCGCCCGATTGCGTCAAGTTCCAGAGAGGGGGGGGGGGGGGGGCGGGCTGCATGGGGCAAAGGAGCGCGTGTTAGAAACTTTGCGTCTGCAACTCAGTAAGGGGGGGGGGGGGGGGAGAGAAGGGCCAGCGCGGGGTATTCGTCGATCGCGAGAACACCCCAAAAGAATACCGTTTCAAAATAGCAAAAAACTCGCTCAAAAATCGTACTCCTTTTGCGATATTAAGAGAAACACCCTGCCCAGCAACTGCAAAAAAGGCAGGTCCGGGCTACTTTCGTTGAGCGCACACTCCTGTGTCAAAGGCTGTGTAAGCCCCTGTGAAGTGGCACGAAGGTGATCCTTACAAAGCTTCAGTCGTACGATTTCCTTCGCTACTTCGCGACTTCGCTACGCTTCGTCGCTCGTAACTGGTAAAAAAAGTACTGCCGGTTTGTCGCACTTTCATTGGATCCTGGCCTGTGCGGTACAGCCGAGCGTGACGCGCAGAGTGGGGAGGGGATGCACTCAACAAAGCGGAACAGTGAACCTACCCAGATGTGTGGCATCGGGGATGGTACCGTTTCACATAGGTCACGCGCAAGGCACCCCATAGCAGGAGTATATAATGTATGGCTTGCCTTGGAGATCTTCGCTATTTAGCAAACCCTCCAGCAATATATCTGGCGGTTGTCCAATAAAACAGAGGGGGGAGGGGGTGAGAGGAGGAGGAAGAGGAAGAGGAAGAAGAAAAGAGGGGGGGGATAAATGCTGCAGAACCAGTTGTCCCACGACAAAACAGTAGCAAAAAATGGAAGCCGCTAAAAATACACGGTGGGATCTTGTAATTTTTACATGTATAAGTACAAGTATATACATGTATTATACATGTATAATAGTTGTCATGCAAGTATTATACATGTATAATACATGTATGTACATGCATTATACATGTATAATAGTTGTCATGCAAGTATTTTACATGTGTAATACTTGCATGACAACTATTATAAACCCCCCCCGCGTATATAATTTACGTATTTATTTGGTAAATAATAGGCGAAAACGTAAATAATAGGTGATTTTCATTTCTTCGTAAATTATAGGCGATTCGATGCGCAAGCTGCAGACGGAGGTGGAGCGGGGCGAGTAGGCGGAGCAGCGAAACGGTGGCACAAAATTTAGGTACCCCAATTCGGGCACCTGAGGTGCCCGGAATGGTGGAAAAGTGGGGTTCGATGGGTTTCCGGACCGATCTGGGGGGGTTTGGAGGGTTTACGGGGGCTTTGGGGCCTCTGCGCCGGTTTTTTGAAAAATCGTGTTTGTCCACGTAAAAGGGTGGCATTTGACCCCCCCTAGGGGGGGGGGGGTCAAAATTGGACCCGGACATCCGGACACCCGGATTTCCGGGTCCGGGCATGTCCGCCCTGAAAACGCCTAAGGGGCCGGGGGAAATCCAGGAAATTCGGGAAATCCAGGAATATGAAGAATCCTCCATTGGCATGAGAAATGGGGAAAAATACCTTCTCGCGAGCCTGGTACCGGATCACAAAAGAGCTGCCGAAATCGGCGTAAGTCTTCGTTCGACGAAACAGATGAGGGATCAGATTGCTCGCGGAGTGGTCGTAGTCAGTGTCTCGGTATGCTGGCACCGAGCATCATTCAGCAGATGACAGGACTTCGACCTGGAGAGCAAACGCCACATCGTCCACGGGTTCCGGGATGACGGATAGTCAGAAGAGTGTAACATGCCCGTAGGTACAGGGTGTTCTCGAGGCAAGGGTGAGCCCCGGCGGTCGACCCACTACGATTCACAGAGGACAACATCGATACGAACCAGTGTTCGACGGTGTGCTGATTCGGATGCACAGATGAGGGTCCCGCAAATCAGGCATCTACCTGCGCTCATTGCAGCTTTGGAAGGACACTGTCTGGTATAACCAGACGGTGGCGGACGAGTGTGGTGAAAGACGGGTATCATCTGCACAGCTCGACGACCAATTACATGTGTCACACAAGGCCATCCGACTGGTGGCTACTGCACTCGGGAGGGCAGCCCCCAGACGGAGTGAAAACATCTGCCGCAGCCAGTAGGACCACCACACGTCGGGGAGGAACTGCAGGATTTGCTCCACTCTGATGGTTCATTCTGACTTTTGTTAGGGGTCTGACACTCTGGCGCAACTCTGGCAACTGTATCGACGTCAATGGAGGCGCAACGAACGAAGCCCCTATCAAAGGAGTCCCTGGTTCCCTCGTGGATGACATGTGCTCTGGTCCGGGTAAATACCAGAAGGCAGGAGAGTCGCAGAGACGGCCTAATGGAGCGTGGAAAAATGATACATTCCCCTCATGATTGTGGGTCTTTTGCACAAAAATGGCCGGAAAAAGGCCTCCCAAGTGCCCCCGAACCTGTTTTCCCACCTCGAGGGTGGTTGCGAGGGTGGTGAATGCGATTTTCCCCAATTTTCGCCCAAAAATGGCTAAAAGGCCCAATCTGGGGGGGGGGGTGTTTATGAACACGGTGGGATCTTGTAAATTTTACATGTATAACTACAAGTATATACATGTATTATACATGTATAATACTTGCATGTCAACTATTATACATGTATACCGTATACGTAAATATTTTGGAACGTAAATATTATGGAACGTAAATATTATGGAACGTAAATATTTTGGAACGCTGGTGGGTTGGCGTTCCAGATTTTTTTCGTTCCATAATATTTACAGGGCTTTCTGCGACTCGGGGACTTGGACCAGGTGATCGGACGGCATGCAGAGTCCCTGACGGGACCTACTCGTGCACTTTTCGCGCGATTCCTGACGCAAGCCGTCCTCACCACCGAGTCCCCAACTGGCCCTGTAAATATTTTGGAACGTAAATATTATGGAACGGACCGGCCAAAAATGGGCCCGTTCCATAATATTTACGTTCCATAATATTTACGTATACGGTAATACATGTATATGCCTGAAATATACATGTAAAATACATGTATATCAAGTAAAAATACATGTATAATACTTGCATGTCAACTATTATACATGTATCTTTACTTGATATACATGTATTTTACATGTATATTTCATGCATTTACATGTATTTTACATGTATAATACTTGTCATGCAAGTATTATACATGTAAAATACTTGCATGCAAGTAAAATACATGTATTTTACTTGCATGCAAGTATTTTACTTGTCATGCAAGTATTATACATGTATTTTACTTGTCATGCAAGTATTTTACATGTATAATACTTGCATGTCAACTATTATACATGTATCTTTACTTGATATACATGTATTTTACATGTATATTTCATGCATTTACATGTATTTTACATGTATAATACTTGTCATGCAAGTATTATACATGTAAAATACTTGCATGCAAGTAAAATACATGTATTTTACTTGCATGCAAGTATTTTACTTGTCATGCAAGTATTATACATGTATTTTACTTGTCATGCAAGTATTTTACATGTATAATACTTGCATGACAAGTATTCTACATGTATTTTACTTGCATGACAAGTATTTTACATGTAAAATACTTGTCATGCAAGTATTTTACTTGTACATTGAGAACAATGCAAGTAAAAATAGTTGCATGACAAGTACATGACTTGTCATGCAAGTATTTTACTTGACATGACAAGTATGTGTGAAGTAAACCTGGATATGTGACATGTTAGTGTCAAGTAAGTGCTAATAAAATGAAAGTATTCACTGCCCACGTACTGCCATGTGACCAGTAAAAACCAAGTATATTGGGCCCTTTATACATGTAGTTATACATGTAATAAATTACAAGATCCCACCGTGTACGGGTGGATGGTGGGGGGGGGGGGGTTTATTGTCGAGAGTGAATGGAAAAAACTTCTGGTCTCCCAGCACCTTCTCGCAATATGAGTCCTTTTTGTAGTCACTACACCAGGTATGCTGTACAAGGCGGGTCAATGCACAATGGGAGGGAGAGATAGAGAGAGGGTAGTAGGGGGGATAAATGAAACAGGGGCAATGCGCCGAACCCAACTTTCAACGCACATTATCCCGGGCGCCGCTTTGCGAAGACCGCCCCCCCCGCCCCCTTCCCTTGTTGCCTACACGACGAGGTCTTCACACCGGTCCCGGAATACGGGTATCCGGCGGGTACCCGCCGGGCACCCGGGCGGGAGGTGAAGTCCCCGTCGTGTATTGGAACACCTTCCGGCCCACCTGCACTCACGAGCCGTGCAGTAGCATCGCAGCGCGTCACAAAATGCCATGTGACCCAACCCAATGCATGGCCACCCACACTGTGAGGTCCAGGCCTCAGAGACTGGACCTCACAGTGCAAGCTGAAATCGGCACGGTGTGGGTGTGGCTGTGTCGCCACAACCACAGTCTATCCCTCGTGGGAAGAGGAGAATTACAGGAGAGAGGGGGGGGGGGGTGAAAAGGCAGAGGGTGCGAATATTCGTTCACGGGGTATTCACACTTGAAGCATATGAGAGAGAGAGAGAGGGGGGGGGGTGGATAAGGAGGTGGATAAGGGAGTGGGCATGGGCTGCATTGAATCGGATTCCAAATAAAAATTTTCGATTCCGGGAATCGTGGAATCCGGATTCGGAATCAGAATCCGGATTCCACGATTCCAGAAAAAGAGTGGAATCGGATTCCGGAATCGAAAACGCCGATTCCAAAATTGTGGAATCCGATTCCGGAATCGAAATCACCGATTCCGGAATCGTGGAATCGGTGGAATCCGATTCCAGAATCCAGAATCGGATTCCACCGATTCCGGAATCTGACCCAAAAATGTCGAAAAATGGACAAGTCGTAGGGGGACCCCAACACCCCATATACCCCCTTCTGGGACCAAAAAGTGCACGAAAGGGGTTAAAACGGCTTAATTCGTTGATTCGTTGCATTTCCCTGCTAAAAAACGGTTTTTGTGTGGGCGAGTAGTTGTAGAAAATCGCGAAAAATGTCAAAGGGGGTCTTCGCTCCATCCGCCAAAAAAAACCAAAAAAACCGGAAAAAACCCGTGAAAAAGTCGGAAAAAAAGAGTGTGGGGAGTTGGGTCCAGTTTAGCAAAGTGAGCTTATTTTTCGAAAATTGAAAAATTGGGGACACCAAAAGTCCCCAGAAAAATCTTCGACTTGGCCCGCAGAGTGATTTTTTTGGTGAAAAACGATTTCAACAGTTGTCCAACAGTTGCTGTACAAGACGGCACACCGTTCTCTGCGCATGGGCTGCTGCACGTGAATCATTTGGATGTCCGAGGGGCTATCGGAACGAGGAGGGCCACGAGCCTGAACTACCCGCCAGCAGTGATCCCGTGCCAGGGCTGGCAGGGGGCCGCGGCCCCACCTCCCTTTTTCTGTAATTGTTTGGGAGGGTGGGCCGCCAGGGGTGGCATGGCCCTACCCTCGGCCCTACCTCCCGGGTCAGATTTTGGGGCTTTTGGGTTCGGCCTTGTGGCCGAGTTTTCATGCGCCGCAGCGTATGAAAACCCAACGGCATGCTGGGGGCTTGATGGTGTTCATCGAAGCGCACCTCATCATGCCCCAAGCGAAGGACCATCCCCGCCTGGAATGTGCAACAGCACCAACCGGTGTGGGGACTAGCCTTCGAAGACTTTCAGGATGTTCACTACCGTGGCCTCCGGCGGCTGGGGGGCTGGATTCCTGATTTTTGATCCAGCAGGACGACCAAAGGCAGCAACATCCGGTGCCTCTCGAATTGGGTGAAAATGTTCTGTGGCCGTGCATTCGATCCTGTTTGCATCATACCACGGGAAGTCGGGGCGGGGTTGGGCTGCACTTTTTTTCTCGCGAGCTCGGCCACCCTGTGCCCGACCTCTTTTTTAGTTTGCCCGACCCCCAGCGAGATCACTGGCAGCCAGACCTTGTTCAACATAAACAGCAGACAAGAGAGCAGCATGGAGTGTGGGGCAGCTGCCGTGCTCCCACAAAAACATCGCACCTCTCGCGCTGCCTACACGAAAGGGACGGGTAACCTGCAGGTCACCCACAGCAGCCTACTGCCTACGTTCTATACAAGATCGGCGCCGACCACACGAAAGGCTGTTCGATCTGCGGCGCAAGAAGAAGCTCCGGTGGGAACAGAACTGAGCGGCAACAGGATGCAATGCAGGCCCACATCCGTTGCCCTGCGGCAAGAGCAGTCACATCGATTTCGTTGACAGGGCCTGCCCACTGGTGTGTGACGGGGTGACCTGCAGATGGTGAGCTGGCCCACGGGAGAACACCTGGGACGGGGGATGGCTGCGACTGGGCAATACCTAACTCGTCATGATGCAGGACTGCGAACAATTGGTCCAAGAGAGCAAGTATGGCTCCCGCTCAGCTCTCACTGAAGCTGAACCAGATGCAAGTGGTGGGAGGAGGAGGGGGTCCCAGGGGAGGACACACCGGGCGGCAACCCACGAGGACTGGCCCGTCCCAGTCGACAGAAGAACAAAGCAGGAACACGGAGTCACCTGAAACGACACACTGAAGTGTGGGAGGAGGAGGCGAGCACAAAAGGGCGTCGGCTACCGCACGCCCTTTGAGCGCAGCCGACGACGACCGAACCGGCCACCGGCCGGGAGGTGCGTGTGGCGTGGGGGGCGAAGCCCCCCGGAAAAAATTTTGGGGTTTTTTGGCCTATTTTTGGCCATTTTCCGCTGCATTTGTTTGATTTTGGGTCGGGAAAGGTATGGCCAGGAAGTGGGAAAAATTGAGGAAAAAGTCGGAAATTTTCAGGTTTGCCCATATAAACCATGGGTCACAGATTCCGATTTTTGGGTCAGACTCCAAGTTTGACACAAGGGAAAATAGGCAAAAATTTTCACCTATTTTTGGTCACCTAAGGGGGGGCTTCGCTCCGGGTCACTGACCCAAGCTGACCCAGATTGACCCGGAGCGAAGCCCCCCATTTTCCTAAGGTGAAAAGCCCCAGGGTGACCCAAATTGACCCAAGTTGACCCAAATTGACCCGGAGCGAAGACCCCCATGTTCGTTCCCATAGGAAAAAATTTGGGGTTTTTTGGCCTATTTTTGGCCATTTTCCGCTGCATTTGTTTGATTTTGGGTCGGGAAAGGTATGGCCAGGAAGTGGGAAAAATTGAGGAAAAAGTCGGAAATTTTCAGGTTTGCCCATATAAACCATGGGTCACAGATTCCGATTTTTGGGTCAGACTCCAAGTTTGACACAAGGGAAAATAGGCAAAAATTTTCACCTATTTTTGGTCACCTAAGGGGGGGCTTCGCTCCGGGTCACTGACCCAAGCTGACCCAGATTGACCCGGAGCGAAGCCCCCCATTTTCCTAAGGTGAAAAGCCCCAGGGTGACCCAAATTGACCCAAGTTGACCCAAATTGACCCGGAGCGAAGACCCCCATGTTCGTTCCCATAGGAAAAAATTTGGGGTTTTTTGGCCTATTTTTGGCCATTTTCCGCTGCATTTGTTTGATTTTGGGTCGGGAAAGGTATGGCCAGGAAGTGGGAAAAATTGAGGAAAAAGTCGGAAATTTTCAGGTTTGCCCATATAAACCATGGGTCACAGATTCCGATTTTTGGGTCAGACTCCAAGTTTGACACAAGGGAAAATAGGCAAAAATTTTCACCTATTTTTGGTCACCTAAGGGGGGGCTTCGCTCCGGGTCACTGACCCAAGCTGACCCAGATTGACCCGGAGCGAAGCCCCCCATTTTCCTAAGGTGAAAAGCCCCAGGGTGACCCAAATTGACCCAAGTTGACCCAAATTGACCCGGAGCGAAGACCCCCATGTTCGTTCCCATAGGAAAAAATTTGGGGTTTTTTGGCCTATTTTTGGCCATTTTCCGCTGCATTTGTTTGATTTTGGGTCGGGAAAGGTATGGCCAGGAAGTGGGAAAAATTGAGGAAAAAGTCGGAAATTTTCAGGTTTGCCCATATAAACCATGGGTCACAGATTCCGATTTTTGGGTCAGACTCCAAGTTTGACACAAGGGAAAATAGGCAAAAATTTTCACCTATTTTTGGTCACCTAAGGGGGGGCTTCGCTCCGGGTCACTGACCCAAGCTGACCCAGATTGACCCGGAGCGAAGCCCCCCATTTTCCTAAGGTGAAAAACCCCAGGGTGACCCAAATTGACCCAAGTTGACCCAAATTGACCCGGAGCGAAGACCCCCAAAAAATCGAAATTTTCACAGAGGCCCAAAAACGTGTTTCTGGGTGAAAAATGGGCCCAAAAACCGATTTCTGACCATTACTGGGTGGTTTTTGGGGGTTTCTGGCCATTTTTCAGCGATTTTTCTGGTCAGAACCACCCAGGACCCCTGAGAAAATGGCTGGTGGCAGTTTTGGGTCGAATTGAACAGAAGGACGAATTGCTCGCCAACTCTTTCGATACATGAAAATTTGGGCATTTTCCGTTACTCTGAACACATTCGCACACCATGAAAAAATATCGAATTTTTGGTTGAAAAATCCTGTTTTTGGTTGGGCCAGGTGGCTGGCTCTCCGTCCCTGAATTGTCCCTGAATATTTCCGGCCAACACAACGGCAACACAACATAATAAACCACGCCTGAAAATTTCCGGCGCCTGCGGCGGGCTGTTTACCCCCACCCCCCCACCCCTGCCGAGGACTTCTTCTGAGAATGGCGCTCCAAAAGTGCCAAAAATTGGTCAGACTTAGTAGAAAAAGTTGATTTTCGGTACACCTTCTTTGTTAGACCCGAAAAATTTCCGGCGCCTGCGGCGGGCTGCCCCCCCCCCCCCCTAGGGGGGGTCAAATGCCACCCTTTTACGTGGACAAACACGATTTTTCAAAAAAACCGGCGCAGAGGCCCCAAAGCCCCCGTAAACCCTCCAAACCCCCCCAGATCGGTCCGGAAACCCATCGAACCCCACTTTTCCACCATTCCGGGCACCTCAGGTGCCCGAATTGGGGTACCTAAATTTTGTGCCACCGTTTGGTACCGTACAGTGCCACTGTGTGGGAGGTTGGAAAAGAAAATGCCCCAACACACCACATCTGAGGGTTGCAATGCATGTTGCTTGCCAACCACGTCATCCGGTGGGTGTCAGGCGCTATGTAGGTGGCATTAGCCAGGTCTTCGATGTGTTCTGGCTTGTATATATACCTCCCTGCCACCATGCACCGGGAGGCTGCCTGTAGGTACGGAACAGTCCAGATGGTCGTGTGATTCCTGTGCAGCAGTGCTCCACAACCGGGATGTGTTGACAACGACTGTTGCAACACGAGCTGTACATTCCGGGAACACATGAAGTGCGCTGTCGTGGTACCCATTGTGCCAGAATTGGTAGTTGCTGCGGTCTACTTTGCCTGGCCCAAGAGCACTGGTACTGAACGGTGCAATATGCGTGGCGAGGTGAATACAACGGAAGCGCGCAAAGTCAATACAGCTCTCGGATGGCGGGTGGTGGTGCCACTAGTGTGTGACGTTCACTCGAGGATACAACGCATCACAATGAATCAGCAACCGTGGACCGAGTACAATACGCTCTCTGTGGCTGGTGTGGGGGACAAAGGCAGTGCCTGTGCCGCAGGCAGGGAGGTATATATACAAGCCAGAACACATCGAAGACCTGGCTAATGCCACCTACATAGCGCCTGACACCCACCGGATGACGTGGTTGGCAAGCAACATGCATTGCAACCCTCAGATGTGGTGTGTTGGGGCATTTTCTTTTCCAACCTCCCACACAGTGGCACTGTACGGTACCAAACGGTGGCACAAAATTTAGGTACCCCAATTCGGGCACCTGAGGTGCCCGGAATGGTGGAAAAGTGGGGTTCGATGGGTTTCCGGACCGATCTGGGGGGGTTTGGAGGGTTTACGGGGGCTTTGGGGCCTCTGCGCCGGTTTTTTGAAAAATCGTGTTTGTCACCCCCATTTGACCCCCCCTACCCCCCCCCCCCCCGCACGCGCACGTAAAGTGCGCGGCCGAGGACGTGTTCTCCCGAAAAAGTCGATTTTCGGTACACCTTAACAAAAAAGGCCCAAAAATTTCCGGCGCCTGCGGCGGGCTCCCCCCCAAGGATGGGAATAATCCAACAACCCTGGAATATAATCCATTTAGTCCATTTAATCCATTTAATCCAGGATTTAATCCAGCATTTAATCCCACTGCAGGTGCGTCCAGGCCCTACCACAGTGATCTGATTTAGTACCGTACTAGGTAGTACCACCCGGTACCACCTGGTACCACAAAATCGCGATTTTTGGTTTCGCGAATTTAGCATTTCCGGAATTTTTCCGAACCGTGGTGGGGTCATTTTGCTCTGGGAGATGAGTTTTTGGCCACTCGAGAATTTTTCAGGTTTCCCAACGTAAATATGGACCACCCCAAAAAGTAAAACCAAAAAAAATCAGTTTGCTGAAAAAAGTCCAAAATCTGAAAAAAATTTCAAATTTTTTTTTCGGGGTTGTGGGAAAAAACGAAACCCACGAACCCACTTTTTTCGAGAAAATAATTTTTCGGATTTTTCATTTTTTCAGATTTTGAGTCGGTCATATTTGCTTGTGGTATGTCGTCGTGAGGACTGAAAAAATTTGAGTGGCCAAAAACTCATCTCCCAGAGCAAAATGACCACACTGCTGGCTGGAATTCATCCGGAAATTCCTAATTTCTGAAAAATTTTGGGCTGGGACCCAAGTCTGGATTTCCAATGTTGGGGGTGGTACCGGGTGGTAGTACCTAGTACGGTACCAACTCAGAACCCTGCCTACCACCAGGTCGGTGCCAGTGGATCATGGTCAACTTATGGACCTTCTCTGGCTGGAGCCTGTTGCGCCTCTTCTCAGACTGCCAGCCCACACAGCTGAAGATACGCTCCTGTGCGGCTGTTCCTGCTGGACAGCGGCCCGGGCTGCACCCCACCCCTGCGAGGGTGGACTCCGGCACAAGGCGACTGAATGTCAGCCACCACTGCTCAGGCGGATCCGCACACGGGACCACAGTTCCTCCACTCGTCGTGGTCGGACCTGACTGTGCCGGGGATGAAGATGTTGAGCACATGCAATGCCAACACGTCAATCGAAGCACGTCAAGGGGCATTTGCGCTTCGGTATTACGGCAACCTTCGTCATTTTTCAGCGAGCCAAGCTGGAAATGCACCCAAGATGCCCTCGCTGGCACCCTGCAGCACAAACCCCCAAAGGCGTGGATTAAATAGTAAAATCCAGGCGAATATAATCCATTTAATCCATTTACTGGGGGGGGAAAATACAAGCATACATGCTAATACAAGCATACATCATACATGGAGTACGGCCTGACTCAGGCGTGGAGGGCCTGACTTCCCCTTGAGTTTCCCCTGACTTTAAAAGTCAGGCCAATTTTCAGAAATTTCGCCTGAGTCAGGGGAAACTCAGGGGAAAATCCAGGGATTTTTTGCGTGTGGATTCACGACTCACTGACGGCAATTCTTCATGGATTCACCCCCACACGAAGGCAAGTGCTGATGCATCGAGAGAAAAAGAACCTATGAGGAGTGTCTTGCCCCGACCCATGTGCCCACCTGTGCCTCGGTGATGGAGCTGGACGGTCTGCTGCGGAAGGACCCGGAGCAGCTGCGCGAGTGAAATCCCATAAGCGTATGGTACAACTTTCATTTGCCCATATGTGTATGGTTACCGACACCATACGTATATGGGCAAAAAAGTTTTTTGTAACCATACGTAGTAACGTAATGCCATTTTTGGTTGGAAAACTGGATTTTTCAGCCAGGTCCAGTCCCTACTCACCTGGACCCCACTTTCACCCCAATTGGAAATCTCCTGACTGGCACCTGGACCCCACTTCCACACAAACCCACTGACTCCACTGATCTTGCACAGGCCAGAGAACCAAATTCCAAGTCCAGGGAAACTTCTCCTGAATTGTCAACCAAGCCAGTTTTCCAAGTTCTGTGACACCTTTCGGTCTCAGCTGGAGGTTCCAAGTTCTGGTGGATTTCAACCAAGTGTTGGCCAGTCCACCAAAACTCTGGAACTTTTCAGAACTTTTTCATTGACTGAAAGTCCACCAGAACTTGAGAAATCTCAGTTTGATTGAAAATCCATCAGAACACTGCCTGAGGCCAGAATTTTGGTACTGACTGAAAAGTCCAGGATTGAGTGAAGATCCAGCAGAAATTTGGAATTTTTGGCTTTGGGCTGAAAAGTCCTGTGAAGCCTGAAATTCTGAGTTTTGGCTGGAAATCCACTGAAAATCTGGAAATTTTGGCTTCTGGGTGGAAATCCAGTGGAAGTCAGAAAATTCCTGAAAAAATGGCCAAACTCTTGTCGGGAAACATTTTTGCCCATATACGTATGGTGTTGGTAACCATACACATATGGGAAAGTAAAGTTTTTTGTAACCATACGTAATCCTGTAACCATACGTATATGGGCATAAAAACTTTGTACCCATACGTATATGGGCATTGCCTCCAGCTGCGCACTGCCCTGGACACGGCGTTGACAACCTGGAAGGCTGCGTTTGACTTGCTCCATGCTTGTTCAGACCACACCCGCAACCTCTCCTGCCAACTCGCCAAGATGGTCCGGGAGTGCACGAAGGCCAGCACGGTGGTGCCAGCTGCGGTTCTTCGGGAGGCGTGGGAGACGTACGCCTGCCGCCAGGTGTTCGAGTCCGTGTGGGTGACGTCCCCGAATGTCCTGGCGGCCAGGAAATCGGCCAAGCTCCCCATCCCCAGTGTTGCCTCGTTGAGTGAGCTGTGGAAGAAGGGGCTCTGCAACGCGACTGTGGCGAAGGAGCTGGAGGAGTACCTGAACACCTCACCGGATGATCTTAACAAGTGGTCACCGGTGGAGAATTGGACATGGAGATTATCCAAACAGCAACAGCAAACAAAGAAAAAGGCAATCGAGAAGAAGCCGTACACCCCTCTTGCGTGCGAAAAATATGCCGCAGCGCCGGGTTTGTGAAGCTTTGCTGGTTGCACGTTTACTCCGACGGTCAATACATTCGACGCATCGAAGCCGTGCAAAGCAGGCATCCCTGCTGCTGAACTCATCGAGTGCCTCGATCATCACAACAGCCCAGCAGACTTGACCAAATGGGATGTTTTGGGAATAGCGACCTCCAGCTTGGTGTACAGGACGACCAGGCCGTGGCGTGCACACTTTTTGAAAGGAGTGGGAAGGGTGGTGGGTGTGGGGGTGGATTCTTTTGAAAAAAAACCCCATTGAAAATTCCTGCTGCCTCACCCCCTGAACCCCAAGCACCTCATTTCTGTAAGTACTTGCTTCGCCAGCCGCAACTCACACCACACAGCACTCACCATGCCACCACCCCGTCAGGTTCTCACATCACAGGGTTGGGAACACTCCAAGGAATATCAGGGGAAAGTCAAGAAAGAGTCAGGCCAAAATTTTTGCCTGACTGGCCTGAGTTTCCCCTGACTACATTTTTTTTCGCCTGAGTTTCCCCTGACTTTTGCGTTTGCTTGACTCAGCCTGAGTTTCCCCTGACTTCGCCTGACTAGGTCAAAAGTCAGGGGAAACTCGGGGGAAACTCAGGCGGCCAGCGGGGCCCCGAAATCTTGCCTGACTCAGGCCGTACGGGATGTATGATACATGCGAATACAAGCATATTATGAAAATCCGGATTTAAATAAAATTTTCAGGGGGCCCTCGCTACGAGTCACTGTGAGTCACGAGTCGTCAGTTTTCAGCCAAACATGGCTGACTTCTCACTTTTTCTCACTCAGTCACACTTGGTAGCGAGGGCCCCCTCAGGCTAATAGAAGCATATATGCTTCTATTAGCCTGGTAGAAAATATTGGGTATTTTTGGGGTTTTTGGGGGGTTTTCCACCACAAAAATATAAATTTTTCTACCAGGCTAATACAAGCATGTATGCTTGTATTAGCCTGGTCAACAAAAATTGGGTTTTTAGTATGCTTGTATTCGCAGTATAATCATTTATAATTTTTCCAGAAAGCCCCGCATTATGCGAGCTGGCACGCTTAATACAAGCATATATCAACCAAAATCTGAAAAACCGTATACTTTTTCAAAATTTTGAGTAAATGGCACCCCGCTACACCTTTTTCAACATTTTTTTTTATCGTGTAACGTACGGAATTGGCGCTTTTCAGGACAATAATTTTTCCAAAAATTTATGGTGCCCCTGACGACCCCATATTGCGTAGTTTGTGCGTAGTGAAAAGGGGGGGGGGGGTCTCATTTTTTGATTTACTCAGCCATTCTCTGTCTCTATGCCGGGACCCCAAACTCAAGGAGTTCTTGCTGTTCCGGGGTCAGTGAGGGTGCAGGCGCTTCAGGTGCTGCAGGTGCTGCAGGTTCTTCAGGTGCTGCAGCGCTGGCAGCCTTCGGTGCGGGTTTCGACGCAGTCTTTGCAGGTCTCTTTGGGGGTGCCCTTTGGCGCGGTGCCTGCTTCAGCTCGTCGGGTGGAAGCATCAACGCATCATTAAGCGGTGCCTGCTTCAGCTCCTCCGGGTGGAAGCGTCAACGCATCATTAAGGAAGAAGGAAGCACAGTTGCTACGCTTTTTTGCAGCTGCAGGAAACGACACCATACCCAACAACAATCCCCAGACCGTCGAGGGAGAGTGGGCGCCTGGATCCCGTGACACAGATCTCTAGTGCCGTTGTGATCCCCTCGGATAACGTCTCCTGGACGTTGTCAGCGGAGGTTGCCTGTGTGGCGGTGACCTCCGTATACCCCGCGGGATCCAGTGCCAGTAGCGCCTTCTTCAGCTTTTCGTCGACCCCTCGGCCGACGCTCTCCTTGATGTCAAGGGCCACCTTCAGGGTGGCACCTCGCAGCGCCCTGAAGGCTGTGATCGTATCATCATTCACAATCTCGAGGGTGTTCTACGCGGCTCCTGGAACTCACTTCCTTCTCAGGTGTTTCTGGGCATGGGGCAACCTTGCCCAGGTGTTTCTGGAGTCCCGCCCCACATGTCGTGCGTTCTTTCGTACGGTGTATAGTGAGTTCTGGCAATAATTTTTTGCTCGGTCAGCGCAGTGCCTCCAGTCCTGTCTCAGTAGCCACACAGAAAGGGGGACCAAAAAAAACTGGGGGGGGACCAAAAAGCGAGACCCCCCCCCCAGATTGCGTAGTTTGTGCGTAGTGAAAAAGGGGTAAATCAGGGGCACCAAAAAAAATATTTTTTTTTTGGGTGGAGAAATTCGGAAAAACTGTTTTTGCCGATATTTTCTTCGCGTATCCGTCAGGTGGACCACCGGGTGGGGAGAGATCCGGTGTGAGGCACTTGGGTCCGTCCAGGTGGGCAGGGGGAACCTGGGGGCGGGGGGCCTCAAAACCCGTCTACCAGTGCCGCTTCTAATCTCGTCGGTCTTGTCCCAACCACCACCAGCCAGCCCAGAACGCCCTGACGCTGCGACCTTTTCTTCGGAATTTCACCCCCGCGGATCGCCACAAAAAGACCCGGTTTTTGACGGAATTTGAGAGTTGAGCTCCGTAGATTACACCATAAAAAAATCGGTGAATTTAGTGGAGTAGAGTCCAATTTACTGCTGCCCAACCACTATTACCAACTTTCCTAAGGAAAATCCCCCCAAAAATCGGCCCAAAAATGGGTCCGTCTCAGGGAGGCGTCCGGGCCGGAAACAAAATTTTTCCGGCCCAAAAATGTGATTCCTGTGTAGTTTTAGTGAGAACCTTCCCAGGAAAAAAAAATCGGTGACTTTTGCGGTGTATAAGGCCTTCTACACGGGGTCCCAAAGTACACAAAAATAGCCGAAATCCTGGAGCAATTGAGAAAGTCAGGGGAGAGGTGGGGGCAGTGATCTCGTGCCAGGGCTGGCAGGGGGGGCCGCGGCCCCACCTCCCTTTTTCTGTAATTTTTGGGGAGGGTGGGCCGCCAGGGGTGGCATGGCCCTACCTTGGCCCTACCTCAATATTTTCCCCGTCGAATTTTGCGGATGGGTCAGATTTTGGGGCTTTTGGGTTCGGCCTTGTAGCCGAGTTTTCACGCGCAGCGTATGAAAACCCAACGCCATCATGAGCAGGTGTACCAGGTGCTGGGGGCTTGGTGGTGCTCATCGAAGCGCACCGTCAGGCACTCATCAGGTCAAGCGAAGGATCATCCCCGCCTGGAATGTGCAACAGCACCAACCGGTGTGGGGATTAGCCTTCGAGGGATTTTAGGATGTTCACTCCCGTGGCCTCCGGCGGCTGGGGGGCTCCGCCCCCCAGACCCCCCTGTAGCCTGTTAGCTTTGCTGCCGTTCCTGAACACGGCGCGCTGGCAAAGTTACTCGGGATTGCAGTTTTGCAAGTGCTCAATGGCAACCCAAGACCCCCTGACTACTGATTTTTGGTCCAGCAGGACGATCTAAGGCGGCAGCATCCGATGCCTTTCGAATTGGGGGGAAAACGTTCTGTGGCCCTGTTTGCATCATACTGCGGGAAATCGGAGTGGGGTTGGGCTGCACTTTTTCCCCTGCGGAGCGAGCTCGGCCCACCCTGTGCCCTACTTCTTTTTTGGTTTGCCCGACCCCCAGCGAGACCACTGGGTGGGGGGCCTTCAGGCCATTCTGCACTGCCCGGGGAAGCAGGGTGATGTTGGTGACATTCCATGAACTCTTGCATTTGAAGCAGGCCATGTTTGTGTTTCACATGATTCAGATGAGTTTTCCTGTGCATGGAAGGTGGTGGATTCGCAGGCAATAAGAAGCAAAAAAAGCACCATAATCCAGGGGTGCCATCCTTGCTCCCCCCCCCCCCCCCCCGCACGCGCACGTAAAGTGCGCGGCCCTGGACGTCTTCTCCCGAAAGAAGTCGATTTTCGGTACACCTTAACAAAAAAAACCCAAAAATTTTTTCGCCTCCGGCGGGGTTGGGGGGCTAAGCCCCCAAACCCCCGGCGCCGGGGCGGCGCCGACTCGGCTTCGCCTCTCTTCGCGAAGTCTCGGTAATCCGACGACTTTGCGAAATCGAGGCTCATCCGAGGTGAAAAATCACGAAAAATCGCATTGTCTTTTTCCCGTACAAAACCATGAAAAACCAAGTGTCACCCAATGGGAAATCTATTTTTTGACTTTTTTTGTGGAATCGGATTCCACTCGGTTTTTCGATTCCGGAATCGGATTCTCGATTCCAGGAATCCGATTCCCTGCAGCCCATGGAGTGGGATATCGTCGGTGAAATAAAAGGCACGCTGTCGAGTATTTGAGAGAGAGAGAGAGAGAGAGAGTGTGTGTGTGTGTGAGTGTGTGTGAGTGTGTGTGCTGTATATTTTGGTTGACGCTTGTGTCAGCTGGAGTTTCAGGGGGCAGCACGCCAGCGGCATGGTATCAAACACGTGAGCATTCTCATGTGTAGCTCCCTGGCAACCCCTGCGTGTGCAGTGTGTGTGTGAGATTTTTTTTTTGAGATAATGGACCAGTCAGGTATGTCCAACCCGTGACTCTTCTTCTGTCCGCTTCGGGGACCCTTTTGGCAATTGACGGCTATTTTTCCCCCCCCCGAGTTTGGCGCACAAACAACGCCTTATCTTTTTGGAAAAGAGCAAACCGGCACATCCCGGCTGTGTGTCAAAAAAAATGAAGGTTGGGGGTGGGGGTGGGGACGGGCATCGAACCGTTCACGGGCCTCGCCTGCCAGCAAGGCAGGGTGGATGCCCCTGAACAGGCTGATGAAAGGTAGGGCCTGTTTTTTTTTGTTCGTTGTGCGCTGAACCCAGGGGACAAAACTAAAAGCAACTCCCGCATGGTGGTGGAGGCTGTCTTTTGTGACCCCAAAGCGCTGACTCCTACTGTCTTTATCATTGTTGACCTTGCCCAGGAGGCCTGCTGTCGTAAAAAGAGCAAAGACTTGAAATGCGTTCTTTATTTGTACGAACGGTGCCTTGTTGGTCGGTCCCTAATTTGGGACCACCATCTGGTCCATTTTTCGGTGGGTCCCAAGTTTGGGATGAGGAACTCCGTGGGCACCATTGGTCGCCCTTCGGTCGCCACCTGTTCAGACCCCTTTTCAGGGGATTTGAGCCCCAGAGAGACCTCCTGGACCGGTTTTCTGGTGTTTTATGCTCTTCCCGACCCTGTCCTGGCCCACAATGTGGTCTGGAGCGAGGTTCTGCTGATTTCCGCCTGATGCGGACCCTCCTTTGGGGTCCTCCATTTATTTTGCGTCTGACCGTCGCCTTCCCCACCTAGTTCACGAGGGCAAGGTGAAAAACCGTTTTTTAACCCCAAAAATGGCATTTCCCGGGTGGCGACCTCTGGCGACCTCTGAAAAATGTGCCCAAAAAGTGATTTTTGCAACCTACCTCTGCTACCACTGCCACGGTTGCTTAAGGTCCTGGGTAAGACGTTAAACTGCCTGGGGGGGCCGTCCCCGGACCATGACGGGTGCCTGCACCAGGAGTCTAACACGGCCGTGGTCCAGGGCATGACCGAAAACTGCTTGGGTACCGAGGCTCCCCAGACCAGGAAGGGTGGAGACACCTGGAGTCTAAATAGTCACACCACGTCAGGCCAGACCTTCGCATTGCACTCCGCGAAGACTGCCACACAGCCGCGGGGCAGGTGTGCAGCCTGTGGAAAACCTCGTACAGAAAAGGGTCGGCGACCGCCCGCCCCCAGTCTGAGAGGCATCAGCCGAATCTCGGTGGAGGCGGGCACAAAACAAAAGGGAGAGTCGTCACTGTGCATATCAGCACGGTCCCGCCCTCTGTGCCAGACCAACACACCACCAAAGGAAAAGAGGAAGAGGCGACGTAAGGCAATGCCTCCGTGCGGCCAGGAGAACACGAAATAGCGACCCCCTCAACGGGGAATGCTACGAGCACGGCCAAAAATCGTTCAAATCGTTCAACCCCCGGCGCCGGGGCGGCGCCGACTCGGCTTCGCCTCTCTTCGCGAAGTCTCGGTAATCCGACGACTTTGCGAAATCGAGGCTCATCCGAGGTGAAAAATCACGAAAAATCGCATTGTCTTTTTCCCGTACAAAACCATGAAAAACCAAGTGTCACCCAATGGGAAATCTATTTTTTGACTTTTTTTGTGGAATCGGATTCCACTCGGTTTTTCGATTCCGGAATCGGATTCTCGATTCCAGGAATCCGATTCCCTGCAGCCCATGGAGTGGGATATCGTCGGTGAAATAAAAGGCACGCTGTCGAGTATTTGAGAGAGAGAGAGAGAGAGAGTGTGTGTGTGTGTGTGAGTGTGTGTGAGTGTGTGTGCTGTATATTTTGGTTGACGCTTGTGTCAGCTGGAGTTTCAGGGGGCAGCACGCCAGCGGCATGGTATCAAACACGTGAGCATTCTCATGTGTAGCTCCCTGGCAACCCCTGCGTGTGCAGTGTGTGTGTGAGATTTTTTTTTTGAGATAATGGACCAGTCAGGTATGTCCAACCCGTGACTCTTCTTCTGTCCGCTTCGGGGACCCTTTTGGCAATTGACGGCTATTTTTCCCCCCCCCGAGTTTGGCGCACAAACAACGCCTTATCTTTTTGGAAAAGAGCAAACCGGCACATCCCGGCTGTGTGTCAAAAAAAATGAAGGTTGGGGGTGGGGGTGGGGACGGGCATCGAACCGTTCACGGGCCTCGCCTGCCAGCAAGGCAGGGTGGATGCCCCTGAACAGGCTGATGAAAGGTAGGGCCTGTTTTTTTTTGTTCGTTGTGCGCTGAACCCAGGGGACAAAACTAAAAGCAACTCCCGCATGGTGGTGGAGGCTGTCTTTTGTGACCCCAAAGCGCTGACTCCTACTGTCTTTATCATTGTTGACCTTGCCCAGGAGGCCTGCTGTCGTAAAAAGAGCAAAGACTTGAAATGCGTTCTTTATTTGTACGAACGGTGCCTTGTTGGTCGGTCCCTAATTTGGGACCACCATCTGGTCCATTTTTCGGTGGGTCCCAAGTTTGGGATGAGGAACTCCGTGGGCACCATTGGTCGCCCTTCGGTCGCCACCTGTTCAGACCCCTTTTCAGGGGATTTGAGCCCCAGAGAGACCTCCTGGACCGGTTTTCTGGTGTTTTATGCTCTTCCCGACCCTGTCCTGGCCCACAATGTGGTCTGGAGCGAGGTTCTGCTGATTTCCGCCTGATGCGGACCCTCCTTTGGGGTCCTCCATTTATTTTGCGTCTGACCGTCGCCTTCCCCACCTAGTTCACGAGGGCAAGGTGAAAAACCGTTTTTTAACCCCAAAAATGGCATTTCCCGGGTGGCGACCTCTGGCGACCTCTGAAAAATGTGCCCAAAAAGTGATTTTTGGGACCTTGCGGACCTCGAAAACACAAAGGGAAAAAAAATATTTTTTGTCACACCCCCTCTTGGGGCGGTACGCCAGTCTAACCAGAGTCTCTCGCAAAGAGAGGGGGGAGGGGGGGAGGCGGGTCGGGTTGTTTGCAGCAATGCACACGCATGCAAGAACACCACCGGGGGGGTGTAGGGAAAGACCTGAAGCGAAAGGAACGGGGTGGGGTGAGAGGGAGAAAGAAGAACGTGGCGAAGGGCAAAATAACGCCGACGAAAATATGACAACAACGGCAAATGCACGCAAGGAGCGCCAGGTGGCGCTTTGAGCGAGTGGCACCCCGGAAACAGAGGGCCACTAGTATGTGTTGGTATTCAGGGCTCGTGTTCGATGTTACACCTCGCAACCGAAATCCAGGGAGGTCAAGAGGGCTGCGGGATCGCGCCCGCACCCCTGACCCGCGTCATTCATAAGCAAGGGTTCATGAATTATCCACACAACGTCACAGCTGAGGGCGACACACTTCCCGCTGAGTCTGTTGAGCGCCTATACCCGGATGCATCTGCGAGGAACTTAATCTGTGGTGTAAAGCGGGTGGTGTGGGAGAACGTGACTCTGCCGAAAGACCCCCGCAAATCAGCACTGCAGAGATATTGGTTGGCTACCCACCTCTTGGCAACGTGTTGCAGCACGACTAGTACGAACATCACGTGAACCGCTCTTAATAAAGCTGTCTCGTTTCGAACCTACTCTGCTACGTCCCCCCTGCTGATCCCACTCGGTAAATTCCAATTTTCCAGAAACAGCTTATCTCCTCCCCCCTACCCCCGCTCCTCCAAACCCGCCCATACTTCCTAAACACGCAAAGCGGTGCGTTGACACAGTTTTGACACAGGCGATCATAAACCCTTTCTTGCTGCAGTCTTCTGATTAGGAATCACCCCGCCCCACGACCCCACTGCGACATACCCCAGCGGTTGTGGAAGAGCATCGTGACATGCGCCACAGCGCTCGCCTCTGCGGGCGTGGGGTGAGGCCCCTGCAGCAGATTGTCGCTGACGACAAGCTGAGCCATCACCCGCTGGTTAGGCGACGCGGTGTGGAAGCCCCCGACAAACCGGTTGTGGTGTGCCTTGAAGATGTCCATCGGCGTGCCTGCGAAGTTGGGCAGCGGGCCACTGAAGCCATTCACAGACAGGTCGATGTAGAAGGCCTTGGGTGTCTGCGCAACCTCGAACCCGCCTGTGAGGCTGTTGAAGTGAAAGTGCCCCAGCAGCAGCTGCGGGTACCGGATCATGCCGCCCTCCAGCCTGTTGTTGTTCAGCACCAGGCGGAGGCATGTGGTGCAGGGGGGCAGGGGGCCCTCCAGCATGTTGCCCTCTGCTATGAAGTTCAGCATCTCGGCAGGCATGGCAGGCAGCCTGCCCGTCAGGCTGTTCTGGCTGACGTCCATCAGGCGCAGCGTGTCTGGCAGTTGCGGCAGCGGGCCCGTGAGGCCAGCGCGCCGCACACGCAGCGTCATGATGCGGCGCAGCTGCAGGATGGGTGCGGGCAGGGGTGCGTGAAGGGGTGTGTCGGTGAGGTCCAGCTCCAGCAGGTCGGCAGGCAGCGCGCTCAGCGCGACCACGCCTGTGCCCTGCAGGTAGAGGCGCTCCAGGGTGTGCAGCTGGGAGAGGTCGGGCAGCGTTCCGGTGGCGTTGCGTTCGAAGGCGAGGTTGAGGGTGCGGACGTGGGCGTTTCCGTCGCAGGTCACGCCCGGCCACGTGCAGTGTGCGCTGCCAGTCCATGAGGCCAGGCGGCCAGACCCCTGTGTGTGCAGCGCGGTTTTGATCGTGCGGAGGATGTCGATCGTCTCAAGGGGTTGGGTCGGTGTGGGTGTGTCGTGCAGCCACCACGTGGCGAGGGTGCCTGGTGCAGGGAGGGTGGCGGTCAGGAGCCCGTCAGCGGCGAAGTCCAGGGTGAGGGCGCGGGAGGGAGCGCGGAGGCCGTAGGCAAGCAAGCCTGTGCTGAGGTCCCACACCCGCACAGGCACAGGGGCGTCGTGCACTGCGACAACCAGGTATTTCCCATCAGGGGACACGGCGACCGACCGCAGTGAGCCAACCTGTCCAGGCGCAGGTGTCGCCATGTCAATGCGCGACACCACAGCACCCTGTGCCACGTCCAGCACAGTGAGGTGTGCCCCGTCAGCACCAGGGTCGGTGGGTCGTGGGGATGTGAAGATGTAGGCGAGTGCGCCGTGCGGTGCAATGTCCCACCCATCGATGTGGTCCACCTGTGTGGGGGCCATGACACGCTCCCACGTGTCGGAGCTCCAGGCCTCGATGGATGTGGACGACACACGCAGAAGCACCAGCAGGGAGTCGGAAGAGATACGCACATCCTGCGACACGTCGCTCAGCTGTGCAACCTCTGCCCCTGTCCCCACAGCAAACGCCTTCGCAGGGCCTGACGGGCTCGCCACCACGACGAAGGCACCGCCTGGCGCCACCTCGGCACTGCTGGGGAGGGCGACAGGTGCCTGCCACAGCAGGGTCCAGCTCTGCGTGCTGTACACCTCGAGGACTCCACCAGCCACAATGGCGAGGGCACCTGCCCCAACAGAGATGGAGTTCACGCGCTGCAGGTCGAAGTCGCGGGACAGCAGTACATCAGCAGTCGCAGTGTTCTGCACCACAACTTGAGAGATGTAGCGCACCGCAGCGAAGCTACCATCGGGCGCAACGCGTGCGTCCTTCACATCACCCACCACAGGGGTGAAGGAGGCGACAGGATCCTTGCATGTGACGGCATCACACACACCCGGTGCAGGTGTGGGGGGCGGCACAGGCGGTGGCGTAGCAGGCAGCCTCCACGTGATGAAGGTGGCCCACTTAGAGGAAGTGCCTACCAGGAGCCCCTCTTCACTGAAGTCCAGGGTGAGAAGACGGGAGGTAGTGTGCATGCCGTAGGTAAGCAAGCCTGTGCTGAGGTCCCACACGTGCAGAGACGCAGGGGCGTCGTGCACTGCAGTGGCCAGGTACTTCCCATCAGGGGACACGGCGACCGACCGCAGTGAGCCAACCTGTCCAGGCGCAGGTGTCGCCATATCGATGCGCGACACCACAGCACCCTGTGCCACGTCCAGCACAGTGAGGTGTGCCCCGTCAGCACCAGGGTCGGTGGGTCGTGGGGATGTGAAGATGTAGGCGAGTGCGCCGTGCGGTGCAATGTCCCACCCGTCGATGTGGTCCACCTGTGTGGGGGCCATGACACGCTCCCACGTGTCGGAGCTCCAGGCCTCGATGGATGTGGACGACACACGCAGCAGCACCAGCAGGGAGTCGGAAGAGATACGCACATCCTGCGACACGTCGCTCAGCTGTGCAATCTCTGCACCTGTCCCCACGGCAAACGCCTTCGCAGGGCCTGACGGGCTCGCCACCACGACGAAGGCACCGCCTGGCGCCACCTCGGCACTGCTGGGGAGGGCGACAGGTGCCTGCCACAGCAGGGTCCAGCTCTGCGTGCTGTACACCTCGAGGACTCCACCAGCCACAATGGCGAGGGCACCTGCCCCAACAGAGATGGAGTTCACGCGCTGCAGGTCGAAGTCGCGGGAAAACAGCACGGTGCCATGCATGGCACTCTGCACCTCAACTCTTGTGAAGGATTCGCGTATCACAATAAAGCTGCCATCGGGCGCAACGCGTGCGTCCATGAGGGGCCTTGAGGCTATTGTCGCCGTCGTGCTGCTGTATGCAGCTGTAGGGCTGAGACACGTTGGAGCGCCACCACACCCGGCTGCCAGTGGAGCCACAACCAGGAGGATGAAGGCGTGTGCCAGCATCGCAGTAGGAACCGTGCCCTGTGGGACACACACAGAAACCTGCAAGGGTGTGTGGGAGGCCACGCTGATGGGCAAGGAACTGCAGTTGTGGAACCCTGCCCTGACCGTTTGCTTCACCCACCCCAGGGAAACATGAAGAGCCATGCCCTCATTGGGGCGTCCGAGACCCATTCTACCAGAAGTTTAAAAACGCTGAAAAAAATTCAGGCGCACTGGTGTGCCTGAGGCCCCCTTCCATGTCCGAGACCCCTTCCATCAGAAGTTTATGAGAAATTTAACAACGCTGTTTCAGGCGCCCCACTCATAGTTTACAGTTACAGTTTACAGTTGCTTTGATACACCATAAGAAGGATAAGGAATCGGATGGGTGATACGTATAAAAGCGAATAAATCCGAGTGCCTGTTGGGCAACTGACTAGGACAAGCGCCTGGAGTGCGAAGTAGATGCGGCATACATCTTGGCACTGCTGCGTGACTGGAGAGCAGATCGAGGCAACGAGTCCAAAAGTCTCGGAGTGTCCACATTTTTGTGCTGACGCGATGGTTCCACTCTGCACGGCTTGTTTTGTGTCGAGGGTGGGCATCGAGCACGCCTTTCTGCTTGGCAGCCACCTACGGTCAAACTGCCACGCTCTGGGAATGCAGGCCAAACTCGTGGTAGGTTGCGCATCGATTCCGAGGCACATCTGGACAGAATCCGGGGACCTGGGAGCTGGGGCCTCAAAACCCTGCACCTCTTCCGCTGCTTCAGGGCCACCTTTCCCTGCCAAGCGCTACCCATGACTTGACCCACTGGCTTGGGGTGGGCAGGCTGTCGAAGCCGCAGGGCAAGCAACCCAAGGGGGGCCGGAAGCGCAAAAGGTGCCTTGCCTCAGGAGTTGATGCCGGTCCTGGGAGGGGTCAAGCTTTCCGCCCTGGTCAAGGGGGCAAAGGCGTCTGACCCATCGCCTGAATGCAAGTGGCTTGCATTAACGAAAGTGTGTTCAGCGAAGGTTAAGCGACAGAAAGTGGCGCAAAGATCAAGAGCGCGTCCGTCTGCAGGCGGTTTGCAGCCGCTCCCCACACAGTGTGCCCCATTGCACTGCTTGCAGTGCAGGTGGAATTAATTTCGCTTATTATGTTGTCGTTTTTCGGATCCCGGTAAAAATATCAACGACATCAATTTATCCGAAGTATCTCCATGGTTCCGGTCCACAGCGATCCGCCGACAGGGATCTCCCAACGAAAGCACTAACGCAACCAGAACGCAGGACGACCTGAGCGCGCATCTCGCAGTTGCTGATCAACAACAACACAGCGGGTGCGTAAGGCTGAGCAGAAGCACCCCCTGCCCGCCACTGACACCCGAGGAGATCAAACAGGTGACGGACGACACGCGGCACTGTACGGCAGGAGCTGCATCTCGGTGGTGGAGCGCCGCGAACCTGAAACGCCCAGTCGGAGAGCGGCAGGTGCGACAGAAGGGGAGAGGGTGGTCCTGCACCACCCAGCTGTTGCACGGTGCATCGTGAAGCGGAACCGACCGGGACTCCCGGACGCCGCACACAGTGTTCTTTCAGTGTTTGGGATGAAACCCCGTATATAGTCGAAGCGACACTAGAACCTGCTGCACTCGCCCCACCAAGCAGCTCCCAACCGACCACAGGCACTGGCCCCCGCCCCAGGACGTTGTCGTGGTGGGGTCATCTTGTAGGTGCAGGGCAAGTATCCACCCATGAAATGCGAGTCTGGTTCAGGCACCGTGTGAGGACGCGAGGAGGCAAGCCAGCACACCCCACCCCACCCCGCCCCTCCCAGGCACACCCCGCACACTGAACCTGCTGTGCCCATGCAGGAAGGGCACGGTGAAGGAAGCAGTGAGCGAGATGGTGCAGGGATACTCCCTCTGCTTCAGCCCCTCCCTCGTCTGAGCGACACGCTGAACGAGAGGTGCTGTCCGACACTGACCCAGCACTCCTCCTGCCAGGTGCCAGGGTCGAGGGGAAGGCAGAGCGGCCGGACAGCGAAGGCAGTGAAGCCTGTGGCTGACCGGAAGCACACAGAGCCCCTCCTAGAAGGACTTCGACAAAAGGGGGCCCGGCAAGGCTATCACGCACGGTTGCGAGAAGGGACACAGCGGCTGCTGCCCCTTATGCCCACATGCCGCATGGACATTCTCCTGTGGGTGACCTCAGGCAGGGTGCAGGGCGGCAGGGCGATCAGGAGTGCAACGCCAACAAGGAGTGGACCCCGCTCTCTGTTCCTTGAGAGCCGTGACGGTGCAGTGCGAGCACTTCCGATCTTCCCCATCCCAACAGGTCGGTGAAAGACGTATGCCGTCCAGCTACCCGGCCTTCCTTGTTGGTCTGCTTGACAGTGATCGTAAAGTGAGTGACGCTCTGTGACTATAAGTGGCGCCACGAATATAGAAAAACCAGACAGATTCCTGTTCCCACGACTCCGACAAATGATATGCGATCTCTTTTTCCGTTGAACGTTGCCCCACACGAACCTGCGCGGGGCGCACTGGGTGTTCGTGAAACGAACACAAAAGGAAAAACGGCAAATGAGTCGTGGGGTGGGGCGCCGTCTGGTTTCCACACCCCGTGTGTGCAAAAGCTGGATCATACGCCTGACCTCGACGGCCGAGAACGTGCTCACAAGAGACCTGCCTCTCAACTTCCCCACAATGTCTCGGGGTGGCGGGGCGGTGGGAATGTGTAACTGAGACTGTCGCAGCATTGGTGCTGAAAGACCGAGGCAGCGTACGTGCTTGCAAGACATCTCCACCCACCGACTTGGACGGAATCGTTTCTCTGCGGAGTGGGGATGAGGGAGGGTGACACTCGTGCCCCGACATGTTGAACGCCGTGCCCCCTGGTCGAAGCTCCTCCGGTGGTCGCTGGCTGAGCTGGAAGCACAGGAAACACAGGAAGGAAGCACAAGACAATCCGCATCCTGGGGGCGGTGCAGGCACTACTGCCTCCTGTCCATCCCTGGAGAGGCACCACGGCTGTGCATCGAGGGGCTGGCACGCACCCCTTCCAGGCCAGGGCGTCGCTTGGGCAGATGACACGGTGTGCCGGTGATGCCCGTGAGCACGACCTGCGAGAAGCTGGAATGCCTGACGCTAACCCTGTGGGGCGACAACAGGAGGCAGCTGCTCGTGTTGACGCAACCAGAGGATTCTACATGTGTGCACGAAGCCCGCGGCGGCCCGAGAGCACATGCAGGCCACACAACTGGCGATCGGACCTGGTGGACCCGGACAGTGTGAGGACTCGGTCTCTATAGCTTGCTGGGTGATGGTACTGCAGACTGAGCTCTATGAAAGGACTGCCAAGTCGTTTGGAGACACCCTCGGACAAGGGCAAGGCTCGCCCGCGAGATACACAGAGCGACACGGGGATGGTATGGTGCCGGCTCCGCAGAGATGACACGACGAGGGTACACAGAGGACCGTGCACCCTGTGGATGCAGGTGCAACAGACGATGCGGGTCTTGCCTGGGGCATCCCTGCCGGGGCCCAGTGGACGCAGGAGCGCCTCTCGCCTCTGCAAGGCGAGACAGGCTGCCCCGAAGGGACCCCTCAGGGTTGCGCTGCAGCATGCACATCCTACCAGGCTGCACGCTGGCGGGGTCAAGGTGAACGGCCGCACGCAGGAAGACGACACCAGAGGCGTCGCGTCAGACACCCACACCCTTGCCGGGGAGACCAGCTCTGCTGAGCAGCACCCCGAGGTATGCCTGAAGCTCCTACAGCACGCGAGGCGGAATGATTGCAGACGCTGCGTTGGCCGACGGAGTACGAGTGAGATCACGGAGCTGAATCTGCCCCTGGATCTGAAGCTGCACTCGGATGGAGATCCCTGCGGCACACCCGGAGCTCAGACGGTCCTTGCAGCTGGGCATGATGCTGCGCTCCTGCAGGGGTACGCACGTGGGACGCACATCTGACGCGGTCGCCAGATCAGCAACGCTGCAGTGCGCAGCCTGCTCGGTACCCCTCGCGGATCGGCTGTCCGGGAGACATTCTTTGCGATGCAGGAAACCGAGACGCGGACAGGGTGATGGCTGCAGTGCCACTGCAGCCACCAGCACGCACAACACGGGGACGCTGTGCTCACTCCTGTGGCGACGCCTGCCGTGCTTCTCGCGTCTCTGTATCTCGACAGGCGTCACATCACCCCTGCGGACTACATCAATCGGCGGAAGAACAAAACTACCGTCCAGACGACAACCTGACTGAGGAGGAAGCAAGTGGCTACAAAAGCTGCCCCGAATGGACTGATGCGGAAGCTGCGCAGTGGGACTCGGGGCAGACGGGGTGCTGCTGCGTCTGCGTGTGCCCGACCGCACAGGGTGCCGATGGAGGTGGGTGACGCCTCCACACTCGGGGTGCTGCGCCTCCGCCTGCAGGCGCCTGCAAGCCCTCAATGTGCGCCGCAAGCAGGTGCGGCTTGCCCTCTCCGGCGAGACCGTTGCAGGGTGCAACGTGGCGGGGCTGGAGGCGGGTGTCACTGTGGAGGTGCCCACCAATTCAGATTCTTGAAAACCTGGAGCTGTGGGGCAGACGCAGGCCGCAGGGGATGTGTGGCCGGAGGCATTGCGAATGGCTCCCTGCAGGAGAGTGCCGCCAGAGGGGGCAGCCGACACGCAGGCTCGACTGGAGGCCTTCTCACGGGACAGGCAGGGGCCCTTGTCACGCTCGACGGTGTGGTGACTTGGTGCCCGTCGGTACCTTGGCGTGGCCACAACAACATGGCGGAAGACACGGGCTGGGGATGGTGGCGAAGCGACCTGAATATGGATGCCAAGGTGTGCACCACTTCGATGCATGAGGGCTGCAGATGGTAGACCACTATCTACGGTGCTTCCAGCTTGACCTCTGCAAGAGATTCAGAGTGAAGGTGGTGTGGCTGAGGGGGCGACCGCGCGACCAGTGTGAATCGCTATCTGATTCTCGCACGCTCTGTGCAGGTTCAAGCACCGGGCATGTCGAGGCTCGAGCCAACAGGATGATGGCCACCCAGGTGGAGGGTGCCAGGTCGCAGCCAGCTGCCACACACACAGTTGCGAGGCGAGCCTGAGGCTGCCAGATAGACACCCGCGAGCGACACCCTCAGACCGAATGACGTCGTGCGGTGGTGCGTACCCAGACACCCTTCGATGCAGGGGTGGTGAACACTAGGTGGCCACGTTTCAGCCGCCATGACGGAGGCAGTGTGCCACCAATGGTAGAGCCATCCAGCTCATACTGTGCTGGTGCAGTTGGATGCAGGTGGCTACAAACCTGATGAATTCGTTCCCTGGCTAGAGCGTCGAATAGACAATCCCCGCGACGATTCGTGGGCCCACCTCTGGTGATCTGTTTGCGGATGGCGTTGCCGTGGTCATGAGGGACACCGGTGCCGAAGCCCTGCACACTCACCACTGAGACCCTGCCACAGACTGCAGCTCTCCATCGGGATGTGTGACACACTGATGGGTGCACGCCCAAGATGCTGGAGTGCACTACATGCAGCTTCCGGGTGGTTTCACACACGAGGCAACTGCACAGGCCGACCTGACATGTGTACCGGTACTGATGTGCGTGGGTGCCCAGGCAGTATGGAAACACCGGCACGAGGAAGGAAGCTAATGCGGGAAGCACACTGCAGTGAGCATTCAAGGTCGCAGTGAATGCGGGCCGCGAACAGTCCCCAAGCACTGGGACTCGGCAATACCGGGAGGTGGTTGCACCAGGCGCGGGGCCTGGTGAAACCCCCGAAAGCTGACGGGCGCACCACTGGCACCTCTGCCCGCAGTGGGACCGGGTGCTGACGACTACCAACGTGAAGGCTGACACTCAGTGGGCATCCTCCGAGACCTGGCGGATCACTCACACTGCACGGACAACCAGGCGCAAATCAATGGGGCCAGCAAGCTGCAGATAGAGCCGCCAACTCATGAGGGCCACACCTCGCCTGTGCTGGCAGGCCACAGCGACCCTCACACAACCATGCCGTGCACCGCGACAGATGCTGGCGGCAAGGGGCCACCCGTTGTTGCAAAGAGTGGAATGAGCTGCTCGTGCGCCATGCGGGGCAGCATGCTGAAACAACATGTGTCTCTGCGGCATCCCTGTGTGTGTGTCGCAGTGGCAAGAACAATAGTCGTGATGTACCTAGACCCGCACGGCATTGGAAAAGAATGGGACACGGCTCGCTAACTGACGCACATGCGTGCGCGCAGTGGAATACAGCGGACCGCTCACGCTGCTAGCGACCAGCTGGAAGAGGGGACACACGACACTCACACGTGTGGGGCTCGTCTGAGCAGTACCGACATCGCACGTGACGTCCTGCTGCTGTCGGGGGGGAACATGTCCCTGGGTGGCACTGCGCATGACCAGACCTGGGTCACAATGACCAGATGAGCCTTCAGCCCGTCATGATGCAGGGGGTCGTGGTGGAGGTGCCTTGGGGCGACATGGGCGACGGGGGGTGCGGACAGCAAGAGGAGGACGGTCTCTGGAGGACTGGATCTACCGCGGGCGACGTGCGGGGTCGCGAAGGTAGCCCTGGTAGCTCATGGCCGGCACTTCCACGTGGTGAACGTGGGGGCTGCTGTTCGCGAGTGGCAACGCAGGCCTGCTCAAACCAGCCGGTTTCATGTCGTGCTTCATGAAGGGCACCGCATGGGCTGGGGGCGGTGGGCAGCACATGTTTCACCACGGGGCACATGGGCAACTTCAGTGCACAGGGTATCCCACAGGCAACACCTGGCCAAGGAGAAGGGAGCGGGCGGAGGCCATGGTGGTATCGCCACGAGTCTCCCGCACTGGCTCACTGACACCACGACACCCAACAGCTGTTCGGGAGGCGTGACTGCAGATGCGTGCCCCATTCTGTTTGCCTGGCAGCCGGTGCCTGCAATCTTCGAGGCTGATCCACGTGCTGTACCACAGTCACACCGTGTCCTGCACCCCTTGCACAACAGGCAGGTTAGTCGAGAGTACCTTGCTTTGCAGCACGCAGGCTCACAGTCGCCTTACCTGCCCACATGATCTGCAAAGGCACCTCGACGAGTAGGGCCTCGATGGTCGTCACAGCAGAATCATCGAGGAGGTGGAGGGGCAGCAATGTGCCGTGCAACGTTCACCGTCTCCTGACGAAGTGCAGGGCATTCGGCGTCAAGAAGAATGGGACCGGTCAGTGATACTCGCACCATAAATATTAATACACCCCGACACACTGCCATCTGCTTCAGATAAGAACACAAGAACAACCCTGACACACCAGTGAGTTGACCGTAATACACACCTTTAACCCCACTTTACCGTTATTGAATAGTAGATCACCCTGGTTCTCTTGCGTAGCCACGCAATGAAAGAGGGGTGGAAGCAGACGGCCCCCATGGACAACGCCTCAGACACCAGGACCGTGCAACCCGATCACCCAGAAGGATAAAGCTGTGCTCAATGGTCGAATGCCGAAGACATGCAACTGATCTGTTGAGCCTTGCGACTGGCGGGCCAATGTGCACCAAGAGTTGTAAGCGATACTTCCTGGCAGGAAGTATACTGAACATCGGGCCATTCGCAGCAGTCTCGGTCGACTTCGGGGCGAGCATGCAGTAGGTGTCAGGAGAACGATGCACCTCTGTCTCCGACTGACCCATCCCGTGGGTCCCTGCAGACACGGTACCCTGGTGTGCACAGGTGGGGAGACATCAAGTCAGTCAGGGGTTTGGGTATCGTTTCCTGCTGTGAACAGGGGGTTTCCGCAGTGAGGGAAGCGAACAAAACAGCTGGAGCACAAAATAGACCCCCGACGTGCTGCCCGAGACGTTGGAGGGCCCCCCGCTGCTCTTCGAAGATCCGGACGACTCCTTTGATCACAGCTCACCCAACTCCGTGCTGACACCCCCGCGAACCGATCCCTAGCACCGGGACTGACAAGGTTGGGCCTTCGGTGCACAACAGCGGGTTCTCCAGTGGTGCTGGTATGAGGGAGGGTAGCCAGGACGTTCACCCTAATCGGACCGGAAACCGCTTGAAGAACACCAACACCCCCGTATTATAGTGAATATATCCGGCATTTGTTAAGGCCGGCCCCTTGTTGATACCTGATGGCCACCTCGGCCTTGTATTAATTTACACACCCGTAAGACACACCCTAAGATACACCTGATGATACCCACTCATTCTAATAACCAGCTGGGGACCTGTGGGGCAGAAGAGGATGCCTAACTTGCCATAAGTGCTGCGCATTTAGGAGACACCCAAAGAGCTCATGCTTGAGGACTGGCCAACGCCAGCGGGCAATCAGACGTGAAGCAGACCAGAGGGGCAGCGGCGTAGGGCATGCTACGATGCGACTGGTGCCACGACGGGTCGCACCACGCCGTGCTGATGCCACAGAGTTGGGGAGATCACCCCCCTGCAGGTGTTGCCAGGGCCGGGCTGGGGCTGCCGCCGCCGGCGCGGTGGTACAGCTTCCAAGGACTCTCAGACGCCGAACCAGTTGCGTGGTGAGTCTGTCTGCAGCCAAGCGGGCCTACGCCTGCTCTTCTTCAGCGCTGCCAGGTTTGCGGAGATGAATCCCCCTGACGTGCAAGAGAGCACGGCACAGACAATGCCCTCGGTAACATGAACGAGGCTGAGGGGTGCATCACAGGCAGCTGCGTGCACACATGGATCAGGTACGCATGAACTGCATGAACCATGGGCCTTCTGCCACCAACACGTGCACGGACACCTGACCTCTGCATACGAGCTGAACGGGCACAAGGCGGGCTGTCAGCAGTGCCCTTGCACAGCGAGGACCGAGGCGGTGAAGGAGCTGCTACTGCAGCAGGGCAGGGAGAGCGCCGACATGGCCTTTGAGAGGGTCAGCCTGAAGCCTCTGAGACTGCCTCGTGGCCGATGCGTCGAATCCGGCAGCAGGCCCCGCCAGGCCACAGGCCACTGCCCTCGACCTGTCCCCTGTGGCTGCAGAGGCAGGCACCTGGGCCCACAGCAGCGCAGGCGATGTGGCAGGGCGGAGGGCTGTGGCTGACGTGACAGCACAGAGCTGGCTACACCGGCCTACCTCGCAGCTGCCCGTGTGGGGCTGATGACGGCCGGCAAGCTGTCAACCAAAAGAATTGTGATTCCGACCTCATCGCGCTAGCTGCCCCCACCCCCCCTATGCAACCTTTAATAAGACACCAACCCGCACCCCACGCTGACGGGGACAGCAGTCGCAGCAACAGCACCCCCCCTGTAAGACAACGCCAGTTGACCCCTTCTTTGAACCCGAAGAACCTAATAACAACCTGATAACCTGGGGATACAGCTGCCTCCCCGTGATACCTTGAGTGCGTATACCCTATGAACTCCCGAATACGACCCGACCTAACAACCCGATTATTGACACCACCACCACCCATACAATACCTAACTATCTAACCCAAGCGAGACCCATGTGAACACCCGTGGGGGAGGCGCACCCGCTCTCCCAATGGACCGACTGTGCCAGAGCACCTACACACGGCCGTTAGGATGTGTTTGCCTTACTGGAACACATCCTAACACAGCGACGTGAAGCCTCCCATCGCTTGATACGAAGATGGGGTGTGACACCAAGAGTAACCGACCCGATACGACCATAGGATGTAATACCCTGAAGAACCCGAAGAACCTGTGTTGACCTTGACCATTTAGCCATATGATATGAGTTTCCACACCATGTAAAGACCCTGAACCGACTGAGAATGCGACCGAATGTGACCTTACGTAAGACCCAAGGAAACCTAAGGAATAATGCAGCATCCGCACGCCTGTGCATACCCAATGGCAATGTGCCACATCTACCATACCCAACCCTCGGAACCCCACGCAGGGCGTCCCTACCGTTGTTTTGTTTGCAGCACTCGCCTGCACCCTGAGATGGACAGACCCTGCACGGGTCGGAGCCACCTCTCCACCTCCACCTCCCCCACCCAGCCGTGCGAAGTGACCGAGCTCTGCGAACCGCAATGGTACACAGGCGTTGGTTTTGCGCAAAATGAACCCCCGACGGCCCCACCCCACCCCACCCATCCCCGCCCCTCCCTACGGCAGTGCAGCGGGCATCAGGGGGCGTGGGCGCAATGCCACCCCCACCCTTAGCCTTGCAGTGCGGGCAGTGCACCTCAGCAGCTCTGCAGACCACCACCACCACCCCCTCCCCGAACCCTGCCCGTCGGGGCGGTGCGCGGGGCTGCACAGCGACCCGACGGGGGGGGAAAGCACCGTTCGCCAATGCATTACCAAAAGGTGATGCAGGGAAACCGGGATTGACCGCCACAACCGCCCCCCTCCGCAGTGACCGAGCTCTGCGAACCGCAATGGTACCCAGGCGTTGGTTTTGCGGCACCCCACCCCTGGATGAATCCCCCCCACCCACCCCACCCATCCCCGCCCCTCCCTACGGCAGTGCAGCGGGCATCAGGGGGCGTGGGCGCAATGCCACCCCCACCCTTAGCCTTGCAGTGCGGGCAGCTTCGGTCCCCAGCGATCAGCAGCGTTCCCCACCCCCACCCCAGGAGTGTGTGCCGTGGATCAGCTAAGCTGAACCCGGCAACACACTGTCAGCGCAGCTCGGCCAGCAGAAGCGTCGCATCGGGAGTTGGACTGGCTTTTGGAACCCCAGCCCCAACGGCGCCCCACCCGATCCCCTGCCCCACCCCGCAGCAATTTTGTCTCTGGATCAGCTAAGCTGAACCAGGTCCCTTTTTTGCCGGGAAGATTGCAGTTTTCCTTTACCACCCCCCCCGCACCCCCGTCCGCCATTCCCTTATGGAGGGAGCTGAAGCGCGTCAGCTGAGCTGACCCGATGTAAGAACCCCCCCCCGACATGCGCAGAGCTGACTGCGGAGTGAACAGAGTGAGACGGCTGTGGCACGGCTGCAAGACGGCAACGTTTAACAGTCAACTGGGAGAGGGTCGGGATGGAGGGCTAGGGAGGGGGGGAGGGGGCGCTGCCGACATGAAACCCACAACGAGCGATGCTGCATCCTTTTGCGTCCTTTGCTTGCTTGCCTGCCCAGGCCTGTCGCTAACTTTTCGATTTTGGAGATTTGGTGGGTTGACGCTCCTGTTTTGGGGGGGGATCAGGGGGGAAAACACTAGGGGTCAATTTTTCTCGCGCGCGCTTCGCGCGCGCTCGTGTTGTTGCCAATTTTTCCCATCGGTGGACCACTAGGTGGGCACGGTGTGAGGCGCTGGGTTCCTTCCGTGGTTCCTCTCCCGCTCGCGCCGTCGGGTGCCGGAGGAAACCAAAAAATGGCTTTCGGGACCATGATTTCGACGCTGCCCCCTGATATGTCACGGCCGTCAAAGCGCAAGGACTTGGTTACTAGACGGGCACGCGAGATGGGGGGTCTGGGGGGCAGGGCCCCCCAGCCGCCGGAGGCCACGGTAGTGAGCATCTGTTCATTGTGGGCGTACAGATTCTGTGTGAGTTGGCTGCGTCCTCCTGAGGCTACTGGAGTGGGTGGATTCCCTGACCCGGTGGGAATCGAATGACTTGAGTACGAGACATACGCCACAGGGGGGTCTGGGGGGCGGAGCCCCCCAGCCGCCGGAGGCCACGGTAGTGAGCATCTGTTCCTGCAAAACCATACTCTCTTCGACGTCGACCCAGTGAAAGTGGGTTGACGCTTGGTCGACGCTTGGTGAGCGTCGACCCAGTGTAACCGGGCCAACGCTAGGTTAGCGTCGACCCAGTGCAATAAATGGGTTGACGCTTGGTCCAGGCTTGAATGGCAACCCAGTTCCACTAGGTCGACGCTCCAAGCCTCGACCAAGCGTCAACCCAGTCCACTGGGTCGACGCTGGGTCGACGCTTTTTTATGGGGGGGGAAACCCAAAATCACTGGGTCGACGGTCGACGCTTAGCGACATGCCTGTTGCCTGCCTGAGCAGGCCTGTCGCTAACTTTTCGATTATGGATATTTGGTGGGTTGACGCTCCTGTTTTGGGGGGGGATCAGGGGGAAACACTAGGGGTCAATTTTTCTCGCGCGCGCTTCGCGCGCGCTCGTGTTGTTGCCTAATTTTCCCGTCGGTGGACCGCTAGGTGGGCACGGTGTGAGGCGCTGGGTTCCTTCCGTGGTTCCTCTCCCGCTCGCGCCATCCTCGGGTGCCGGAAGAAACCCAAAAAATGGCTTTCGGGACCATGATTTACCCCCTGATATGCCACGGCCGTTGAAGCGCAAGGACTTGGTTACTAGACGGGCACGCGAGATGGGGGGTCTGGGGGTCGGAGCCCCCCAGCCGCCGGAGGCCACGGTAGTGAACATCTGTTCATTGTGGGCGTACAGATTCTGTGTGAGTTGGCTGCGTCCTCCTGAGGCTACTGGAGCTGTTGGATTCCTGACCTGTGTGCACACGCTATACAGGGGGGTCTGGGGGGCGGAGCCCCCCAGCCGCCGGAGGCCACGGTAGTGAGCATCTGTTCCTGCAAAACCATACTCTCTTCGACGTCGACCCAGTGAAAGTGGGTTGACGCTTGGTCGACGCTTGGTGAGCGTCGACCCAGTGGAACCGGGTCAACGCTAGGTTAGCGTCGACCCGGAATGGGTTGACGCTTGGTCCAGGCTTGAATGGCAACCCAGTTCCACTGGGTCGACGCTGGGTCGACGCTTTTTTATGGGGGGGGAAACCCAAAATCACTGGGTCGACGGTCGACGCTTAGCGACATGCCTGCTGCCTGAGAGGGGGCGGGGGGGGGGGGGGGGGGGGGAGAGGGGGGGTCGGCGGCAGGACAGCACATCCGAGTATTATGATTTGGGAGCCTTGGACACAGGAGAGAGAGAGTGAGAGAGTGAGTGAGAGAGAAACAGACAGACAGACGGAGAGACGGAGAGAGAATGTGTATTGACGCGCTGGAGCCCAGCGGCACCCATCCACGTGATATGTCTCTGATTTTTGGCGCTTGGGTTGGATTGGGGGCGCGTCAGTGTGTGGTGGTGAGGGGGTGGGGCGGGGGGAAGTTCCCCCCCCCCCCCCTCACACCATTCCACCTTCCCACCCTCCTGTTCATAACAGAGACGCCCGCAGTGTGCCACCTGGTCAGTCAAGTGACAGAATCGCTTGTTGCACTTACGGCGGGGCCTCCAGGGAGCCTGTTGGTGGTTTGAGGCACCCTTGCTTGCATTTTGTTGGTTCCCTTATGAAATATCACACAGCATGGTCTGGCGGGATGTAGGTGCGGGCAATCTTAGCTTCTCCTTGGAGGAACCCCCCTCCGCAAAGAGCCTTGGCATAACACAAGGTTTGCTGGATGCCAAAAAGATATCTGGGCAAGGGGGTCATCGCTGGTCGTTATTCTTCGTCAGTTTTCAGCGAATTCAACAGGAAGTACACCAAAACGCACTGACGATCACCCCGTAGCGAAGACCCCCCAAGGCAGCATCTCACTTGAGTGCGTCCTTTGCAGAGTGTGCAGAGTCAACCGAACCAGACCATGATGCATGTTTGTTTCGTTTCGTTTGAAGAAATCGGATGCATACATGTGCCATGTGTGGCCCAACTTTAAAGGCAGGGTGGGTGATCCGGAATGGGCCTGCGTGTGGGTGTGCATATCCAGTGATTTTGAATCGCGGGGGGGGGCACCCATTCAAAAAATGAATGAAAAATCCTGGTGGGGAACCTGGACACGCCACACACCACATCCCACACGCCCTCCTCCTGGCACCGAGTGGCAACGCAGCGGATCGCCGGCTTGGCATCTGGTATGACGGCAAGTGGGCCGTGGTCCGCACAGGGGTTGGCCCGCTCAACACCCGCCACCCATGGCACATGCACAAACACAATCCTTGCAAATTATCCCGCACGAAGTAGTGGGCGCTGTGCAGTGGAGAACGATGCACAGAATCAACACGCCCAAGGCGATCAACGCACACACAGGCCAAGGCCTGCATCAAAAAGGCACATAACATACGCACATAGAAGCGACCGAGAGAACAAACGCAACGACGGAGCACGTACAGGCAAAACCAAATATAGACACGGGGCCGGGCCACGTTGGGGGCTTGGGTGGGAAAGGAAGAAAGGCTGGCAGGTGGGGTGTGGGGGGGGGGGGGGGAAGAGAGGATCACTCAGAGAGAGACAAACGGTGAGGGGTGGGGGTGGGGGTGGGGGGCGGTGGAGGCGTGTGGGCGGGTTTGGACAAAAGAGTAAGGCGCGCGCGGCCCCCCCCCCCCCCCCCCATGAGAGGGGGGGGGAGGGGTGGCTGTTTGCCTCTCTATTCCCCTTCCTTTGCCCCACAAACGGGTCGTGGGGGACGTCCCGCGGCGCCCTTGGCTGGCCCAGCCCCCCCAGTATACACAACACCAACTCGCGAAGGAGGGAGGCGTGCTTGCTGTCGCCTTTGCACAGAGTCATATTGCAGGGGGACACTGCCCTCTCCCACGACCACCACCACCGCCCCTCCCCTCCCCTTCCCCCCATCCTGTTTGTTGACCCCCCATCCCGGCCCCCAACGCCGTCAGTTTGGCTCAACTCTTCATAACCCCCCCCCCCTTCGGGGTGCTAATCTGCAAAAATTCTAACAAAAAAATTATAAACACAGCCCCCATCTCTCGACCCTCCGCCCTCTTGTCTGATGTGCGCCCTTCCCAATCTCTTGTGTGAGCATCGGCAGCATCCTGTGAGCAGCAGGGCCCGAGTGGGGGGGGGGGGGGGGGGGGGAAGTCGGCACGACACAGTATGATGAAAACATCCCCTCTCTCTTCGAATGTGGGTGTGCACTCCCCCCCCCCCCTTCTCCCCAGGTGCAGAGGGTGGAACATCCGCACCGCCAGCCCATCCCCCCTCCCTGGAGGGGTTTCGTAGTGAGACCTGCAAAGAAAAGGAATAAAGAAGAAGAAAACCCTCACCTCTCATCCCTCCCCCAAGCCCAACCGCCTCGCCCCCTTTTGTGTGCTCCCTCCACAGACAACACACACGGCAACCCTTTGGAGAGTGCAAGCTGTTCCCGAGTGGTGAATCTCTCTCGCTGACTCCCTGTGCCACACATGCCATGTCGATCTTATTTGCAAGAAGGCCTCCTTTGCAAAGGAAGAAGCTGAAGACGAGGCAAGAGGGGGCAAGAGGGGGCCGGAAAAAGGGTGGGGTGGGTCTGGGGCCTGAGGTGTTTGATTGCATGGCCTCACAGTGGTATCGAACGGGGGGCTGTAGCGGTGCCTCCACCAACATCCGGGATCTGGGACAGAAATGACTTGCACAGCCCTGACCCTTCTGCAGATAGCTGCTGCTGTTTGAGGAGGGAGGGAGGGGGCGGTTTGGAAGAGAGAGAACAGCAGCAGAAGCGCAAAAAAAGCGCAAAAAAAAGCCGACATCCCGGGGGATGTGGCAGGCGGGGGGTGGTGTGGGGCCTGTGATCGCTCAAAATCACCCACAGCCTAAGAAATGGAAGAGTGCATGGGAGGCGTGTGGCCGGGCCAAGGGGGGGGGGTCGTAAAGTAGAGAGAAGTAATCGAGAAAAGGAAGTTGCAGCGAGAGTGAAAGAGAGAGAGTAACATTGTCCCTCTCTCCACGGGGGGGGGGGGGTCTCCGCTCCGGTGCCGAAAACGGTGCATGTTGGTACATTTTCCTCCGAATTATAGGAGGCAATGATACGAATCGCCAAACTTCGCCGAAAATTTTTACCGAGAACGGGGGCCCACCCATCTCTCTCCATTCAAACTGCAGGAGGGGGCAGCTGTGTCCGAGGTACAGCGAGGTGTTCGTAGAGTCAGGTGTGAAGAAAAAAAAACAAAATTTGGCAAGGGGCAGATGTCAGGACACATGCAGGGAGACAGACAGAAGAAATAGAGAGATGCCAGAGTGGGGGTGGCGGGGGAGGGGGGGGGGGGGTAGGGGGGGGGTCAAATGCCACCCTTTTACGTGGACAAACACGATTTTTCAAAAAACCGGCGCAGAGGCCCCAAAGCCCCCGTAAACCCTCCAAACCCCCCCAGATCGGTCCGGAAACCCATCGAACCCCACTTTTCCACCATTCCGGGCACCTCAGGTGCCCGAATTGGGGTACCTAAATTTTGTGCCACCGTTTGGTACCGGACAGTGCCACTGTGTGGGAGGTTGGAAAAGAAAATGCCCCAACACACCACATCTGAGGGTTGCAATGCATGTTGCTTGCCAACCACGTCATCCGGTGGGTGTCAGGCGCTATGTAGGTGGCATTAGCCAGGTCTTCGATGAGTTCTGGCTTGTATATGTACCTCCCTGCCACCATGCACCGGGAGGCTGCCTGTAGGTACGGAACAAGTCCAGATGGTCGTGTGATTCCTGTGCAGCAGTGCTCCACAACCGGGATGTGTTGACAACGACTGTTGCAACACGAGCTGTACATTCCGGGAACACACGAAGTGCGCTGTCGTGGTACCCATTGTGCCAGAATTGGTAGTTGCTGCGGTCTACTTTGCCTGGCCCAAGAGCACTGGTACTGAACGGTGCAATATGCGTGGCGAGGTGAATGCAACGGAAGGGCGCAAAGTCAATACAGCTCTCGGATGGCGGGTGGTGGTGCCACTAGTGTGTGACGTTCACTCGAGGATACAACGCATCACAATGAATGAGCAACCGTGGACCGAGTACAATACGCTCTCTGTGGCTGGTGTGGGGGACAAAGGCAGTGCCTGTGCCGCAGGCAGGGAGGTACATATACAAGCCAGAACACATCGAAGACCTGGCTCATGCCACCTACATAGCGCCTGACACCCACCGGATGACGTGGTTGGCAAGCAACATGCATTGCAACCCTCAGATGTGGTGTGTTGGGGCATTTTCTTTTCCAACCTCCCACACAGTGGCACTGTCCGGTACCAAACGGTGGCACAAAATTTAGGTACCCCAATTCGGGCACCTGAGGTGCCCGGAATGGTGGAAAAGTGGGGTTCGATGGGTTTCCGGACCGATCTGGGGGGGTTTGGAGGGTTTACGGGGGCTTTGGGGCCTCTGCGCCGGTTTTTTGAAAAATCGTGTTTGTCACCCCCATTTGACCCCCCCTAGGGCAGTGATTAAAAATTCGTGTTATTCGAATACGAATATTATTCGAATAATTTCTCGAAAAATTTTCGCCACGAATAATTCGCGAATTATTCGTGGGGTTTTACTGGGGTTTCTCTACTAGGAATAGGGACCTACTGCCCACACTGGGGTCGTGGGCGCAGCCCACGACCCCAGTGTGCCCTGAGGGGGCATGCAATCACTACATTGTGAAGATGCGAGGCCGAGAATCATCATCTGCAGTGCCTGGAGGGGTACGCTGCACCGTGCATTGAAGACACCAAGCGCTAAGGGAAGTGGGCACCGTCGCGCTGGTGGGACCATTATGGTGCCAGGCGGCCGCTGTTGCATCCACGGGGCTGTACCTGATGGGGAAATCGTCATCCGCGATCCCTACCAAACTTGCGTGGAGGGAGCAGAACCACCTGGGTCACTCAAAGGTGGAAGCACTACCCCGGTGCCCGAACCTGGGATACATTGTGCGTGCTTTATGCTGTTCCTGTTGTGCAGTTGGTGACTGGCAGGATAGCAACTGCCTCCTTCAAGATCCCTGTGGTGGAGACCTCCACGCGTGAGTGAGGTGCTGCCGATGCAAAGGGATCACCACACCTGTGTGCCGTACGGACAGACATACGTGTGATGATTCATGAGGAAAGCAAAGCCTGAGGCGCTCTGCGGCGCTTTCCCTCGGTTTGCACTGGAATACACGTGGTCTGGCGCCCTCTGCCCCTACACAAACCCACAGAAACTTCACGAATAATGACCGAATAACACATGGCCATTTATTCGCGAATAATGCCATTATTCGTATTCGAATACGAATATTATTCGAATATGTAACTCTGAAAATCGGAGATCACGAATTATTCGCGAATAGTATCTTCACTGCCCTAGGGGGGGGGGGGCAGTGAAGCAGAGGGAAGGTAAATCACAGAGTACTACTCTACCACCCCACTCGTCACTCTCATTATGCAGGAGGGGGTGTGATACAGCCTGTCGCCTGTGTGTTGTGGCCACAGAATGATGTGAAAAAAGAAATGATCATTCCGGTTATCCTGGTTGTTCTCTACGGAGGTGACTCCGTCTGCATGCTTGTGGCGCTTCTACACACCACAAACAAACGTTTTGCCAGATGAAGGAGTGGTGCGGTGTGTAGAGGACGGTTCGGACAACCGGATGCCACTTCCCGCAAATGTAAAGAACAGGGGGGGGGGGGAGAGGGGAAGACAGAGAGTGGGGGGAAGACAGAGAGAGAGATCCGGCCTTAATAATTCACAAAGCCAATCTGCGTGCCCCTCCCCCCCCCCCCCTCCGACAGACAATAAAACCGTGAGAACAAAAACCAAACCGCTGCCTGAAACCCCTTGAAATTGTTTTGTTGGAAACACAGGCATAAATACCCCCCCTCTCTCTCCCCCCCCCCCCTCCCCGGACTCACATGCGCTCTCTACACTCCAACAGTTGAACATGGACAGACGAAACAGAAAACGGAACGGATCGGTGTGAAAAAAAACTTCGTTTTCTTTTTTATCCTGCACGCAGCACGAGGGATGCAGGAAGGAAGTGGTGATGGGCGGGGGGGGGGGGGGGGAGGGGAGGGGAAGGGACCACCCCACAGCTCTTCTTGTGTTACTAGCAAAGTAAATACCGTACTAGGTGGTGGGGTGTGGTGTTGCGTGGCGCGGTGCCTTGTTTCGCTCAGAGGGTGCAGAAAGGCGAGCGGCGCTTTCCCCCCACACGCATGTGAAATTGTTTTTTTAAGAAAGCGTCAGTGGCACGCAACCCACCCTCCAAGCCCCCATCGGTAAGCACAACCGCTCACCACGCACAGCATGTGGGACCACAGTGGAACACACAGATGTTTTTTTTTGCCGGCACAAAGAGAAACAGGGTAGTAGGGTGACCTCTCCGATTTTCAAAAACTGCTGGTTTACTGGTTTGGGGGACGGTCGCCGGCAGACCGTTGAAATGCCCGTGTTAGCCAGGCACACTCACGTTTCAGGTATCGTCGCGTGTCACGCATGTCGCCAACGCGGCGAGTGTACCTCCCAGGTGGGGAAGTCCGAACTCCTGTCCGATGTCAGCCAGGCTTCGAAGAAGCGCTTCATGGATGTGGTGCTGACCTCCTACGCTGCACTGTATCCGGGGAAATGAGATAGACAGACGGGCACACGCTACATCGGGGGTCTGGGGGGCGGAGCCCCCCAGCCGCCGGAGGCCACGGTAGCGAACATCTGTTCGTGTGGGCGTACAGATTCTGTGGGAGTTGGCTGCGTCCTCCTGAGGCGACTGGAGTGGTTGGATCCCCGACCTGATGGGATTCGAAGGACTTGAGTCCGAGACATACGCCACAGGGGGGTCTGGGGGGCGGAGCCCCCCAGCCGCTGGAGGCCACGGTAGTGAACGTCTGGCTGTTGGCTGCAAAAAAACGGGAAAAGGGTGGGTGTCAGGAGGACATATCCTCATCCCCCACGAGAAAACACCTTGAAAAAATTCTGGTTTTTTCCCCCCAGAAATCTCATTTTTTTTATAAATTTCCCCAAACCAGAAAACCGGCTTTTTCTGGTTTGGAAACCTCTCGGAAAGGGCACCCTATTCCCCTGAAGAGAAAGTCTTCATCACCACCCTACGCCAGTCATTATATTTTGTTTGGTTGTTTGTTTGTTTGTTCGTTTGCTTTCGGTACAGACAGAACGGCGGGGGGGAGGGAGGATCGGCGTGCCCCCCCCCCCCCCCGGGGGAAAAACTTCTTTTATTCTGTTATTTCATGAAGGCCCTCCCCTGCCGATGAAGAAACCTTCACCCTTTGTGCGTTGTGCTGCCGGTGGGAGTGTCGCCGATGATCACCCGATACCGCCCGCACAGGGCCCGGAACGACTCCGCAGCTCGTTGTAACAGCGCCGCAGATGTGGAGGCGAACAGCACGTTGTCTACCCATGTGATGTGGTCCACCCCACTCGCTGCAGCCCCCGCCAGTGTTACCGATGTTGCCTGTGCTAGTTGGGGACTGCCCGTGTAGCCCATGGCCAGGCGACGCATGCGCAAAACCTTGTTTCCCGCCCTGAAGGAGAAGAACCGTCGTGACTCAGCAGGGAGCTCCAGCTGGAAAAAAAATTGGCAAAGTCAAAGTCGCAGAAAAGGGTGTTGCGCATCATGGTGTCGATGATCTCGGCGTAGGACGGGAGGTGGCACGGAGGCAGGGACACAGACGCCAGACACAGGTTCAGCTGCTTGCAACTCAGGATAAAGCGCAGGAAACCCGCCCGCTTCTTTGCGACGGTGAATGCCCCCGAGTAGAGGGGCCTCGGTGAGGCTTTAGAATCCTGTCGAGGCGCTGGTTCGGCGATGTGCCCGTTCAGAAGGTCCGGCACCAGAGGCGTGAGGAGTGCGTTCGTGGGGCCCCGCATCCTACCACTCTGTTCCGTTGCATGCTGCTTCAGAAAGTCTGGGGAGATACATCGGAAGTGTCGGGCTAGGTCGGGGAAATCAGCGAGGAGGGTCGAGGTATCGATGGGGTCCGAGGGCGCAGGGCTGATCTGGCCATCATAACAGGCTTTTGGAGCGCGCGTGCCGCTAGTCGAATCAAACCAGGCCGCCGCATAGTCGTACCCCCGGAGCAGCCGGGTCAGCGTGACAGCCACTCCGTCGCCCCCGCTGACACCACCGTTGAGCCCCACGTGGTTCGATCCGTGTACTGCCGGGTTGTCTCCACGTTGCGATGGCGGCCCAGGGCCTGGGCTGCCTGCTCTCCTGCTATCTCTGCCGTGTGGGAGAGGGTGGCGTGTCGCACAAGGTGGGGCGTCACCCCGAGGTGGGTCTTCGTAAAGCTGAGGTATGTCCGGTACTCCAACTCGGGGAACACGTAGCCCTCGGGGGTTGTGCTTCCCACCCTGTTGAGGAGACTGCTCGCCACCTCCGCCGATCGGGGAAAGCTCAGTGTTTGTCCGAGGGACTTGCGATCTGTCTTGCCGCCCGCCAAGGTGATCACGATCCTCTCCCCCTGCACCCGCACATGCTTCGCCCGAAGCCGGACCAGGTCCACAAACCGTGCACCGATACTGACCTGAAGCAACAGGGCGTGATGATCGACTGTCTGGCCCGACCTCGCTGCACTGAGGATGGTAGCCACCGGGGGTGTCGCTGCCCGCTTGGCCTCCAGCCGGTCGAACTCTTTGAACAGGGGGCTCAGGCCCTTCGTGTACGCCGACACCTGACCCACCCGTGCCATTCTGTAGAACGTAATTGCTTGATTTGCTGACGAGGCCTGGAAGTGGCCCTGTTGCATCTTCCATTCCACCCACATCAGATACGCCATGTCGTTGCCAATGGTGGGATCGTGGGCCTGAAGGGTGCTCCGAAAGGCATCCGCCCTCTTCAGCACCGAGAGGAAAGGCTGAGGGGAGGCGTATGCGCTGCGTATCCTCTTCAACGTCAGGTCCTTCAGATCCTCGATCGCGTCCGGTTCGATCCCTTCTTTCTTTCGCGACTTGATACGGTCGAAGACCGGCCGCCACTGCTCGTACACAGGGGGAGGGGGGGGAGGGTTTGCCAGGGTTGGAGTCATGCACGGGGCGGGGGGATGGAGTTGGGGGGGTGGGGGGAGGGGTTGAGGGGAGGGGAGGGAGGGACAAGGAGGGAGGCACAGGCGGCTGTCACTTTCCCGCCTGCCGAGGGCCCCTGTTGTTGAACAGCTGGATGGGGCGCCTCTGCGGGTAGGGGTTGCTGCGGTGTTGATGGTGGGGCGGCGGGGGTGCAGGCTTCGCCTCCTTTGCCTCCTTTGCCTTCAGGTCGCTCGCTGCGACTGCCCGTGCGTCTCCTTCAATTCGAACCTGCCATTCCGCAGAGAACTTGGTCCAAGCCATGCGCTTGGCCTTGTCCTCGTAGTGTCTCCTCGCCCCCAAACCGAGCGAACCCAGTTTGATGGCTTGGAGGGTCACTACATTTTTATGCAACAGCTCCATGGCCGTGCTGTCTGGGGCCGCCCCGTCCCGGCACATCCTGAATCCCAAATCCAGGTTGTCGAATGCCGTAAGGCCTTCCCGCACATGGAAAGCGTTGGGGTCGCCATTCTGCAGGCCCGACTCGTTGAACGACACCGCACACTTGGAGCGCAGCATCATCCGGCCGGCCTCGCTCTGCACCGCAGACGTCCACGTGACAACCCGCTGGATGTCAATGGCACCCACATCACGGCTAGCCCTGTCCCGGCGCAGCTCAGCCTCCAGGTTGGTCACCTTCCTCACCATGAGGAGGATCACTTCCTTCAGCCTCTGCGAGTCCATGTCATCCAGGAACTCCAGGTTTCCCCATCCCTCAGTATTGTGGCCGGCACCATCAGGGTGCACAGTCACTGGTGGGAGGAGCCCCGCCTCCGGGCGGGGCTCGCTCTTGGACCCCTCATGGATTCAAGAGCAGACGGGGCACACACGCCTCCCGTCCTCCCTGGCCACCTGGAACGCCCGCAGCGTTCCTTCCGGGAGGAGCTGTTCCATACAGCTGGTGTACTCCCCGAGGCCACACACCGCACAGTTCCCTGCAACCGGCCCATCATGGGCGGTGGTGCATTCGGGGAACGCGCACCCTTCCTTAGGTGCCACCGGCTCGTACCCGTTCACCAATTGGAGAGGCATCAGGTTGTCTACATCGATGTCGCGCACTCTGAAGCGCTCGGCAGTCCTTGGGGCAGCCATGGTGTGAGTGCGGGTGTGTGTGTGTGAGGGGGAAAATGTGTTGCACAAGCGGATCTTTTTGTTTGTGCGCACCTGTACGTGTATGGGTGTCCATACGTGCGCTGCCAACAGTCTTTTTTACCGTGACCTGAGCAGGTTATAGCAAACAAAAAAAACAAGAAACCTGTGCGCACCCACTTTCTTTGCACACACAATAAAACAACTCCCGATTATTTGTGAGATTTCCCCCCCCCCCTCTCACGTTTCTAATTCTCATAGCAGAAGGCTGCCTTATCCCCATCACTCCGCCCCCCCCCCCCCCCTAGGGGGGGTCATAAGCCCGTACAAAACCAAAATTTTCGACATACCATCAGAGCCGCCCTAATACCTGATCTGACCTGAAAATCCGACCCATACCCCCCCGGAAACTGTCTGGGGCCCACTTGTGACACCTGATACGCACTTTTGTGATGATTTTTTGGGGTCCTAAAAAATGTACCTCAGTTTCGTACCTTGCCTTTGTACCTGAACCACTCCCGACCGCATTATTTCGTTCTTTGCAAGGGAAGGGTGTCACTACGCTCACTCAGCACGCCGAGCAACACATGCCGCGTGCCCAGGGCCTCGCAGAGGTGTCAGATGCTGCTGCAGAGGAGTACCTTGCTCGAAAGACGCTCGCCAAACGGGAGATGTGCGGGGTCTCGGCAGAGAGCGTTGTGGCAGACCTGCGTAAAAAGAAAACGGCACACGACATCGGTGAGGCGACATTATTTCGGGCGCTCCGTCGGGCTGGGTACATAGGAGAGCGAGTGGGACGTGGTGACGACAGATATATGCAGTGGTGCATCAACTGCACGCACGTGCGGGAAAAGCGGCGTTCCTTGCTAACCAAGAAAGATGTCACCTGCACTCCTACTCCTCCCACTCCTCCTGCTCCTACCCCCACACCAACTGATGTGGGCAGTGAGAGTGATGGCAGCTCCAGAGCAGCAGATGATCTAGGAAGCAATGAGCGGGTCAGCCGGGCAGACTACCTCAGTCTGTACCGGAAGTACGAAGCGTTGCGGGCCCGCCACCACCGCCTCCAGGAGAGGACCCGAGGGTTGAGAGTAGGGTTGTACAACGCCAGGGGAGGGTATTCCCCTGGCGTTGAGACATCCCTGGCGACCTTGCGGTCGCACTGTGTGGGGGCTGAGTCGGCAGGCAGATGCCGATCCAATGACCTTGTTGAGTCCCCACATGGTACACTCTCATACGTGTTGTCGAGACTGCGTGGTGTGCATATCCTGCGGGGCGCAAATTACACAGCACAATCATAACCACTTCGGCTCTCAGGGCGTACAATATCCCAATCGTGCCTTCACAGGCTAAGATCGACGAAGCAAAAGCATCTACAACGCTGCCTACTAATGCCGATGCAGCCTCCCAGGCGTACGAAGTACTCACAATGACCCATATGCGATCGAAGTACTACACCCAGAAGGTGGCTGAACTCATTCTGCTGACGCAACAACACAACATTCCCACTAATCAGGTCAAGAAAGACCTTGCCGAGGCACTGGGGAAGGCAACATGCGTGCCACCTGAGCCAGAACCACCGCAGAAAAGGCAAAGAACAAAATAATGCGGTCGGGAGTGGTTCAGGTACAAAGGCAAGGTACGAAACTGAGGTACATTTTTTAGTTTTGTTTGTGCGCCAAATCCGGGCAAAACAAAAGCAACTCCGCAGCCTGATGAGGAGGTTGAATTTGTTGCCCAAGCGCTGCCTACTATCTTTTTGACACTGACAGGTTCCCTGTTGTGGTAAAAATCATCACAAAAGTGCGTATCAGGTGTCACAAGTGGGCCCCAGACAGTTTCCGGGGGGGTATGGGTCGGATTTTCGGGTCAGATCAGGTATTAGGGCGGTTCTGATGGTATGTTGAAAATTTTGGTTTTCGTACGTTTTTAGGGGGGCTTATGACCCCCCCTACCCCCCCCCCCCAGTGTAGGCAGGCCCTGTATTAAACTGTATTAAACACGTTTGTATTAAACTGTATTAAACTGTATTAAACTCGGCGCTTTTTGAGTTTAGTACAAGGTACGTTTGTCACTGCAGGTACGGCACCACACAGACCCCCACACAGGAGGATTATCCATCACAGGGCCTAATCTAAGGGGGGTCGGGGGGGGGTCAAAGACCCCCCCCCCGCAGTTTGGGCCCCCTGGGGGGTCACTTTTAGCGGGGGCGGGGGGAGATTTCCCTGGGGACCAGTAGGAATGGGGTCTCCTGGCTGGGGAGCATGTTCAGCCCCGGTGCAGAGCCGCCTTGAGTCTAAGAGCTGTCTGTCAAGTTCGTGCAGCAAGTCGTTGACACGTGCAAGGAACAGATGCTCACTACCGTGGCCTCCGGCGGCTGGGGGGCTCCGCCCCCCAGACCCCCCCTGTAGCGTGTGCCTGTCTCGCAAGTCCTTGAGCGTATGCGAGTGGCCATCTCCGCGTAGTCTCGGGCGCGCGAAGCGCGCCCGAGAAATTTGCACCTGGGAAAAATGTCGGGGGGACGTCCTGCCTGCTGGAGCCACGGTGAGTTCACCGAGGCGACGAAGTGCAAGCACTGTGGCTTGCGCGCCTCGGGGAAGTCCGCATCGCGGCTCAAGAGCCACCTGCGGGGCTGCGAGAAGGCCCCCGAGGCCGTGAAGCAGAAGGCCACGGACGCCCCCACCACCACCCCGAAGAGGAAGGCCCCGGGGACTGACGGCCCAGGACCGGCGAAGCGGATGGCGCTCGGTGTTCCCCTGCCCTCAGCCAGCGAGAGGGCAATGATCGACATCGCCTGGTGTCGGTTCATCTTCAGCCGTGTTGTAGAGAACCCCTACTTCCAGGCCGGGCCCCCTCTCCAAAGAAGCGACACCCCCTCTGCCCCCATGACCTGCACACAAGGGTACTATAGTGTACAAAACCTGTATTAAACTGTCTTAAACTGTATTAAACCTGTATTAAACTGTATTAAACATGGTTGCATAGCGGCCGTTTTAAAAAATCCCTTGTATTTTGTGGACTTGCAAAAACGGCCGCTGATTTTCAGCATTTTAAAAAACGGCCGTTTTTTTTACCTGGGAGTTTTGTATGGGGCGTGGGTCAGCAGGCGAGATCCCACCACCAGGAGTGCCTCCCCACTGCAAGGGATACCCTGCAGCAAGCATTGTGAGCGCGCCTTCAAGTATGATGCGAAGAGTTCAGACTTCGTGGACCACTTTGACGGACCGCGCCATATCAAGAAGAAGAAGAACGCAGCGTTGAAAGTGCAGAGCCAGGGAAACAGCTGGCGCTGTTGGAGTGCGATACCCTCAGTGGCAGGCTTGCAACTTCGGATCGCCCGGGGTGCGTTGTTCACCGGATCACCGGCTGGCATGGTGCATGATGCTGTCAAGAAGTGTGTCCCGAGGAGGGGCTGAACATGGTTGCGGCCAATCTAGGCACGTGTGTCGTGGATGACCGTGCAGGCAGAGGTGGGTGTCGCTCACTGGCATCAGGGCTCTTCCGACAGAGCTTTCCCTTGATCTCGGCGACAGCACCCCGGATGAGAAGGACACCGCCTTCGCTGATTTATTCCCGAAGGCACGGGCGATCATCCCGGGCAATATGCAGCACCAGCTGGATGGGTTCACGACCGCACTGGCGCTGAAGGATGTGCTGTGCCACATCTCTGACGCAGCTGAGAGGGAGAAGCAGGCGAGCAAGACGGCACCACCGGCCGTGCGATCCCGCTTCTCTCCGACACACACTACCTGCACCGCTTGAGTGGATCTGCACCTTGCACCACGTCCCCGGGCATTTATACAATCTTCCGGGCCCGCTGCAGGACAGCGGCCCTGCTACGTGTGCGTCGCTTCTGCGGTTGGCAGAGATGCCCACGAAATCGCTGGACTCGAGTCCCACCTGCAGGCCGCCGTCCGCCTGACGGCACCCCTCGCATCGCTGCTCCAGAAGTACTGCGATGCGCAGCTGGGTGTGCCAACGGCGTGCCCCTGTCGACGCAGTGTACACCGACATTGAGAATGTCATCGAGAAAGTGTCTGAGGTGGAGAAGTACGACCCCCCAGTGCCCCTGGCAGGGGAGCTGGCCTGGGCTGGCGACCGCATGCGCAGAAGGTGGGACGGCACGGAATCAGGGAAGTCCTTCTGGTTTGCGGTCCGCCGTCTGTGCCCGAGCGCGTACGGCCGCATGAGTCGTAGGGGTGTCAGAACTCCGGTGCCACCTCCCCTCTGTTTCGGGGAGGTCACGAGCAGGGCCTGGGTGATCTACGACTAGGCCACCACGTTCCGAGGGTGTGCTGGATTTCTGGGACAACCCGGGGGCGAACCGGGCTGCTACACTTCTCTCTGCTCTCGGGTGTCTGCTGCTTGTCGAGCGACAGGCAGGGCGGAAGCCATTTTTCTTTGTACAGTCGACAGAGAATCGCAGTGCCCAATGTCATGTGCAGGCAACAGGGAGTTGTCAAGTGTGTTTCCTCAGCTCGGTACGGTAAGCAGGAGGCGAATCTCCAAAGGAAAATAGGAGGGGGGAAAAACGGCCGTTTTTTCGCCAACAAAACATGAAAACGGCCGTTTTTATATTTCGGTAGCGGGAACTGAGGTAGTGAATTCTCAGAAAATCCACTCCCTCCATGACGGCCGTTATGACACTATGATTAAACTGTATTAAACAGGATGCAGATTTTGGGGACCTGTATTATACCTACACTGCCCCCCCCCCCCCCCACTCACACACACTCTTTCTGTCCACCAAATGCAACACACCACACCCGAGACTCCCCTTCCCTGATCTAGATGCACCGCTCCAGCTCGTCTTCTGGGGAGGAGAGGAAGCGGTGTTGGAGAAGCTCGGTGGCGGAGGGGCGTTTGTCGGCATCCCGCTCGAAGCAGCAGAGCATGAAGGACCGCAGCATGGGGTGGCACGTGTCGGGGATCCCGTCCGGCGGCTTGTTGCTGGATGCGATGTGGAACATCATCGCCCAGGGCGTCTCTGTGGTGGCATCCTTCCAAGGGGTGCAATGGAGCATCTCAATCTGCGTGATGCCCAGCGACCAGATGTCCGCCTTGACGCCATACCCACCCGCCCCCTCGAGGTTGATGACCTCGGGTGCCATCCAAAGCGGGGTGCCGATGAGCGTGTTGCACCGGTCGGCTGTGACGACGCCGCTGAACTGCCGGCTGCTGCCGAAGTCGCACAGCTTGATCACGTTGCCCTCACCGATCAGAAGGTTGTCGCCTTTGATATCACGGTGGATCACACCGTGGTCATGCAGGTACTCCAACCCCTCCAGGATTTGCTTCGTGAAGTTGCGGATGACGTGAACCTGCAGGGAGGGTTGGGTTGGGATTTGGGGCAAAGAGGGGCATGCGTGTATGTGGTGTGTGTGGCTATGCTTTGGGCGTTGGAGGGCCTGTGAGGATCATGCACATGTATTGACACTGGCAGCAGCCCTGTTGTGTGGCAATCTTAGGGGGCGGCAATCCCCTCCGGTCACATGCAGCCAAAGCTTGGCGGAACCCCTTGCATGTATGACATACAGCCAGTGCGTCTCCAATGCGCTTCACAAGCGAGGCCACGCTGCCCTTTGGCGCCATTTCCATGAAGATCTGCAGCTGCCCTTCGTTGATGTGGATCCCGTAGTACTGCGGAAGGGGTGTGTGTGTCGTTGCTGGGATAGAGGCAAAACAAAGGGGGGCAACTGCCCCCCAGCACATTGAGCTGGCAAAGTGGAGAAAAATCCCCCGGATCTGCTTTGTATCATGGGGCAGATCATGGCATAGATTTTGCTTCGAACAGGTTTGCTTCGACCATCGATACCACACACCCCTCCAACCAGTGTGTGCCCTGTTGCGCACCATCCCATGCATACTTGGAGGATGTTCTTGTGGCTCATGTTCTTGATGAGAACGAACTCTTGCTTCACAGCCTCAGCCTCCTTCGTGTCGTCCATGTTGTACTCGATCACCTTCACCGCGAGCAACGTCCCGTCTCTGCAGGGGGTGGGGGCGGTGTGGCGCACAAAAATGCAAAACCCTAAAACCAGACACCCCCCCCTGGGGGGTCTTCGCTGGTCGACAAACTTCGTCAGTTTTCAGCCAATTCAACAGGAATTGCACCAAAATGCACTGACGATCACCCTGTAGCGAAGACCCCCCTGGACACGTTTTGAGTTGACACACATGCAGCATGGCGAGCACCCACACAAACCACGATTCCAACATCCCTTCTGACCTGCCCAGACGACAACCCACCAGACAGAAGCATACCGCAGCAGCCCTTCATACACGACGCCAAAGGCGCCTTTCCCGAGGGTCCTCCCCTTCTGCCAACGCGCCAGGTCGTTGTCAGAGATGGACACCCCCAGAGGGTCCGACAGCGTCTGCGAGAAGGACCCACTCCGCTTCTTCGCCGGCCGCGCCATCGCGACGGGCGGCGTAGCCGGGATGGGGACGGGGCTGCTCCGCGAGATATCGGCCACCACAGGCGTGCCCGTCGGCGTCACAGGCTCCTTCCCGGACCTGCTGTTCCGCTTCTTCGCGGTGGTGTTCTTCTTCACAGAGCTGTTGTGCCCCTTCGTGGTGCTGTTGTTCGACTTCGTCGTCGACTGCAGCGACTGCCCCTTCTTACTCTTCGCGCTCTTCGGCGTCTCCGCCTGCTTCGCATACGGGTCATAGGGGATCCCGTTGGGAGGCCCCATCCCATCCGCCTGCCTCTTTGCGAGAATCGCAACCGCGGTGTCACCGTGGTTATTCCCAGCGTTCTTATCCACCCCGAGGTTTTCAAGCTTCGCGATGATCTCCTTATTCCCGCCGATTGCCGCAGCTATGAGCGGGGTATGCCCGTGCTCGCCTGAGTCGCGCTGGCTGAGGGACAACCCAATCCTCTTCATCCGTGCGGCAAGTATCTCCATGCATTTGTAACGCCCCTTTCTGCAGGCTATGTGCAGCGCCGTCTCCCCCTCTGCAGTGGAGCAGAGGAAGGGCGACTTGTCACCGCGGGGGCAGGCGTTGAGCAGCTTCTCCAAGATCTCGTCATGCCCTTTGTCCACCGCCTCGTGGATGGGTGTGTAGAACTGGTCGCTCTTCCCCCCGCCCATGGGGTCCGCCATCGGGACGCATGTCAGCAGCTCGACCACCGCAGGCTTGTTCTTCTGCCGCACGGCTGCGTGGAGGGGGCGCAGCTTCCACTCATCCAGCGCATTCACATCCGCGCCGTATTTTATGAGGAGCTTCAGGATATTCAGCGACTCGGGCTCATTCCGCAACGCAGCTTTGTGGATCGGGGTGTAGCCGTACTTGTCTATCCCGTTGGGGGACAGCTTTTTATCATGCAAGAGGCTGTACACCGCCTGCTCGTCCGCACCATCCACAGCCTGCATCAGGTCACGGTGCGCCTCCTCCGTCGGCGTATCCAGGAAAGCCCCCAAGGCAAGCCCATCCTGCCCCTTCGGGGTGCGCCTCGAAGCCGCACCGCCAGCACTGTCCACCCCCAGGGTGCCGAAGTCTCCGTCCTCTGCCGCGACGTGGATCCCCTCGCTCCCGCCGTCGTCGGATTCGTCGAGGGGGTCGAGGGGTGGGGGCGGCTCGAGGCCTCCACCGCGGGAGGAGCGGGCGGAGGACTTTCTGGAGAACTGTGCCGTGTCGTTGGGGTCGAGCTTCCCGGGGGACTGGACAGACATGGAGTGTGCCGTGTAGTGCAGCGAGAGGGAGCCGTTCGTCGGGGTGGGTGTGGGCACCTGCGACTGCGACATGACAAGTGCCTCCGACGAGGTCATGCCCCCCGCGGCCCCGCGGGGGGTGCGCTGCAGGATCTCCTGCGACACGCCCTGCTGCGGGTGCGGCTTGGGGATGTTTTTATCAGGCACAGGCACTGCCTCCTTCCCCTCGACAGACCTGCGAGGGGTGCGTGCCTGCGCCACCCCAGCAGTGGCACCACCCTGCGCCTTCAGCCCCGAGGCTGCGGGGTCATCCTTCCGAGCAGCAGGTGCTGGAGAGGGGGCTGTTTTCTTCGTCGCAGCAGCACCAGATGTTGCAGCATTCTTCGGTGTGGCTGTTCCTGCTGATGCGGTGTTAGCAGGTTTCACAGCAGCGCCCTGTGCGGCGGTGCGTTTCTTCGGGGCTGCGCCATTCGTCCGCCCGGCAGGTGCGGGTTTTGAGTCAGAGCATCCCATCACAGCAGGTCAGCAGCAGAAGAGAAACCGGGGGTGGGGTGAGGGGAGGGGGTTTAGAGGAGTGAAGAGAGAAGCGAGAAGCGGGCAACACACAGACCCCCCCCCCCCCCCGACTCCCCCACTCCCCCCAACCACCCCCTCCCCTTCACCCCAGATGCGCCTGCTTTTCTGGTTGGGAAAAGCAGGGGGGGGGGGGGGGTGGGGAAGGAGGAGGAGGAGGAGGAGGGGGGGGGGGGAAAAACCAACCTCAGAAAAAAATCGGGAAGTGCCCCGCCTCTCCAACAAATGAAAACGCGCGGTGGGAGGGGGGGGGGGGGGGGGGGGGGTGGTGCTCTTTTCTTTTCTTTGGTGAGGAGGGAGGAGGTGGCTCTGCAGGCTCACGCCCCCCTTTGCCACCACCACGCGCAAACACACACACCCCTTGCCCCAAGCGCCTGTCGCAGGCTTGCTGGGAGGGTGAAAAGGGGGGGGGGGGTGGGGGGGGGGGGGTGGGTGGATGGGTGTGGTGTCCCCTTCGGTGCTGTGTGTAATCCCCACCCGCACACCCCCTTCTGCCTGGGGGAGGAAGGGGGGGGGTGGCGGGGTGAAGTGGCAGATGAAAAAAAAAAGAGAAGGCAAAATCGCGAGCAGAGGCTGTCTCTGCTTGGGGGAGTAGGAGCTGGCTGTGGGTTGAGGCAAGGGGGGGAGGAGGGGGTGGGGATGGGGAGAGGGAGAGGGGAGGGGTTTGACACCCCGAGCTTCATTTCTCATTTCTAATAGGCCTTTTTTTTTCTGTAGTCCGGTCGGGAGAGAGAGAGAGAGAGAGAGAAAAGAAGAAGAAGTAGAAGAAGAAGAAGAAGAAGACGGAGGGAGGGAGCGGGGAACCTTCTCTCTCTCCCTTCCCCTCCCTCCCCCCCTCCTCCTCCTCCTACTCTCCCCCTTCCCCACTCAATCGCAGAGGGTAGACATCGGGACGCGAGAGTGGGGCAGTGGGGGGAATGGGGCAGAGTGGCGCATCCATAGAGCAGGGGCTTTACCCCCCCCCCTACTCCCATTTCATCCCGTTAAAATTTTTCGCAAAAAAAACCCCCCCCCTATCTCCTCCCCTTCGACCCTCTCCTTTCAACACCCCGCCGCCCGTTGGCGCAGTTCGGCAAACAGGGTCTCCTGTGAGTAGTCATCCTTTCCGGACCCGACAATATGCGAGCACAGCCGCGGGGCGGACCCGACATGCAACGCGGCTGCCTGACACATACCCCAGTCCGGGGCACCCTTCCACGCACCATCCGGGAGGGGCTGTGGATCCGCCACCAGTTCTGCCGCGCCTGCCGCAGCCTCCGCTAGACTCCCGCACCCCGACAGGAATGCGTGGAACACCTCAAACTCCACCTTCCCCGCCACGCGGTTTGCCAGGGCACTCAAACTCCCCGCATCCGGCTCCCACTGGCACTGAGCTGCTGCAGCACGCACCTGGGCCTCCGACACCAGGGGTTCCTCCTGCTTCCGCCTCGACAGCCCTCGCTGCACCGCCTCCTTGTCTGCTGCGGAGAGCCATGCCGCTGAGGAAAACTCGGGAGATTCGGCAAAGGCATCGATCTCCGAAGCCCACTTCATCCCTCTGGAGTAGAAGGGCCACAGCTGCCCGGCGAGACCCACCTCCCGGAGGAACTGCGCCGCACTGAGGGGCAGGAACTGCGCATCTGCCTGCCTGTCGTGGTTTGCAAGGGACTCCTCCGCCGCCGCAGCGGCAGCCGCCTCAGGGGTTGCGCTGCGCAGCAGATGGCACTGCATCGACGCCATGCTGAGCGTCCCGGATCTCGCTGCCGAGGCGAACTCCTCGGAGGCTTTGAGGGGCGCCTCCGGGAAGAACCGCTGCATCAGCCGGAGGGCTTGGTGGGGCGTGGCGTAACCCAGGCGCAGTTTATAGTCGCACCGCCCGGGCCTCAGCAGTGCCTTGTCGATATGTTCGATGTGGTTTGTCGTCATGACGAGGATGCGGCCCTCCTGTGACGCGACACCATCGATTGCGTTGAGGAGCCCGGAGAATGTGACATATACCTCAGAGCTTCCACCCCCGGGGGAGGGGACCGCGCCGCGCTGGCGGAAGATGCAGTCGACATCCTCCAGCAGCAGGAGGGAGTTTGGGGGCGACTCCCTGAGGAGCGCGGCAAGGCGTGTGTCGTCCATCCCGCGGGAGTTGAGCGAGATGCAGCAGACGCCGAGCTGCAGCGCAGAGGCGATGCCGCTGGCGAGGGAGCTCTTGCCGGAGCCAGGGGGGCCGTGGAAGAGGTACCCCCGGCGGTAGGGAACCCCCAGGTCGTGGTAGCGCTCCTCGCTGTGGAGGAATTTTTTCACATCGTCGATAACGGCGCCCAGCTCGCCCCCCGGGAGCACCAGCGAATCGAGGGGGCGGGAGCGTTTGGAGGCGACCTTCTTCCAGTCGTTGTAGTCTGCGACGTAGAGGGGGATCTTGTCGGCCGACTTCTCCTTCGCAAGCTTCTGGCACTCCGCGATGAAATCCTTCAGGGTGTCACACCCCCCGAAGCAGGTCAGGGTGAGGGTCTCCGGGGTGAAGGGTATCCGGGAGTAGCCGTGTGGGAGGGTTTCCTTCGTGATGCGCTGCATCCAGAGTGTCTTCCCTTTAAAGGTGAAGACGTGCACCCCTGTGTCGGGCTCATAGAGGACCTCGCCTGCGTCGGCCATGCCGACAGGGTTGTCGCAGTCGGGGTCGCCGTATTGCTCCCAGCCTTCCCGGATCCCGACACGGACCTGCAGCCGGTTGTTGGTGACGAAGGTGTCGGAGTTCTGCGCGATCCACCCGGTGACCCACAGGAATGCCTCGTCCTTATTCCGGATTGTCACGGAGCTGTAGAAGGCCCTGCTGGCCATGTCGGCCCCCTGGATGCAGAGCACGTACAGCCCCCCGCCGATACCCCCGAGGGCGCCGATCCAGACGCCGGCGCTCAGAAACTGGTTCTCCCGCATCTGGACCTTGGCGAAGTCTACAAATCTGCGCCATCTGGGGCCCATCGCATGCAGGAGAGGGTGGGGAGGGGGGCTGTCTCCTGTGGTCCAACACCAGGGGGGGGGATGGTGAAGTCGAAGAAAAGGTAACCTAGTTGGGCTGGCCTCCCTTCACTCGATATGAAGGCTGTGCAGTCCAGGCGTTTGGCCTGTGATGGCCGTAACTGGGCTGCGAGAGGGAGGGAAGGGTCGGGCAGGGTAGGGTAGCTGAGAAGAAGAGAGGGAAAGGGGGGTGTTGGTTTTGCGCGCCAAAAAATTCCTCGCGTGGGGGTGAAAGTCTTCAAAGAGAAGAAGAAGAGATGGGAGAGATGAGATAGAGCGGAGCAGGATTCGGTGGAGGAGGGGGGAGGGTACAGCGCGGGAGGGCAACCCACTGCCGTATTTGTTTTTTGCAGCAAAACACACACACGCACACCACCGGTCTCTCCCCCCAGACACACACGTGAAATATGTTTTTGAAAACCATCGGCGGCACCTGATCTGGACCTCCCCTTCAAGCCCATATGGTACGCACGCCGCTCCTCCACACACACACCCTCACCGCCTACAGGCGGGAGGCCTGGTCACTCAGCAGGGCTGAGGCCGCCTTCGTCCTCCCCACTGTCACCCTGTTGCGGCGCCTCGCTGCCGCCCTGCCCTGCTTCTGCCTCAGCCCGGCAGAGCTGGGGCTGTGGCTGCGGTTGGCTCACCGAGGGGTCGAGCGACAGGATGGCTCCTGCAAAGGAGATGAAGGCATCGAGGTAAGCAGGCGTGTCTGGGGTGGCGTTCAGCACCTTCAGGACGTTTGCGGTTTCGCAGGGGTGGACCACGTTGCAGGCCATGTGGGTGACGGGGTGGGATGCAGCGGACAGCACCGAAGAGGGGTGCATGCCGAACAGGTCAGCCGTGTCGGTCACCCCATCGGGCTTCCGGATCAGATCGAAGATGCGTGCGGCAGAAACAGGTGTCCCCTCTGCAGTGTATGCGCTGAAAGCCAGCACGGGGACCCGGTAGATCTGGTGCCAGCACACCTCCAGGTCACACCGGAGCCCGCCACCCATCGCCGCGCCGCGGCACCGCAGGCCGGTGTAGCAGATCTCCGGGTCATCATGCGGCCCACACTCCCACTGCGCCAGGGCCCAGCCAGCGCGTGCCCGGAAGGGTGACCTGGCAAAGGCAGCGCAGAGCTTGACGAAGTCATCTTTGGCGATAGTCATACCAGACCTTGGCTCGGGTCCGGCACGCACGCGCGCCAATCGCGGAGGGAGGGGCGGGGGTGGTGTCAGGGCAAACAGCGGGGTGGGGGAGGAGGGGTTGCGTTGGGTGGGGTGGGGGATTCCTAAGCAGAAGACTGGAGCAAAGGGGGAGGGGGTAGTGAAATTAGAAGTAGAAGGGAGCACAAGAATGATCACCCTTCACTCGTTGTGCAGGTTGTGAGCAAAGGGGGGGGGGGGGGGTAAAGTGCCGCCCAACAGGGGGAGGGGGGTGATAGGGGGGGCTTAGTTGTCGAGAGTGAAGGCAAAAAGGCTCCAAGTCCCCCAGTGGGGAGGGGTGGGTGGGGGGGGGGGGGGGGGGGGCTGCGCTCGAAAACACGAGGGCCAAAGGGAGGAGAGAGAGAGAGGGGGCGGGTGGGGAGGGTCGGCTCTGCTCATTGGAGTGGCGGACGCACTCGGGACGGACACACCAAAAAGATAAGGCGTTGTTTGTGCGCCAAACCCGGAAAAAAAACAAACAAATCTCAGGTCTGACGGACGCAGGCCTGCTGGACGAAACCGGCGATGATCTGATCATTGGGGTAGGTCCATAGTTGGGTAAATAGAAGGGCTAGAGGTGGTCGGTGGGTGCCTTCCAAATGGTGATGTGCGGTGCCAGCAGCCTTGTTGATCACCGGGAAGCAACCTTTCTACAAGCCGTCAAGCAATCAAGCCACCAGGGCGGAGCCCCACCCAGCAACAACAAAACATCAAAGGCGATGCAACAGCCACACCCCTCTTCTCTGCTTTGCTGCACAGCAGTGCAGATCGCACCGAGTCGGAAAAATATCGAGCAACCCAATCTTTGGTACGATTGCCATAAATGTGTTGCGTTGCGGCATGCTGTCACTGAGGAGCAAACTGTCGGTATAGGGGTGGAGCACGCGGTGGGGGAGCAAGGAAGCAACGTCTCCAGTGTTGGTACGTGCTTTATCATCATTGGGTCATCATCACCACGGAGCGCACGCCTACGGGCAAGGGGGGTCCATCTTCGACACGCAACTCGCTAAAGGGGGGGTGATGTCACTCACCTGTACCATTGCGGTGCCGGATGGACACCCCGCATGGCTGATCTGATACAGATGGGCCACTGCCTCACTTAAGGGAGGTCGTCACTCACCTGGGTTCGTCATCATGCCAGAATCACTCAAAGAGAGTCAGTGTCCCTGTCTGTCTGTGTGAATGAGGGGTCAATCCCCCTCACATGTTGTTGCATGACCTGTCGCTTGCGACTGCGATACTCGAGCTTCAGGGGAGGGAGCAGCGCGCGGGGGAGGCGAGTTGGAAGACAGGGCAAACACACCCACACCCATCCGCATCAGCAAGGGAGTGCAGTGCATAGGATAGGGTTGCGGTTCCTGAAGTCAGGCTCGTAGGTCAGAATCAGGTTCTTGAAATCCGCCCTCGCAGCGTCATTTGCAGCGGTCCCGTCCGGGCGCAGCTTCAGGCACTGCTCCATGGTGGTCGACACCACACTCGACATTGCCCCCTCGAACTCGAGGATGCGGTACGTCGTGTGATCCAGGTCCCACCGCAGCTCTGCCCGCAGCAGGTCGGCCACCTCGTCAACTTCCCCCCGGTCGCTGTTGGGACCTGTGTGTCCTGAGGGACGACCCTTGACAGCGCGGTGTTGTGCAAGTCGGATGTTATCCTCATCAGATTCGCAATGTTGTCCCATCGCTCTGCAGGTGGAGCCCCGTCTGCCGGTTCGTCATGTGGTACCGACCGTCACCCCTGGACACTCCACATACCCGGCAGGGCACTGCGCAGGCTGGTCGTTAACCCACCACAACTTCCCCACCAGCGGGTTCTCGTTGCACTGCATCCCCCAGGTGCCCACGAAGTTGTAGATGGTCTCCCCTAGCGTGTACGTCTTGCACCCATCCATCGAAACCCCCCCGCAGTCCTCACGGCGGATTGATCCCAGCTGCGCACCCCACCAGCACACCAGCAACAGGGCGGCCTTCCTCATTGTACGCATGCCTGTTTGAGTGCACACCACCCGTGTCTGCGTGTTGGGGAAGTGTGCCCGTGTGGTGTGGTGGGTATCTTCGCCGGGAGAACTGAAGACAACACACATGCATACATATGGGGGTTTCGGTAGTCATCACTTGAGGGAGTCCAAAAATGCCGGGATTCTCGAGAATTCTGAGAAGCGTACTGTATGTATAATACACCCATTCATTACGAATCCCCATCAGACTTCTCTGATGTCTCTCCAAAACCCGACCGGCGAAGGAGCAGAATGACGAGGCACTGCTGGGCCGCCTGATGCAGCTGCCGGAAGACGTGCAGAAGGGAGGTGACGCTGGTGGCGAGCGACGGGGGTTCCACAGCTGTTACGGCAGCTCCTCCTCTTTGCAGAAGAAGACAAGGTGTTCAGGGGGGCGAACTGCAAGACGGTAGTCTGCGCTGCGCACACAGTAACTCGAGGTGTAAACGACTGCATCGGCACACGGTGAGAAGACGGAGAAGGCAATGAGAGTTCAACAATTGTCTGGACGAAGCTGAACTCTCTGCGGGGAGGGCCAGCTGCACAACACCGGCTCTCCTCAAACTGCTGAAGGGCAGTGTGCTTCGTTGGCGCGGCTCAGACCCTCTGCCCTCTGCTCCCCCCCCCCCCCCCCCGAAGCCCTGCCCTCTGTGATGCAGAACCTTGCCATCTCCACAGCCCCCAGTACGGATTTCCGTCTGCAACTGGTTGTACACCCCTCAGTGGGCAACTTGACAATGATGTTCTTTCCGTTCCTCCGATTCCGCCATACTTCCCCACAATGGGGACAATACACAAAAGGGGTGGGTTGGGGGAGGTGGTGGGGCAGAGACAGAGACAACGAAGGCACGTCATCGACTTTCCTTCCTGAATAGCTTGGGGGGGGGAGTGGCAGGGGGGGCACTGTGACGACCCTCTCCCCACCCCCAGCCACCACCACCCCCCCTACACGCACCCTCACAAGCGTCCCAAGCCCCAGGCGTGCCGAGAGCCACCTGGGGGTGGTCAGAGGGAGACTGGCCTTAGCAAGGCCTTTGGTTGGGATTTTTTTTGCTGGAGGGTCCGATTCGTTCTCTCGTTCAACGCATGCCTCTGTCGGCGTGCCGACGCCCCGACCCCACATCCCCCCCCCCCCCCCCCACGCACACACTCACCTACCGGTGTGCCCTTTTCGGCCGTCATTCCTTTGAACTCGACTGTCGGAGGGCCATTCATTTTCTTGTTTCGGCTGGTTCGAATCTCTCTCACATATGGTTGCAGCAGGGGGGGGGGGGCAGGCCTGTGCCTAAATATGGCCAAAAATCGTCAAAAACGAGAGTTTACACCCAACTTTTTTCCCACTTTTTTTCCTTCGGCGCTGGTCCCTTTTTTTAGCCTAGAACATGGTATTTCAGCGCGAAAACACGTTCTTTTGCTGCATTTGCACACAACCAATTCACAGCTGGGCTGGGGGTCTCCTTTTTTTGCGTTTTGTTTTACAGGATCTCGCCTGATATGGGAGCCTCCCGCGAGGGTGCTGGAACCGATATGCCACAGCCCCGTACGCGCAAGGACTTGGCTCCAAGACCAGGTACAAGCCACAGGGGGGGTCTGGGGGGCGGAGCCCCCCAGCCGCCGGAGGCCACGGTAGCGAACGTCCGTTGGCCTGGCTCCATAGTCGCATACGCTCAAGTACAACACAACTGACAGATAGCACATGTCGCATGGGGGGACGATATATTGTCGCGCAAAGACACGCCACAGGGGGGTCTGGGGGGCGGAGCCCCCCAGCCGCCGGAGGCCACGGTAGTGAACATCTGTTGGTTTGAGCTCGAGAGCAAGCCTCTGGGCGATGCCATCCCGTGGGAGGTCGCCCGTGGCCTCGTCTTCGTCACTTCCGAGTTCCGGTTCTTGCACAGACTCCGATTATTCACGGAGGCTGTACAATAACTCGGAAGTGCCCAAACAGCCACCCGCGGCCACGAGCACCGTGGTCAGCTGCAGGACGGCACTCAGCACATCACCCGCGTCAGCGGGGGTGCGGAGCGTGCCCAAAAAAGGCCAGGCATATCCCCCCCCAAAAAAAATCCCTAAAAACCCCCAAAAAAACCCCCACCAAAAATATGGGAAGAAAAAAGTGGGAACTTTTTTTCCCTGAGGCCGACCCTTACATCTACATCCGACTTAGGCACAGGCCTGGGGGGGGGGGGGGCTCCAAAAAAAGTATCATACCATTTGCCGTTGCAACACCGTTGTTCGCTGCCCGACACAACAGAACTCCCCACCCCACCCTACCGCCCTCTCCCAGACGTTAATCTTTTGCTGCGCTGCTGAGCACAGGCCCCAACACCCGAGCGAACGCTGATGCTGCCCTCCCCCCCCCCCCTTCACTGTCTACTGTACAGCCCACACCCCACACCCGGACGAGTTATCCTTGTTGCAGCGTGTTGCAGAACACACCCAAGCCCTCCCCTTCTGAGACACCCCTCTGTCCACCGCGATGCTATGCCCCACAACATACCGCAGCGAGAAGTCACGTGTGGCTGGAGGGGTGGTGAGGGGGCCCCACCTATCTAAAAATGATTGCAGATGTGGCATGGCCGATCGGGCCAGTTGCACGGAACCTGCCCATACATCAGGCAGGTCAAGACAACAGGAGGGAGAGAGTGATAGAGGGTGGGAAGAGGGGTGAATGTCAACACAGTATAAGCAACCGTGGCATGTGGCATCGGGGGGGGGGGGGTGGGTTTGAAGGGGTGGGGGAGGTGGGGGGTATCGACTGATCCCAAGCGAAGCTTGGGCTGTCTTTTTTTTGACAGGGGGGCATTGCGTTGCCAGAAGGGTTGCCTTTTTATTTAATGTTATTCTAATGGAAGAAGAGGGTCCGGAGACAAGGCGTATAAGCAATCTCTCTCTGTTTGCAGCAGAGTGTGGAAATGCACAGAAAAAACACCTTTTGCTGGCGGGCGGGGGGGGAAAAAAATATCCCCTCCGTCGGCGCACATCCCCTTGCAGGCAGCACAACACACGCGCGAGGTTTTTAGAGGGTGTGGACGGACAGGAGAATCTCTGCCTCCACCCCCTCACTCCTCCCACCCGTGACCTGCCAAACAAGCCCCCCCCCTCGTCTGATGCAAGCAGACCCCACAGAGACTAACGGCATCGCGTTGCCTGTACCCCTACCCACCCACCCTGCCATCAGCCCCCCAGATGGGGCTGCAGGGGCACTGCGAGGTGATACGACAGAGCACAGCCTCAGCGTGCCCTTTGAAACCTGCATGGAACACTGTGTCTGCTGGGCTCGCTGCCCCTCTCAAGGGGAGTGCGACTCAAGGGGGAGCCACGTGGGGTGTGAGAGAGTGTTGCCGGAAGCCCAGCTCAGCTCTGCTCCAGCTGCTTCTTCAGGTAGTCGAAGAGGGGTTCGACGCTGATGCCCTTCTTCACTCTCAGGCTGTATGTCCGGTTGCGCTTGAGCTCCTGGTCGTATGTCACAAAGGCAAAGGCGCACGGCGTGGTCAGCTCTTGAGAGGCAAGTGCGAAAGACTTGTCGATCGTCAGATTGAGCATCACCTTCTGCGTCTGGTCACGCCTGCGTCAAGAGCGGTGTGGTGGGTGGTGTGATGGACTTTCTTCACACTTCTTTGACAACATGCTGTAGTATGACTAGCAGGAACACAACGTGGGCTGCTCATAGTGATGTCTGGTTCCGAACCGACTGTGCACGCTTTGGAGAGATTCGCGCCCTCTCGTATTGTAGTTTGGGATAGCGTGCTGGCATCGCACAGTGTTCCCCCGAGAGTACACAACACGAGAACCGGGCACGCTATCAAGCACACCCTCTCGGAGGCAAAACAGTGACTACTGAGTCCCAACCCAACCTGAAGGGTAATCCATTCAGTCACCTCCACAGCGATTAATAACCCAGGCACAGGCATGTCATTAGTAGAGGGTATCGCCCAAAAGACACCAGAGGACAATACAGGCGGTGCTGTGCATACCACATCACAAGGCGGGGTTTTTTCGTCGTGTCCTTAGGCTCGTTCACATGCAGCAGACCGACGCCTCTGTGCAGGGGGGGAGGATGGATGGGCAGGCAATGTGTGAGTGTATATTATATCAGACATGGGGGGCCTTCGCTACCAAGTGTGACTGAGTGAGAAAAAGTGAGCCACGGCGCACTTCCCCTCACTGGCTGACGAGCAGTGACGAGTAGTGACTGGTAGCGAGGGCCCCCATGGGGAAGAGCCGTTCACCCTGTGACGCTGTGTGTGTGTGTGTGTGCCAAAGCTTTTTGCCCCTTTGCAACAGCGGTTCAGCGAGGCATAATGAACACAGATACGCATCTTTCAATGATACTCATGCATTTTCTCACTGCCCCGCATTTCTGACGCGAAGTCCCCCTCCCCCGCACAACACCCCTGGCTGCACGCTTGGAAGACTGGCGCCACACTGCAACACACCCCTCCTCCCAACCTCTCCGAGCCACACATACTTCTCTTCGAACCCACTCTTGGCCTCGTTGGCCTCCTTCAGGAGGACGCGTGCGAAGGTGATGACAGTGTTCTCCTCCTCCACCGCTGTCTCTGCAGGGCCCTGCGACTCGAGCAGCTTCGCCGCATCGTCCTGCTTGGTGAAGGCCGGTGCCGAGGGTGTGAACACCTCTGTCGACGACGGCTCTGGCGTCGCCGGGGAGCCCCCCTCCTGCGGGGAGGCGGACGCGATCTTCGCCATCTTGTTGTCAGTCGCACCGAACCCTGCAAACCCTGTGATGGTCTTGTTGAGCGGGGATGACCCTGCCGGCTGGAATGCAGACGCCAGCGTGCCGAACGTCGACGATGCCTGCAGCGGCGGAAATGCCGCAGCGTCCTTCGTCGGCGGGGGGCCGAACTTTGCCCCCTGGCTCGTCGGCGCGGTGAAGTTGAAGGCTGCAGTCGCCGGCGCACCCCCCGCAGCAGCAGGCTTCAGCTCCACCGGCTTCAAGGGGGGGAAGGCAAATGCCCCTGCAGCCGGTGCCGCAGGTTCCTTCTGCGGAGAACCTTGACTTGCGGGATCGGCGGGTGGTGCCTGCAGGCTGATGCGCTTGAAAAGCCCTGTGGGTGCACAGCGTGTCGGGTTGGGGAGAGGGCAGTACTGGTGATAACAGAAGTGCAACAGCGAAGATCACACCAATAGCAAGTGCTCGGTGTTGTCTAAACTACTATAAAAATATTCTGAGACGTGTGTGTCACACTGTGTCGGCGAGGCGCGTTTGAACCTCGGGTTATGCGGTGGCCCAGCATGCCCCGTCTGCATTCCCCACCCCCTCCCCCCCACCCCACCCCAGCTCTCTCCGAGGCATACCACCCTGCGGTTGGAGATTTTCCCGCTTGATCCGCACCGTCCTCCGTTGCGCCAGGACCTCAGGGGCTGCCTGATGCTGCTGCTGCGCCGGTGCTGCTGGTGTGGCAGCCTGCAAGGGGTGCGTGTGTGTGTTGTGCTATGCGTTGAATGATGGCGACCCGACTACCTGCCTGGGCTGGTGGCACGATTTGCCTTGCACCACCCCCCCCTCCCCCAGTTCAAAAAGGAAAAATCCCCCCCCCCTCCCGCCACACCCGCCACACCTCAAACAATAACCAGGCAGCCATACCTCAGCCCCGTCTTCCTCCCGCTCATGGTCATCCTTGATGAGCTGCTTGTCGGCGGCTCTCTTTCGAGACATTGCTCGTCACTGCCCCTTCACCCCCACCCACCCACTCCCACTCTGCGCGCCCACCACGCGCCGACGTGCCTGTCGCACGCTTCTCAGGCACAGCCCTCTCTGTCTGTGCGTGCCGGACTGCCCACGCGCGTCAGCCTTGCGCTGGTGTGTGAAGGCCTTTTCGTGTAAGCCCTGTCAGAGATAAAGGGTGTGGGATGGGCCTCCCTTCTGCACACAACCCAAGGTAGGCAGCGAAAATCAATGCAGGGCGTGGGGGGTGGGGGTGGGGGTGAGGTTAACGACTCAAACGGCCTCACTCTACAGGGCATGCGGTGCTGCAATCGGAATAGAAGCACACAGCCAGCTCTTACACAGTGTCGGGGGAGGGGCGGGGGTGGTGGGGAGTGGGGAGTCGGAAGAGGAGGAGGCAATTTGCTTTTTTTTAGAGAAGTTGCACGTTTCTGTGTGTGCGTTGAACCCGGAGGGAGACGGGGGAGGAGATATATCTAAGGGAGAATGGGGCACGGGGGGGGTGGCGTGGGAATCAGAAGGAGGGTGTGTGCGTGTGCGTTTTGCGTGTTGGCTGTGCCGTTGTTGTGGGTCCCACAAAGGCGAATTGTGGCAGAAAAAGGTAACAGACACCCACACACACCAGATTCCACACATGGGTATTTTGACATTGGTCTAGAGACACATCGAGCACACTCTGGCTTTTGATGCCAACTCTCCACTGCCGTGCACACACATGGATTGTTGTTCCCAATTGAATTGCTATTTCAGTGGGGGGTCTTCGCTGGTCGTTATTCTTCGTCAATCTTCGTCAGTTTTCACCGAATTCAACAGGAAATGCACCAAAAATGCACTGGCGATCACCCCGTAGCGAAGATCCCCCCCCAGTAGTGTCATAGGGGTTGCACCAAGCGAACTATGATGTTCGCTTGGTCAAAGTGTCAAAGTGTGTCAGGTTTCCAACCTATATATTCGTAGGCGGCTCACCTGTCTCCGCACTTTAGAGCAAAGCCCCAACTATCTCTCATACACACACGGTGGGATCTTGTAAATTTTACATGTATAACTACAAGTATATACATGTATTATACATGTATAATACTTGCATGTCAACTATTATACATGTATAATACATGTATATGCCTGAAATATACATGTAAAAATACATGTATATCAAGTAAAAATACATGTATAATACTTGCATGTCAACTATTATACTTGTATTTTTACTTGATATACATGTAGTTTACATGTATATTTCAGGCATTTACATGTATTTTACATGTATAATACTTGTCATGCAAGTATTATACATGTAAAATACTTGCATGACAAGTAAAATACATGTATAATACTTGAATGACAAGTAAAATACTTGCATGCAAGTAAAATACATGTATTTTACTTGCATGCAAGTATTTTACTTGTCATGCAAGTATTTTACATGTATAATACTTGCATGACAAGTATTATACATGTAAAATACATGTAAATGCCTGAAATATACATGTAAACTACATGTATATCAAGTAAAAATACAAGTATAATAGTTGACATGCAAGTATTATACATGTATTTTTACTTGATATACCTGTATTTTACATGTATATTTCAGGCATATACATGTATTATACATGTATAATAGTTGACATGCAAGTATTATACATGTATAATACATGTATTATACTTGTAGTTATACATGTAAAATTTACAAGATCCCACCGTGCAGGAGGGTCCACCCCCCCCCCCCCCAAACCACCAGGCCACCCAGGCTTTGCCGGATTGGCCTTTGCTGCAGCTGCAAGCTGCTGCGACAGGGTCAAAGGGGGGGGTGGGAGGGGGTTTATGGAGGGGAGCTGGGGGGGGGGGGGCAACCAACAAAGGTGAAACAAAGGTCAACATATGCTTAGACGGTACAAAGGGGGTGTTGCAGGGGGGGGGGGGGGCGGATAGTTGGGTGGGAGAGAGAGAGAGAGAGAGGGGGGGTGGAATGGGGGTGGGGTGGGGTTGGAGAATAGGCACAAAACAATTGCACACAGCTTAGGGCTCGGGCTTTACAACAGGGTTGGGGTGAGGGGGTGGTGAGGGGGGTAAGGAAGGTTATTTCCTGCTTCAGTGGGCACACACCTATACATGTGAAGCTTGCTGTGTTTGGTTGCTTTACAGTAGTGTCCGAAAGGCCTGCCCTGAAAGGGCAGGCCCCTTCTTCACTTTTGCTTGGCGGATCAAGCTTGCACACGCGACACATCTCATCAGACACACACGCGTGAAGCTTTTCTTTTTGTTTCTGGAAAGCGTCGATGGGTGGGTGCGGTAGGGTGGGGTGTGGGTGGGGCGGGGGGGGGGGGGCAGGGAAGTCGGCTGGGGGAGGTGAAGTGCTGGGAAGTGCTGGGAGCTCTTTGGCAGGGAGATCTCGGCAATCTCTCCCCCCCCCCCCCCCTCGGCCCCCTCCTCACCAGGCATGTCGCTAAGCGTCGACCGTCGACCCAGTGATTTTGGGTTTCCCCCCCCATAAAAAAGCGTCGACCCAGCGTCGACCCAGTGGACTGGGTTGACGCTTGGTCGAGGCTTGGAGCGTCGACCTAGTGGAACTGGGTTGCCATTCAAGCCTGGACCAAGCGTCAACCCATTTATTACACTGGGTCGACGCTAACCTAGCGTTGGCCCGGTTACACTGGGTCGACGCTCACCAAGCGTCGACCCAGCGTCAACCCACTTTCACTGGGTCGACGTCGAAGAGAGTATGGTTTTGCAGGAACAGATGCTCACTACCGTGGCCTCCGGCGGCTGGGGGGCTCCGCCCCCCAGACCCCCCTGTGGCGTATGTCTCGTACTCAAGTCATTCGATTCCCACCGGGTCAGGGAATCCACCCACTCCAGTAGCCTCAGGAGGACGCAGCCAACTCACACAGAATCTGTACGCCCACAATGAACAGATGCTCACTACCGTGGCCTCCGGCGGCTGGGGGGCTCTGCCCCCCAGACCCCCCATCTCGCGTGCCCGTCTAGTAACCAAGTCCTTGCGCTTTGACGGCCGTGACATATCAGGGGGCAGCGTCGAAATCATGGTCCCGAAAGCCATTTTTTGGTTTCCTCCGGCACCCGACGGCGCGAGCAGGAGAGGAACCACGGAAGGAACCCAGCGCCTCACACCGTGCCCACCTAGTGGTCCACCGATGGGAAAATTTGGCAACAACACGAGCGCGCGCGAAGCGCGCGCGAGAAAAATTGACCCCTAGTGTTTTCCCCCCTGATCCCCCCCCAAAACAGGAGCGTCAACCCACCAAATCTCCAAAATCGAAAAGTTAGCGACAGGCCTGCCTCCTCACCCGTAGCAGGCACGCAGCCTGTGCTTTGCCGCAGCCTCCTTCGCCTCTGCAGCACGGTGCTGGGTGCGCAGGTTGTCTGCCTCGCGCGCTGCGCGGTGCACCTCCTGCGACAGGAGCAGCTTCTCCGAGGCACGCGGCTGCAGCAGCGGGGGCGACTTCGCCGTCACAGTCGGATCGTTGAGGCAGCTGATCGACGTGATGTGGTCGTGCCCACCACGGGCCGCTGCCTCCCTGCTCGAGTACATATCCTTCATACGGAAGTACAGCGCATCCAGCAGCCCGGTGTTGCCCACTGCAAACCGCTGCCACTCCCCGAGGGACACCATGCCGTCCGCATCCTCGTCTGCCTCGGCGAACAGGGCGCGCAGCACACTCCCCTCGATCTGCATGTCGCACCGCGAGAAGGCGGCACGCAGGTCCGCGAAGGTGAGGTGGTTGATGCCCACCGGGCAGATGTCGTAGAACACAAACCTCGACTTCTCGCCCCCTGCGGTGGCCGCACCGCCGGCCGCCGCCGGCGCCGGTGCCGCCACGCCGCTGGCAGCGCCAGGCCTGCGGTGCCTGTGGGGGGAGGCCTCCTTGGTGGTCCAGGTGAACACATCCACCGCCTCAGGGATGACACCCTTGCTGTCGCCCTGCCACACGCTCCCCGCAGGCGGGAAGCAAAACAGCTGGCAGTTGTTGAAAAGCTGCTCCTGCGCCGAGAGCTGCGCCCAGCGCTGCCGGCGCTGGTCGAACCGCTGCAGCGTGGCCACCTCGAATGCGACACCCGGCAGCCCCGCGGGCGACTCCGCCCGGCAGACCTGATCGAAGTGGCTCTCTGCTGCGTTGGCAATCTGCGGCAGGTCAGGCACAGTCGCAAAGGAGAACCGCACGTTGTGCTTCCGCCCCATCAGGTCGCAGGCGACACGCACACGGAACCTGTCGGAGCGCACCGCGGCAGGCTTTGTCCGCGCACCCTGCCCCCCCGAGAAATGCCTGTAGTAGTACAGCCGTGTCCAATACTTCTGGGCCAGCCGCACCTCTGCCCCCTCCCTCACGCGGCGGAGGTGGCCTGCGAAGAGGTTCAGCGACACGCGCTGCCACCGGGAGGCGGCGTGGTTGAAGAGGCGCATGAAGCAGCGGTAGGCGAGGCGCCTCTCGTTGGCGCGCATCACCACATCGGCACGCCGCCACTTGGTGAAGTCGTGCGGCATTGTCGGGGGTTTGTGTGGAGGGGGGGCGGTGTGGCTGCAGGTGGCGGCGGTGGTGTGAGTATCATCTGCAGGAGAGGCAAAATCATACTCCTTTGAAAACGGAATTTCGCTAAATGTGGCAAGCAAAGCAGGTTTTCAACAATACGCAAATCAACATGCCATGGGCTGCGGGTGTGGGGGTGGGGGGGGGAGGGTGTGGGGGTAGGGGGAAGCTGCATCCTGAAGAGGCTGAAGAGAGAGACCGGGATCCCAGGCTGCGCTGCCGACACCCCTCAGCTCGTCCGAAAGGGAGGGGGGGCGGGATTTTGGGAGATAATTTTTTATCTTCTGACACGGGGGTATGGGGATAAGGGGATTCGGGGGAACATGAGGCAGTACAAGCATCGATACAATCGTACAAACCGAGGCGGTCACATCAGTGGGGGGGGGGGGGTGCGTAGCAGCAAAAAAGCAAGGCTGGGCAGAGAGAAAGAGAGGGAGAGAGTCGCTGCCCCCTCCCTCCTCTTGAATCTTCATAATGGAATCATTCTAAATACAGGCAAGGGCGTGTGTCCGAGATGGGATTGGTAGAGTGCCGGAGGCGGGGGAGGGGGGAAGGCAAGGCTGGCAGCAAATTTTTACTGCACTTTACTGCACTTTATTTTACTGCATTTTACTGCATTTTATTGTATTTTATTTTCCGGATTTTTGGATAAAGTGCATGGTCCTTAGTGGTGCCTTGGGCTTCGCATACGTACAGCTGGGAGGACCACTATGGACAGGCCAAATGCTGGAGTCACACCCACTTTACAGAGGTGCAGCCACGTCTGCAAGTTTGCGGACAGCCGCAAACCCGCAGAAGATGGCAAAAAGTACCGCTCCTGCACGGAGGTTCTCCTGAAGGTCACAGGGACGCACCAAGGCTCCGGCAGAGAATGCAGGCCGGGATGGATGTGCCCTGCCTATGTTGGGTCGGTGGGTTCGCAGGACCTGATCGGTGCGGCCTCCGCCTGGCTTCAGTCCTGCTTTGAGTGCTTTCAGTCCGCTCTGATGTCCAGCCTCCCCGAACGGGATGGTGAAGAACCCGTACGCCAGAGCTCAGCTGTACAACGTCCGAGGAAGGTGGACTGCCCACCGCACACCGCCGTGCTGGTCCGCCCTGCTGCGCCTGCGGTGCTGGGGTGCGCCTGCTGCCTGATTGGCCCCGGCACTCGGAAGCAGCATCAAGCATGCCGAACAGCAGCAGGGCGGGCCTGGCGGGGGCACTGCCTTGGTGGCCTTGTGTTGGCCAGAGTGGGCGGATCAGGGTCCCCTGGCACGGCAGGTCAGCATCCTGCCCACCGTCACGCCGAGCCACCCCTACAACACGCTCTCCTGCACTTTATTGCACTTTACTGCATTTTACTGCACTTTACTGCATTTTATTGCACTTTATTTTATTTTATGTTTTTTATTTTTAAAATGCAGCATTTGTCCAGCCTTGGGGGAAGGGGAGATGGTGGACCCATGAATATACAGCCACCCAGCTCCTCCCCTCTGTCCACCCCCTCGTCCCCCCATCTGCTCCCACAAGGGGGGATTTTAGTTTCATTGCGGAGGAAGGGCGCGATACACACATAGACACATAGGGGGTCTTCGCTGGCCGTTATCCTTCGTCAATCTCCGTCAGTTTTCAGCTAATTCAACAGGAAATTCACCAAAAATGCACTGACGATCACCCCGTAGCGAAGACCCCCATAGACACATAACATAAAGAGGGTGTGGCCCGCCTGTCTAGAAGGGGTGGTTGGTGGCGGGAGGAGAGGGGGTATACAAAGCAGACGAAATCAGGAAATCGGGGCCAGAAATGGCACGGAGAGGAGGGGAGTGCGGCAGTGGGGGTGGCGGCATCAGAACGGAGATTGATAGAATGGTGCCCCTGACGACCCCATATTGCGTAGTTTGTGCGTAGTGAAAAGGGGGGGGGGGTCTCATTTTTTGATTTACTCAGCCATTCTCTGTCTCTATGCCGGGACCCCAAACTCAAGGAGTTCTTGCTGTTCCGGGGTCAGTGAGGGTGCAGGCGCTTCAGGTGCTGCAGGTGCTGCAGGTTCTTCAGGTGCTGCAGCGCTGGCAGCCTTCGGTGCGGGTTTCGACGCAGTCTTTGCAGGTCTCTTTGGGGGTGCCCTTTGGCGCGGTGCCTGCTTCAGCTCGTCGGGTGGAAGCATCAACGCATCATTAAGCGGTGCCTGCTTCAGCTCCTCCGGGTGGAAGCGTCAACGCATCATTAAGGAAGAAGGAAGCACAGTTGCTACGCTTTTTTTGCAGCTGCAGGAAACGACACCATACCCAACAACAATCCCCAGACCGTCGAGGGAGAGTGGGCGCCTGGATCCCGTGACACAGATCTCTAGTGCCGTTGTGATCCCCTCGGATAACGTCTCCTGGACGTTGTCAGCGGAGGTTGCCTGTGTGGCGGTGACCTCCGTATACCCCGCGGGATCCAGTGCCAGTAGCGCCTTCTTCAGCTTTTCGTCGACCCCTCGGCCGACGCTCTCCTTGATGTCAAGGGCCACCTTCAGGGTGGCACCTCGCAGCGCCCTGAAGGCTGTGATCGTATCATCATTCACAATCTCGAGGGTGTTCTACGCGGCTCCTGGAACTCACTTCCTTCTCAGGTGTTTCTGGGCATGGGGCAACCTTGCCCAGGTGTTTCTGGAGTCCCGCCCCACATGTCGTGCGTTCTTTCGTACGGTGTATAGTGAGTTCTGGCAATAATTTTTTGCTCGGTCAGCGCAGTGCCTCCAGTCCTGTCTCAGTAGCCACACAGAAAGGGGGACCAAAAAAAACTGGGGGGGGACCAAAAAGCGAGACCCCCCCCCCCCAGATTGCGTAGTTTGTGCGTAGTGAAAAAGGGGTAAATCAGGGGCACCATAGGAGGGTGTCCTAAATTTAGGAAATTTTTGAAAAATTTGGAAAATTTTGGGGGATTTTTTGAAAAAATGGCAAAAAAAAGGGTGTGGGGAGTTGGGTCCAGTTTAGCAAAGTCCGTGTATTTGGACGCGGCCCCTCAGATAAGGAAGCCGCGTCTCAGGTGCAGGATGTGCGGTGTTGTCGATTTTTCAGGGTTCGACATTCTCGGGCTGGACGGAGAGAAACGGTGGGTGCAACTCTGATCAGAAAAAACTTCAACCGAAAAAACGGGGTGTAGCTCCCTGACTGACGAGCAGCGGGAGGTGGCGAAGAGAAGCTCCTCATGCGTGGCGGCCTCCCTCGTTCGCGGCGGGTGAGGCATGCGGGGGTACGAGAGCGGCACCCGCCTGAGTTCTTTATGGAACCCACAAACCTGGGTGGCCTCACGGATGTGAGGTTGGAAATGCTCCGGGAGACAGCCGATGGCGCCTCAACGCAACAGGCTATCGTTGCCGGCTTGGTGCCCATATGGTGCAAGATGAGCGGCGGAATCCGCGAACTTCGGGAACTATCAGGTAGTTTGAACGCTGAAGACTGCCCCGCCAGGCTGAATGGGAGTCACAACGCGATGAGGAACAAGGATCAGCAGCGCCCTTTGCGGCAAACACAGGGCAGCTCTCCCTGAGCAGCTGGGAATGAAACGGGACGGAACTAACGAGCAGCAGCGAAAATGTTGCAGAGCACCAGTAACCACAACGAGTCCATGACACAAGTGGAACTGCAGACACGGGGCAGCCAAGAAACCGACGCAGTCGCAGGAGACCACCTCCACGGTCAGAACGAGCAGAACTGAGAGACACTCAATGGGATGGAGCGGAATCACTGTAACGGGGACACACTGATGGCACACAGGACAGACAGAGAGAAGTCAGAGTGAAACGGTTGTACAAAGGGCTCGGCTTTACCGACGTCCTTAGTACAGAGTGAAACGACGACGCCGCCGAAGGCGGCCAATCCGCCGCCCTTCGGGCGGCGGAAAAATTTTTGGGGTGTTTTTGGGAGAAAAACCGGGCAACCTGGGCCCTTTGGGACCACACAGGCCAGGAAAGGCCAAAATTTTCGATTTTTTTCGGAAATTTTTCGGTTTTTCAGAGTGTGGCAGTCCGCAGATACAGATTTTCGGGTCGGAAAAAAAAATTTTTTTTCGACCCAAAAAAATCGGATTTTTTCGGGGAGGGTCTCCGGTGGCCCCCCCTGGATTTCCTGTTTTTTCCCGATTTTTCCTGATTTTCGGATTTTGCTCGAAATTTGCCCTTGTGTCAACCAGTGGCAAAACTTTCGGAAAATCGGGAAAAATCAGGAAAATCCGGAGTACCGGACACCCTCCTAGATTCTGGGGGGGTGAAACGGCGGAAAAATTTTTGGGGTGTTTTTGGGAGAAAAACCGGGCAACCTGGGCCCTTTGGGACCACACAGGCCAGGAAAGGCCAAAATTTTCGATTTTTTTCGGAAATTTTTCGGTTTTTCAGAGTGTGGCAGTCCGCAGATACAGATTTTCGGGTCGGAAAAAAATTTTTTTTTTCGACCCAAAAAAATCGGATTTTTTCGGGGAGGGTCTCCGGTGGCCCCCCCTGGATTTCCTGTTTTTTCCCGATTTTTCCTGATTTTCGGATTTTGCTCGAAATTTGCCCTTGTGTCAACCAGTGGCAAAACTTTCGGAAAATCGGGAAAAATCAGGAAAATCCGGAGTACCGGACACCCTCCATAGAATCTTTTTCTTTTTTTGCAAGAACAGCTCGCTTTTTTTTTTCGCACTGACGAGACTTGTGGCAGCGTTTGGTAACCCTGGCACCAGCAGGGCACCGTTCCTACAAAACAAAGAACGCAACTCTCCAAGCCCTTTTTAGCAAATAATAACAGAGGGGTGCAGGGGGTATCCATTCCCACACATCCTCCCATCCCCTACCCACGGGAGGACCCACGGGCAGCCCCGCCCCCAGCTGGCTTCGGGGAGCGTGCCCTGCGCGGTGAAGTGGAGGAGAACGCGTTGAGGCAGACGATGGGGTTGACCGACTGGTGATCCGCAACCGGCGCCGGCGGGTTGACCCCGAGAAACCCCGGGCGGGGCGACGTCGGCAGCCACGGCGGCTGCTTGTCTGGGGCGGAACGCTGCCCCGCGAGGAACTCGCGCACGCGGGAGTCCTTCTGGGCAGAACGCTTCTCCATCATCTCAGCGCCGTGCAGTGAGTCCTCCGACAGCCTGGATGCGATCGTATCGAGCGACGCCGCCGACGTCCACTCCGCAACCAGATTCAGGCACCCCCCGTGGGGGTTCCCCTTCACACGCCGCTTCACCTTCAGGGTGCTGAGGGGCGGCACCAGCATCTCCGCCTCCTTCGGATACTTCGAGATGTTGCTGAGGGGCAGCGCGGGCAGCTTCCCCTCCACGGTGAAGAGGATGGAGTCGTGCGCCACCTCTTTAGACCCCTCCCCTGACGGCTTCTTCTGCGCGTTGGCTGCGTTGCCCATCAGGTAGTCGATGGCGATCTGCGGGTCGACAGCACAGGAGGAGGGGGCGGTCCAGGTGAGGCTGTCTCCATTGCTCAGTGTGTTGTGAGCGGCGACGACATTTTCCGGCAGACCAGTGATGCCGCGCGACAGGCATGTCTTGGAGGAGTCGAACTTCTTCGACCCCACGCAGAGGGAGTGGAGGTGGCAGATCGTCTTGACCCACCTCGCGACGGCTGCCCAGTCGCACTTCTCGATGTCCGCCACGCCGCGCATCAGCCCATTCACCTCGCTGAACACAGCCTTGTTCCTCTCCTTCCCAACCCCATCGTTGTACTTCGTCCAGGCCTCCTTCTGAGTGTTGTAGTCAGGCACATCACCGTACCCCATCAACGAGTCGATATCCGGGCCAGACATTGTGTAGAGAAGCATGAGAATCAAATCCACCCGCGTCTTGTTGGGGTAGTGTGACCCCTTAGCCTTGAGGAGCTGCCCGGATGCTTCGGAAAGGACCAGGAGGCGGTCCACACCCTGGGGGGCTTTGAGGTTGGCGACGAGCTCGTCGAGAACACCCCCGGGTTTCATCGAGTAGAGCTTCTGCAGCTTGCTGGAGATGGCTCCGATGTCCGCTTTGAGCGAGCGGAGTGTGGGGAGGGGGACAGCGAGCTTCGCAGCGCAGACGGCGTCGGAGGTCTGTAGGGTCTGCTTCTGCGCGTTCTTCGACATCGCGATTTCGCGGAGGATCTCCTCGTTGTCCTGCAGCAGCTTGTCGGCCCGCTTCCGGATGCTCTTGGCAGTCACACCACCCGTTGTCTTGTCCTTCACAGCCTCAAAGTCGGGCGTCAGCCCCGTGTCCTTGCAGAGGTCGTCGTACTCCTCTTTGGAGAGAGTCTCCGTCACCGCCTTCTCCGTCGTCTTGGCGTATGCTGTCACCAACAGCCGCGCGACATCCTCCTTCCCTGTGACAGTCACAGCCTTCACAGTGGAGAACTGCTTGAGGGGGCCAATCCCGCTGACAAACTCCTTATCCACCCAGAAGACGAGCTGCCGCCCGACGGTTTTGACAGACACCTTCACGATGTTGGGGCGGTCGGAAGGGGGGTCGTTCGCCCCCCCTTGGTTCGGTGTGGTGGAATGGCGCCGCCCCTCCAAGGCTGTGCCGAAGGCAAAGCGCGGGATGAAGCATGTGTCGTAGTGCGATTCATACGACAGGTCAGGCCCGCCAGCCGTGACTGCGTTGGCAACGGAGGTGTCCTCCGAGGTGCTGCTCCGCACCCTGAGCTCTATCTGCTGCAGGAAGACGACATCGCTCCCCTTCGCAAAGGCAGGGCGGGTGAAGAACACCACGATGCCACGCCCACCCTGCAGCCGCATCCCCTCCTCGGTGTCGTGGTCGGAGTCCAGCTCATTGGGAGACCCCGGCCCCTGCAAGCCGTGAGACGACCCCTCTGCCTGCTTGTCTTCGCCGCCACGCCTGACGCAGGCGCCGCCGTGGTTTGCCACACACTGTGCGATGTCGTCGGCGTCTTCAATCCTAATCCTCTCGTCGTTAAACCCGACACCCTCAATAGCATGGATAATGGCACCCGGGTGCAGCGCGGTGCCAGATGTCGGATCCCCCTCAGTGTCCTCCTCGTCATCCTCGTCGTGGACAACCTCCACCACGAGAGTGTCCCCCACCTTCACACCGCGGAAGGAACGCACCACGGCACGGCACATCTTCAGCTTATCCTCCCACTGCGCAAGGACACGCCCCAGGGCGCGCCGGTTCGACACGGTCTTCTTGAGGTTGACCCCCTTCACCGACTCCTGAAGGGCCAGCTTCTTCACAAGGTAGCGCGTCGCGGTGTCGCGGATGGTGGGGGCGCGCGGCTTCGGCGTCGGCTGTGGCGGCGGCAGGGCAGGCGTGGGGCACAGCCCCAGCGCCTTCTCCCTCTCATCCGCCTCGATCAGCGTGGTGAAGGCGAGCAGCGCTGCTTCGTGCCTGGGGTCCAGATAGGGGCGCACCACAGGGGGCGTCAGCATGTGCACCTCGTGCCCCCGCGCGGCGTGGCGGAAGGGTGGGGTTGTGACGTGTGGGAGGGATGCTGCTGCTGCTGCGGCGGCGGCGGCGGCGGTTGCGTCAGGGGGGAGGGGGACCTGCATCGGCACGGCACGGTGGGGCGAGTGCACGCCGGGTACACCACCCAACCCGCCCCATTCCACGGGGGACGGCATGGTGGCCTGCTTGGAGGTGTAGGTGGGGGGTCGGGTGCGTGAGAACCGTTGGAGAAGGGGGGCCTTTGTAGCAGGCCCCTGAAAAGAACCCCAGTAGTCACTACACTAGATACGTTGTACAAGGCAGATCAGTGCACAATGGGAGGCCAGGGGGGAGGGGAGGGGGGGGGAGGTATCCTCCTCGTCCGTCTTGTCGTGATGGTGAAGTAGAGGAATGGCATTGAGGCTGGGCTTTGAGATAGCGGAGCGGGGGGAGGAGGAGGGGCTCGAGAATCGAGAGAGGGTGAGAGGGTTTAGCTAGGAGGGAGGGAAGGGGGGGGTGGGGGAGAAGGGAAGAGAGGAAGAGAATGCATGTGAACCACGTTGGTATATCCCGGGGTTTTTTTCTCGGCACGGTGATAGTCACAGGCGGAAAGTGTCACTTCAACTCTGCCGCTCTCTCTCTACTGTATGATACTTCGTTTGATGCGTTGACGCTTCCACACACACTTACGAACCCACTTGCCTGATGAAGGGGGTGGTGTGTAGAGCACGTTTGGCAGAGCTGAATGACACTTTCCGCGCGAAAGTCGTGTGCGTAAAAGAAAGAAAAAAAATATTCATACGAGAAAGGCCGCAATGGAAGGGGAGCGGAAGAAAACGGGTATAAAGCGGATGCAGGGGGGGTTGGGGGGGGGGGGCAGCGAATCAGAAGGCAAACTATAGATAACCTCCCTTTCACTCGACATCACTCGTGACAAGGGGGGGGGGTGGCAAGACACACATCAGTGTCCTGCATATGAGGCACAGGGAATAGGAGGCTGAGAGGGGATGGATGTAAAGGGAAGCCAGGTGCAAACCCTGGCTCCCCTTGTATGGGAGAGGGAAAAGGGGGGCAGAGAAGGTACTGGCCGTAGCGGAAGTTTAGCGAGAACGAGGGGAAAGAGGGGGGGGGGGGGTGTGTGCGAGGGGGGAAATGGTTTTTTTCTTCTTCAGTGTTAAAACTCTGCCAAAGGGTGTGGCACACAAACTGAAAACAGACTGCACATTGAACGACGCTGTGTCGTCTCCAGGTCCGACCCAACGAAGGGGACCCATATCAGCGTACTTTGTTTGGATCCTGCCCGCATCTGCCATCTTGTGGCAGGACATGCTTATTCCTCTATTGAATCAATATTCAATCAAAGTCAGCAGGAGATGCACCAAAAATGCACTTTTTTTCCGATTTTTTCGGTGTACCGAAGACCCTCTTTGAGTGTCGTATTGCACAGCCCAGAGAGCGGCAGAAATGCAGCAAGAGGGGGGTGGGGGCTGGGTGTCTGCTGTCACACACAGTCTCATGCGCCTGCAAATCACACACCAACACTTCCACAGGCAAGCTTTTAACCGTGTGTTCCGCGCGATCAACCGAAACAACCCCGTTTCATCCCTCCTCTTCGCGATACACCTCTTTGTATCCCCCACAACAGACCGATCAGATGCGACACGATCCCTCCCCCCCTCCCCCTCCCCCCCACCTGAACTTTCTGCATTCCTTGGTTTCATTTCAGAGCGATTATTCTCCCCCTGAGAGACTGCAGAAAGAAGCACAACCACCAGGGTGTGTGGGTGGGGACGGGAGGAGGGTGGGAGGGGAGGAGGGCACTCTACGAAGTCGGGGGAGGAGGGGAGGCAATGCAAATCGCATAGCCTCCCCTCCCCGCTTGCCTCGTTGTGCAGGCTGTGTGTGTTGCCCGAGAGCTGGTGCTGTGTTCGGACAAACATCGGGTGGGGTGGGCGGGAGGGACACTGCGAAATGGAAAGGGGGGGGCATGGGGGATGAAAGACACATGCGATAATCTTTGCACTATTTTTTTTTGGTTAGAGTTTTGGCAGCCGCAAACCCATCAGGGATGTGAGCTTCGCATGTGATTTTTTGGCTGCCCGGGTTGGGGATTGCGGCACGGCCCCATCACGGATCCCGGTTAGTCGAATCGCGAAGAAGGCCCTGCGTGTGTGGCAGAATCGCTCTATTGAAGGCATGCTCGGTAAACAAAATACACGGAACATATTCGGACTCCACCCCACAGGCACACACAGCAACCCCCACCGGGACGGGCTCATTGGCAGCTTCAATGCGAAACCTCCAAATGGTCGACGCACACAGAGAGGACCCTCTGGGCGGCTATCCCGGGAAATGAACTCGCAACACAGGGTGGGGGTGGAGTGGGTGGGGGAGGGGAGGGGGGTGGGGGGGGTGGTGGGGGGATGGCCCACGGTGGACGAGTCAGGGTTTTGGCCAGGCCAAAATTGACCTGTGCCCCTGGTCATAACCAGGGCACTGACCAGGCCCTTTGTTGACCAGGACAGGCCTGGTCAAAATCCTGACTCGGCCACCGTGTAGAGTCGATGCTGCGCACAGTATGGGTGAATCTTCGTTGCATTCCAGGCCTGTCGCTAACTTTTCGATTTTGGAGATTTGGTGGGTTGACGCTCCTGTTTTGGGGGGGGATCAGGGGGGAAAACACTAGGGGTCAATTTTTCTCGCGCGCGCTTCGCGCGCGCTCGTGTTGTTGCCAAATTTTCCCATCGGTGGACCACTAGGTGGGCACGGTGTGAGGCGCTGGGTTCCTTCCGTGGTTCCTCTCCTGCTCGCGCCGTCGGGTGCCGGAGGAAACCAAAAAATGGCTTTCGGGACCATGATTTCGACGCTGCCCCCTGATATGTCACGGCCGTCAAAGCGCAAGGACTTGGTTACTAGACGGGCACGCGAGATGGGGGGTCTGGGGGGCAGAGCCCCCCAGCCGCCGGAGGCCACGGTAGTGAGCATCTGTTCATTGTGGGCGTACAGATTCTGTGTGAGTTGGCTGCGTCCTCCTGAGGCTACTGGAGTGGGTGGATTCCCTGACCCGGTGGGAATCGAATGACTTGAGTACGAGACATACGCCACAGGGGGGTCTGGGGGGCGGAGCCCCCCAGCCGCCGGAGGCCACGGTAGTGAGCATCTGTTCCTGCAAAACCATACTCTCTTCGACGTCGACCCAGTGAAAGTGGGTTGACGCTTGGTCGACGCTTGGTGAGCGTCGACCCAGTGTAACCGGGCCAACGCTAGGTTAGCGTCGACCCAGTGTAATAAATGGGTTGACGCTTGGTCCAGGCTTGAATGGCAACCCAGTTCCACTAGGTCGACGCTCCAAGCCTCGACCAAGCGTCAACCCAGTCCACTGGGTCGACGCTGGGTCGACGCTTTTTTATGGGGGGGGAAACCCAAAATCACTGGGTCGACGGTCGACGCTTAGCGACATGCCTGGTTGCATTCTTTGACTTTTGTTTCGGGGGGGGGGGGGTTCCCGAAACTCTGGCATGGCTGTTGACGCAGCATCTCATCCTCCATCCCCTCCCCCCTCTCTCCCCCCCGCCCCCCACCTCGGTCCACCCCGGGACCCGGAAGCGCATGAAAGAGCGAACGGAAGGGGGGGTTTGGGTCGGTGTGTTAGCACTTGAGAAAAGGCGCGCCAGCCACAGGCAGGGCTAGTGTGTGCATGACTGTTCCTCTCACCCCGGCAAGAAAAATAACCCACCGTGTCCCCAGCCAAACATTTCTTTCCCCCCCACCCCGCTCGAAAAGAATGAACGCGCTGAGGCAGGGGCTGTTCTTCGAAACCATTCTTCCGAAGAACACACTTGCAGAGAAAGGGGAACACCAGGCATTTGCCGTGGCTAACGCACCGTGGTAATTTAGTATAATTTTCAAAATTATCATTTGTTTTTCCCCCGCCGGAGGGATGACGTGCCCGGGATGTGTTTATTTCTTGATAATTTTTTCGGGCATTTCCTTCCCGCGGCACTCTCCGGCAGAGAAAAAAACATTCAAAGGTGGGCTGATCCGGCCTTGGGGAAAACACAAAAAATCTCGCGATCTCAATCCGATTCGCAAAAAATCGCAAAAAGTCGCAAAAAATCGCAAAAAATCGCAGCGATTTTTTGCGATTTTTCCCGATTTTTCCCGACTTTTTTCGGCTTTCTGCGTTGTTGGGTCCGTCGGCGGGTGGGGGTGGGGGTGATAGGTTAGTATACTGGGGACTGGGCAGTGGCCGTTCCACATGCCTCTTCCCTCGTGGCTTACACCCTGTCGCCACCCACCCCACTTCATGGAAAACATGACTCCGCAGCAACAGGGTCATACTTGCGGTGGTATGCAACCACTAGTACAGCCTGTTTGCATCGTCGGGTTCGCAAAGCCTGGTACGCTGCCTTGCCGTAGGGACTCAGCTACTGAGGACACCCCTGAGAACACTGAGGAAGATGTTGGGCTAGCCTAGTTGAAGCAGGCTTCGGGTGACCGAGGGGGGGCGCCCTGCCCAGAACATGAACAAGAAAGACTGTTCGACTGACGGGAAGAACTTGGTGGGCAGGTGTGTCTTCGGTGCAATGCTTGGAGATATCAGGAGCCTTCTCTTCAAGGCTACCACTTATGTTGGACTTGGCCTTCGCTCCTGTGAGCAGTGAAAAATGTCAGGGACGCCGTTCTTCCCCTCTGACTGACGACCAGTGGTGACGTAGCGAAGGACCTTGAATGGTGTTTGAACCCGAGAGAGTCAACCAAAGGTATTCTACAGGACCTGGCACGGAACGGACGATACGAACGCTCCCACCGTGCGCACGGACCTGTCTGCGACTCTACAAGGAACCACGAGGTGGCGCGCGCACATCACCTCGGAGGCCTCAAGGAGCCTGCCTGACCTGCACGACTCCGCTGCGCCATCTACAAGGCGGAGCTCGGGCGCCATCCTCACCGACCTACAGCAAGGCAAGGGGTGATGATCATCTGGAGACACCTGAGCCCAGGATCGGAGAGACGCGAAGGCCTTATCCACAGATGGTCCAGCTGGGAGGGAAACCACCATCCACCTGCTTCGGACACCACACAGCCTTGTCGATGACCACAGCAGCCCGGACACAGACCAGTACGCGTACCCTGCCTGCAGCACCGGGCCACACCCCACCGAGAGAGCATCTCTTTCGCCACGGCCCAAGCCGGCACCCCCTCACCGCCACCAACGACCTGTTGCTGCACCGCGACAAGCCCACTACCTGGCTGCAGGAGGGGATCTGGGCACAGCGAGGCACTTCAGCCATTCAGCTTCAGGCTTGCAGTGGTCTTCAATCCCACCCAAGCCTTACCGAAGCTTGGATACCCCTGGGTCGGGATTCGGAACGTGGGTATATCGTCCGGTGGGATGCGACTTTGGGATGGCCTCACCAGAATGGCTGAAAATCCTATCCGGCCGCTGAAATTTGAGCCGTACGACGGGCGGCCATCTCGCGACTCCAACCCCGATCCGTCCAGGAACAGGAAGTGTACCGTACGACTTCTCCTTCACCCAACGGTCGTGCGGTCAAGCAAATCGGATACTCTTCCCAACGGGACCCTTCCCAAGACGAAACCCAGTCCCTGACCAACCCCACAGGCTCATCTTTACCCTTCCTGGGGCTGGGAGAATGGTAGTAGGCGAAGGGGGCTTACAGTACAGGTTCGGCTGCGGAATCGCAGGAAGCGGCTACTGTGCGGAAGGTCCCTCCCGGAGCTCACGGGTCAGCTGTAGAGTTGTACGGAAAGAACGCCCAGTTGCGTATGAGGTCTTCTGCTCATGGGGCTTGCCCTCGGGGCACACAGGTCAGCTGCGGAATCGCAGAAGATGGCCGGTAGAACGGGGGTTCCTCTCATGCGATGAGCTCCAGATGACCTAACGACTAGTTGTGTGTGGGATGGTTACTCACGGCTCAGCTGTTGAGTCGCAAAGAACGGCCAGATGCGCGGATGCTCCTGGATCTCGGGCTCGGCTGTGGCGTCGGAGAAAAGCGGCCCGTGGAGGTCTTATCGTGCGACTCCTGGAGCTCAGGAAACCCAAGTCTCTCCCGCTCGACTGTGGGGTCGCAGAACGGACAGCTAGTGCCGAGGACTTTTTCTCCTACGAGCAGCTTCTGGTGTTCATGGATCACTGTGGAGTCACCGAGCGAATGTTTGCGCGCGGGTGCTCCTGGAGCTCAGGACCCGCTGTGGCGTCGCAGGCGCAACAGCGAGTGATGCAGAGGTCTGCAGCTAATGCGACCAGCTCCGGGGTGCTCAGGGCTCACTGTGGAGTCGGGGGGCGACGGTCAGCTTCGGGCGCTGTGGAATCGCCGGCAAAACAGCTGATGGTCTTCTCATGTTCCGGGAGCTCAGGGCTCACTGTCGAGTAGGATTATTTTGTGCCAGATGCAGGTCATCAGCACCATCTGCTTCACCCCCTTCAGCGCCATCTCCTCGGGGGGCCGACACTGCAGGGAGGCAGGTCCACGATACCTGGTCCCACAAGTCGGTGCGGAGGGCCACCGCACCCAGGTGGCCCACACCCTCCGCCGCACCGCGACGTCCACGGTGTGCCCGAAGTAGTTGACACGCTTGTGAGAGCGTTTTCCTGAGGCCCGGTCCGCTGTTCACCCCAACCCGCACGGTGGGCCCGCCCCCGACCCGTCGCGCCGCCCGCAGATAGGACCTGGAGCAGCCCTGGCACAGCCCTGGCACAAGGAACGGCTAGTGGTGTGCGCGGTTTTTCCTGGAGCACAGGGCCCGACTGTGAAGTCACGGAGAAAAACAGCGGCTGGCGATGCAAAGGTCACCTGTGGAGTCACGAAAAAAGATAAGGCTGTTGTTTGTGCGCCAAATCCGGGCAAAACAAAAGCAACTCCGCAGCCTGATGAGGAGGTTGAATTTGTTGCCCAAGCGCTGCCTACTATCTTTTTGACACTGACAGGTTCCCTGTTGTGGTAAAAAACAGCTGGTTGTGCTCTTGGAGCGCAAGGCAGCTGCGGCGTCGCCTGTGTGGAAGTGCCTACCCTCGGAAGTAACCCAAAGAAGCGAGATCTGAACGTGCTGGGTACCGTCGGAGCTATTGTCGGCATCAGCATGGTCAAGGCCAGAGGAGGCCGAAGCCAAGAGCATAGTGGCCTGCCACAGGCGCCAGGCCGATGCACCTCTTGAGCATGCTGTCTCAAGGTGCACATTGTCTGCATGTGGTGTTCGACTATGAAGCAGACTCGGGGACGAGGCTGACAAATGTTCACTACCGTGGCCTCCGGCGGCTGGGGGGCTCCGCCCCCCAGACCCCCCTGTGGCCTGTGAAGTCTGTCCAACAGGAACTGACGAGCGCATGTGACCGTGCCCTTCCTTCTCGAGAACGGGTATCGTCGACGGTCCGTGATCCTGTTTTGGGTTCAAGTCAGGCTCATACACATGTTCACATCAGTTTTGTCAAAGGCCAACTCCCGAAGTACTCAGTAAAACTTCCATTTTGCAGCCGCGAACAGCAAAATGGGCCCATTGCGCCAAACATATACAGTACCCTGGTCTGGACCCTTGAGGCAATTTGTTCGAGGGGCAGATATTGCATGATTTCGCGCGCGCGAAAAAATTGAGGAGGCAATTTTACCCCGCTCTCCCACAGTCTGCGAGGAAGGTGGGAGATAGCGAACACCCTGCTACCAGAGCATATTATAGGGGGTCTAAACTGAGGCGATCCCTCACATTTAAGGAAAAAAAAAAGATTTCCGGGAAAAATCCGGGGGGGAAAAAACTGGTGGCGGCTGGGCAGCCCGGCAGCTGAGAGTGGACTCATGCCCACAGACTGCGAGCAACTTACCCGACCGTTTTTCTGTCCAGTTTCTTTGTCAAACCCCGAGAAAACGCAGGCCGCGAAGGGGCGGACGTTCACTACCGTGGCCTCCGGCGGCTGGGGGGCTCCGCCCCCCAGACCCCCCTGTGCCGTATGCCTGTCTTTAGTCACCCCAGACCCTTTGGGGTGACATCAGGGAATGGAATACAGACCACCCTCGGGAGGCAGGATCGTATGCCAGAGGAACAGATGCTCACTACCGTGGCCTCCGGCGGCTGGGGGGGCTCCGCCCCCCAGACCCCCCTGTGTTGCATACCTGTACCCAAACCCTTTGAGGTTACATCAGGGAATGGAATGCAGACCACCCTCAGTAGCCTCAGGAGGACGCAGCCAGCTCATGCAGAATCTGTACCCACGCAAGGAACAGCCCGGAATCTGTACGCCCGGAAGGAACAGATGTTCACTACCGTGGCCTCCGGCGGCTGGGGGGCTCCGCCCCCCAGACCCCCCTGTGGCGTGTACCTGTACTGTATACAAGTCCTTGCGCGCCCGGTCTGCGGCAGATCGCTCCCGACGAAATCCATTTTTGGACTAACCTCCGGCACCCGAGGCTGGACCCGAGTACTGATCCCTGAGAGAGGAACCCGGAGGTGACCCATTCACCACAAGACTCGCTTGCCGGGGGGTCCGTCAAAAAATCGGGGAACGCCTCACATTTAAGCCCAAATGAGCGTAGATTTCGCCCCTATAAAATGCCCTGGCCTGCTACCGCCTAAAAAAAACGCCTCACAAAAAAATTCACGATCTCAATCCGATTCGCACAAAATCGCAAAAAGTCGCAAAAAATCGCAAAAAATCGCTGCGATTTTTTGCGATTTTTTGTGCATTTTTGGTGGCCCGGTGCCGCTTTTTTGCGATTTTCTGTAAAATCCCCAAGGCCGGATCAGCCCAAAAGGGCAGCTAAATAGCCAGGATGCGCTCCCAGGGTGGCAGCGCCTGGTCTCTTGCAGACCATTTTGGCTTCCTGATATAAAAAAAGGGAATACAATCCCCAGGCTTGCGGGTGATAATCTGCGTGTGTGTCAGAAGAAAAAGCGATACCAACAAACTATCACAAGGGGGACAGGGGTCCTGATGCAGAGATAAGGAACGGGGGAAGGGCACTGTGTCGACCTCTCCCTTGACTCTAGATACAGGCAGTGTCCGTTGCGCACCTAGCGGAGGGGGGGGGGGCATTGAAATAGAATGCAGAAGGAATCACAAGGCTGATCTCCCTTCAGCGGAGGGGTGGGGCGGGGCGGGGGAGGGGGGGAGGGGAAGTTTTCAGGAGAAAGAAGTACAAGCGTGAAGTCAAAGGGGGTGGGAGGGGGGTGGGGGTGGGGGTGGGGGTGGTTGGCGAGGGTTCCTGATGGGATTACCCCCAGGCAAAAAAAGACACCCCGACACGAGCGCCAAGGGTTTCAAGTTGCAGCATGCTGCAGTGGCAGCTGGGCAGATCGGAAAACGAATCGGATCAGAGCCTCCTGCAGGCCTGAATAAAGGGTCACCACATGTGGGACCGTTGGTTTCTTTTTGTCGTTTTATTCTTTGCACAAGAGAAGAAGAAGAACGGACAAAGAGCACACACACGCTCTTGATACAAGGTGCACACGGACAAAAAAGAAAACGGCGGGATTTCGCTGGAGAATGCAGAAAACGTGAGCCCGCCACCTCTCCCAGCATGATATGGGGGAGGGGGAGCGGAGCATCTGGACACACAGCGAAGATTTTGAATGAAAAAGATAGGGCAACACCGTATAGAGTGACTGGATCACTCTATCTCTGCACAGGCTGTGTGCACTTTCTTTCTCTTTCGTTTCTCTTTTCGTTATGCTTCATTTTTCTTGTTTGGCTTTTTTATCGGGAGCTAAAGAGAAGCAGCACGATACGATAGCCTCTCTCTTGTGTTCCCTCAATCATCAAACAGATCGAGCAGGACAGAGCAGTGTCTTGCATGAATTGGAATGGGTGGGGTGGAGTGGGGGGGAAATCTTGCGGAGCCACGCCGATAACGACAGCAGCACAGCAGCAATGGATGGCTCGGCTTGCTGCATCATCGTGTGCCCGGCAAGAAGAGGCAACAATAGAATCATAAAGGGGCAGAGTGGGTCGTGGGGTAATGGTAAGGAGGGGGAGATCGGGAGCAATAAGGCAAACAAGCAACACAAGCACAAAGGATGAGGAGCGGAAAGGGCGAGTGGGTGGCTGGAGGGGGGTGGGGTTAAGGATCACGGAGCGGGGAGGGGGGACGTGCCGAAGGCCTAAGTTAATCTGCCCTGGCATGTCATTTTTTTTCCAGATGTTGCTCTGCCAAATGAGGTGGGGGGGGAGGGGGTGGGTGGGGTTCAAAAAATAAAGGACTCCAAAAAAATGAAAATCCAAAATAAAAACTGGTCCGGCTTTCGGCACAATCCTCGGTCCAAAGCGATCAAGAAAAGGAGTCAGGCGGCCCGGATGTGTTTGCATTGGTCAAGCTTTGAGAGAAATCGGTCCACAGGTGGACCATGCGTGGAGAAACGGCATGGCGTGCGTTTTATGGCCACAACAAGGCCAAATCATAAAAAGGAGGGTGAGTCGGGATGGGGGGGGGGGGCAGAAGAACAACAACTTGTAAGAAGCAGCGCTTTGTTCAAAGCATCTAATAGAAAATCGGAAGAGGGGCTAAAGTTGAGAAAATATTCTCGGGAGCGTTTCTCGAGCTGCGGGCCTTCGGGGGGTACGCAGTGCGCTGCTGCCGGTTCGCTAGGTCTCAACTCTTTCAAATAATCGTACTCCTTTCGCTTTATAGTAGACACCCTGTCCGGCAACCGTGTTCGAACAGATCCGGACTACATTTTTGTCGAGCGCCACGCTTGTTGTTCTCAAGCTCCTCTCATGAAATGGCATGAAGGTGTTATTTCCTGAAGCTTCAGTCGTACGATTTCCCCGTCGTTACTTCGCGACTTCGCTACGCTTCGTCGGTCGTAACTAGCAAAAAAAATGAAGATGGGGACAAGCAAACGGGCAATGGGGGTGCCACGGGTGGGGCATGCATTTTTTCGTTGGAGATGTACGTATCTCCCTTGCAACATCCAGCGACACATCTCGGTATTCATATGGAAGGTCGGAAGGGGTTCTTTACCTGGCACATATCTCATCGCATCGGGGTTTTGCTCGAAGTGCGAGGAAAAGATCTACCGGAACCCGCTCTCGCTCCGTGTGTTCTGCTTCTTCCCCCTGAGAGCTGCGATTTCCCTCCGTCCCCCCGCTCCTTCCATAATAACCACTGCCTCTGCTGGATGAAGAATGCAAAAAAAAAAGAGAGAGAAAATGTGGAAAAGTTGTCAAAAAAAAAAGCAACAACTGGTGGTTGGAACGCCCCAACCCCTCGATGTGTGAGCACCACACGCGGATCTCCCCCCCGTCTGGGCTGATGGGGTGGAAGTGGCTCGTGGGGTTCACAACAAAGGATGTCCAGCAAGGGGGAGGGAGTGGTTTCGGTTTGGCTGTGCCAAACTATCAAAAAATGAAGATTTGAATTTCAGTAAAAAAAACAAAATATCATTCGTGGGCATTTTCTTCGGTTGGCTTTTGTGTGTCAACACTGCGTCAGTGTGCAGTGGATATCCCCCGTGGCGAAAAAAAAAATTCTCCCAAAAAAAAATATTTCTGGAAATCAGCTTGGCGAAAATAACTATTTATTACCGTGAAAACAAAGTACGGTAAAATCGACGAGGTGGGGTGAGACGGCCACGAGGGGCCGAAGGCCCCGAGTGGCCGTCGAACCCCAACCGAGTCGATTTTACCGTACTTTTCAAGGTGATGACATGTTTTTCTTGCACAATACACAACTTTTGAACGCCAAAACCGCCTTTTGGTCGTTTTTTCTCTTCACGCCGTGAGAAAAAACCGTAAAATCGCTTTCTTACCGTGAAAACGAAAAACTGTGCCCCATTTTTGAGGTTGCTCATGTGAGTATGTCTGAGAACACCAATATACAGAGGTTCCAGGCTGTACCACCTCCTGACTGAGATCGACTCCACAGGGGATGTCGTCCAGAGCGCCAAGTGTCTGGGGTATTCCGCCCTCAAGAACGGCGAGTCACACCTCATATCGTTCTGATTTGCCCTCGACAGCTTCGTCTTCCTGGGGATCCCTGGTTCTGCTGGTTGACCTGTGGTTCACCGTGAAGAACCATTACCTGCTGTGCGACACGGTATGCAGCATACACTTCTAAAAGGTCTATCTGCTTGCGGTGATCGTACTTCTCACGCCGCGGGGTGCTGCGCTTCTGGCTCTGGGCAGAGGTCGGGGGGAGCTGGATAGCGTGGCCGATGAACCCACCGCACCAACCCACCCCGCAGCCGACCTGGTGACCTGCAGACCCGCTCAGGCCTGATTTGTGCATTCACAAAATCAGCCGCAGTTCCCTTCCAGAAAATCACTGTACGGACTTTTTTTCACGCCAAAAAAAGCGTGAAAAAAAAAAGAAAAAAAGCGTGAGAAAAAAGAAAAAAGCGTGAGAAAAAAGAAAAAAGCGTGAGAAAAAAGTGATTACCGTAACCGGGCGTGCGTGAAAAAAAGTTGCGTGGCGTCCAAGAAAAAATATTTTCGCCACGGGATTTTTGGCTGGGGGGAAAAAAAGTCCGAGTTTCCCTGGAGGTCAGATTTCTTTTCAACTATTTCTCAAAGCCCCGAACGCACAGCAGGCCAAGCTGGTCGATACATCGACAGCGAAATTTGTGTCCTCTTTTGGAGTTCACGACTGTGTCAAAGGCAGGCACAGGAGGACGCTCTGGTTGCGCAGTGGACGACGTTGAAGACTATGCTTCGCCAGTTCCGTCAAGAAGTTGCTAACAGTCACGTACACTTTGGTTGTTTATGGTTTACACTTCCCCGCAAGACTTGCTCGATGATGTCCTCAAGTATGCGAGGATATTTGGAGTCCGGCCTCTCAGTTTCCGCTGCGGGCTTCATTTGATGACATTCAGGTCATCCAGACGGACAAAATAATGCAGAGGAAGACCTCGTTCGGGCAATTTGGCAATGGCAAGTACGCGTTGGGGCGGAGGTTCCAGAAGGGCGGGGCAGGGCATGACTGACCGAGCGGGTTGAGGTTTCGGCGCCCGAAGGGCGCCGAAAAAAATTGAGGGGTAAAAAAAATTCTGGCAAAATCGAGGGTCGAGAAAATTTTTTCGCCACCGGAAAAACCAGATTTTGGTGTCAGGATACAGCCTGTCAGTGTGACATCGGAAAAAAAATGCTTGGCGCTGAAACACAGATACACATCCACCACCAGCACCACCACCTCTCCCGTCTCAAGGAGTGGCGGTGTGCAGCGAGAACCCAACAAAACCTGTCCCGTGCAAAGGTCGGACACCGAAAAACATGATCTCGGGGGTGGTTGGGGTCTCGCCTGATGAAGAAGGGGCCCTTCCGTTTTTTTTTTGTGTGTGTGCGGGGGGAGAGGGAGTGGAAAGGCAAGGCAAAAGCAAAGCGATGCAACGCAAAGCAAAAGCCCTTCAATATTACAGATTCTTGAGATTTGGATTACCATCTCCAGCTGTGAGTGCCCCCCCCCCGCTCCCCCGCCCCCCCCCCCCCCCCAGCCGTCGAAACCGCCTTTCGTTTGGCTCAAGGGGCTCTCGGATATGTTCCCTTGTGCTGCCCTGTTCGGGTGTCATGGGAAAACAAGCACAGGCGAACTGGCCTTGCAATACCCCCCTCTCCCCACCCCCAACAGGATCCGGGAAAGCAATGAAGCGTAGCAGGGGGAAAGGGCGGTGGCGGTGGTTGTGGTGGTTGTGGTGGTTGTGGCTGAAAGAGAGAGAGAGAGAGAGAGAGATCCAGATCGCCGACCCGTGGTAGGGCAGCAGGCACAAAGCTTCCGCAAAGTGTTTTGAACGCACAGGAAGGTCGGCAAGATTCGTTTTTTTTTTCAATTTACGTTTTTTTTAACCCCCTTGAAAGCATCCTGGGTGGGTGGGGGAGGGAGGGGGACCGGGGGGAGGGCCACTCGGGCCACGTCACACACAACCCTCATCACTTCTGTCACTCGCCAGCGCCGTACGGCGCGTTGCTGTTCGGCGCGCTGTTCTGCGGTGCGGCATCCTGTGTGTTCGGGCTTGTTTTGATCATATACACCGCCACGGCCAGAGCAATCGCGAAGAAGATGCCCACAGCGATCGCCGCCCAACCCGATGCAGGCATCCCGGAACCATCGCTGTCGCCGACACTGGGCGCCTCTGTGTCAGAGGTCCTGTTGTTCACCGGTGCCTCGGTGTCCGGTGCCAGCGTGTCTCCCGACTGGCCACCCCCTGTGGCGGGCTCCCCTGTCTGTGCCGTGCTGTCAGGCCCGTCTGTCTCGCCCGCCTCGCCGTTGCCTCCGCCGGGGGGGGACGGTGTTTCCGGTGCCTGTGTGAAGCCCCCGCTCTGCAGCACGGTGGCGCAGGTGTGCCGGGTCAGAAGATCCCCGCCCTGTGTATACCACATGACCTCGACAAGGCGGTCAGGCGCCAGGTTGCTGTGGCGGACCAGCTCGTGGATGCGCGTGTCAGGGAGGCAACCTGCCAGCTTCAGGCGCAGTCTCTCCTCGCCGTCCACCAGAATGTGGGCATTGTGCTCGGTGCTGTCGTCAGTGTCGGGAAGGCGGGCTGGGCAAAGCGTCGGCAGCGTGTCGGTGCAGGAGCCCATGTCGTGGTGCGTTGCCTCGTAGGACACGGCCCTGCGGATGGAGATGCTGGCGGCTGTGGTGAGCCCCGCCTTGTCGGTAGCGGTGACATTGAGCGTGGCGCTGCCGAACACAGGGAGCTCTGCATCGGCATAGCAGAGGTGCGTCCCGTTGTGCCTCCCCGTCCAGTCCTCCCCAAGCGCGCCGAAGAGGAGCGAACGCATGCCGGACAGGCTGTCCTTCGCCTCCACGGCAAGGCACCCGCCGCTGAAGCCGACGCTGTTGATCACAGGGCCCTCGCTGTCCTCCATGACATTCACGGTGTGGGCGGTCTGCAGCGCAAACCGGTTGACAGCCGTGCATCTGACTGTGGTGTTCGCGGTGCGCACGTCGACAGCCCGGTGGGTGCTTTCGTAGGAGGTCCACTCAGCCAGCACGGTCGTCTCGGTGGTGCCCACTTCCTGCGACACAGACGAGCAGTTGTACAGCAGCTCGCTCTCGCCGTCGATACACCCACCCCACGAGACGATGGCCTGCTGGTCGGCAGGGATGTACACCGTGTCTGTGGAGCACACGCCTGCAGCGTTGCACACCTGCACCCAGCTGCCCGTGCACTGCGGCGGGGTGATGTCGACGCTGCCGAAGTCGCTGAGTGTGTGACCCTCGGCCACCAGGTCATCCACCTCTGACTCCATGAGCACCGCAGCACTGCCGTTGGCACATGCGCTGCGGCCGTTCTGCAGCGTGCAGCACACAGAGCCCTCCAGGGTGTCGTTGCCTACCACCTCTGCCGGGAAGACGTACAGCTCTGTGGCAAACGGCTCCGAGGCGTCGCGCGGCCCCCCGTTGACAGACAGCACGAAGGTGCAATCGCGCAGCGGCACCCCTGTGGTGGTGTTCGACAGGCCCGAGCTGAGCGTCACCCCCACACCCGGCTTCACTTGGCCCTGCAGGGGCGCGCCCTCGATACCGAAGCCCACAACAGGCTCGGGCGACTCGTCGCTGACGTTCGTGGCGAAGCAGGTAGCAGTGGAGGTCAGCCCCGCAGCGTTGGAGGCAGACACGCATGCCACCGCTTCGTTTGCGGTGTAGTCTTCCGGCAGGCGGAAGGTGAAGGGGATAGTGCCAGAGCTTCCGTCGAGGTCGATGTTCACGATGCAGGATGTGTTGAGCGCATCGTCCTCCGTCTCTGCGAGACACACGTGGAGCTGTGCCACGCCCGACTCCTCGTCGTGGAATGTGTTGTTGAGCCACACCGTCTGCCCCACTCCCGGTGCGGCGTATGCAGGCATCTGCAGCTCCTGCAGCACAGGGGGTGTCAGGTCGTAGCGGTACACCCCGAGCAGGGACGAGCTGCAGTCCGTCATGCAGTAGTGCGCAGACACGAACACATCCCCAGGCACCACCTCCGCCACCTCTGCCTCGTACCCGCCATCATCCGTCAGCGGCAGCCACGTCACCGGCACCACGTCGCACCCGGTGCCAGACGTGCCGGCACAGAAGCCCACACGCCGCGGGGCGAATTCGCCACTGACGTTGAAGGAGACGGTGTTGCGCACCACTGTCCAGAAGGACACCGTGTAGTCATCGCTGTCAGCCGTCGTCCCCAGCAGCACTGCCTCGCGTGCGGGTGTTGTCTGCGCCACCTGCTCCTCCTCGTCCTGCTTGCCCTGGACGCTGATGGTGGGGGTGTAGGCAGGCGACACCGACTGGAACGACGCGTTGCCGGCCACCTCAAGCCCACCGAGCGTGGCGAACTCCGCAGTGACGGCGTACACTCCTTCAGGCAGCGTGACGGCGAAGTCCACGGCAACGGAGCGCGAATCGTTCGACTGCGTGTCGGCGCGCATCAAGGCTTCCCCGACGGGCGTGCTGCCGCTCGCAGCCAGCTCGCCATCAGCCGCATGGATGTACACCTGCAGCTGGCCGGGGTGCTGTGTCTCCAGCACACACCGCACTGTGTACCCCACGGCGTCGGGTGTTGTGTCCATCGCCTCGGCGGCCAGCTGCGGCAGCGTCACCTCGTTGTACACAACACCTGCAGCCACAGCGCCTGCGATACCCAGTCCGCTGGTGCACTGCGCGAGGATGCGGTGCAGCCCCTCGTGCTGAAGCGCAACACACCCGACAGTGTCGTTCAGCTGCGCTGTGTCGTACGCCGTACACTCTGCCTCCGCCTGCAGCAGGCTCTGCGGGTCACAGGCAGAGTCCCGCACAGCCACGACGCGGCAGGTCGCAGCGCGTGCGTACGGCGGGCTAGGCAGCTGCATGCACACCTCGCCCGACACGTGCAGCACCGAGTCGTAGGCTGCGCCGTTCTCCACCACCAACGCCTCCTCCACCTCTGTCCTGGTGGCGGCGTAGTAGAAGTCCTGCGGCAGTGACTCGTAGCGCAGCCCGAGTCCGAAGCTGTCTGTAGCCACAACATGCACGGTGTAGGCGATGTGTTCGGCCCACTCGATGTCTTCGGCACCTGTGTTGACGCCCGTGCCCGCATCCACTGCCACGGTGCTGCCGTTCCCGGCTGTGAGCATCACAGCGTAGTCCACCCACCCGAGGGTGTCGTGCGACACGCACAGCGTGTTGTGCGGCCACACCGTGTGTGTTGCAGACTCGAGCGGTGCACGCTCTTTACACCCGATCTCCACACCGAACGGCGGGACCCTGGTGACCACACGCACGTCCTGCTCCGCGACAGTGTGCCACCCCACCTCGTCCTCTGCATGCAGGGCCACGGTGTAGGCCCCGTCGCCGGGCAGCGTGACGCACACTGTGCCTGTGTGCGGGATGTCACGAGCTGTTGCCACGGCCACGCCCGAGGGGTCGGCGACTGCCACCCATGCCTTACGCACCCCGTGGTCGTCGGATGTGCTGGCGTCGAGGCACAGCTTGGTGCTGCTGATGGCGCCCCCCCGCAGGCCCTGCACCGTGTACGCCACCTCAGGCGCAGCGCTGTCCCCCACCACCTTGTACAGCGTCGTGTGCCGCAGCCCGCTGCGCGTCTCCGTGTCGACCGTCACCCACCCGGTGCTGTCGTCCCATGCCCACGTGTCGCCGACTGTCAGGCACAGCACCACGGTGTCCGTCCCTTCCTCCACAAGGCCCTCGCGCTTCTGCCCCACTGCCGCAGATATCACCACGGCCCCGAGGCTGTGCGTCGCGCTCCACCGCATGCACCACGTGGGTGCGCTGCCGTTGACAAGCAGCATGTCCTCGTCGCCTGCAGGCCCGCTGATTGCGTCCCACACGCTGCCGCGTTCGGCCGACACTAGCAGATCCGGCTGCTGCACGTCCACTGTGCGCACCTCTGCTGGCACACGCGTCTCGAGCAGTGCATCGTTCAGGGCCACCACCCGCACCACCACCTGGTCCGCATGTGTCGCGTTGTAGTCGAAAGAGAACGTCGCTGCGAATGTGTTGTTGCGAAGCACGGCAGTCCGCGTCTCTGAAACGGTGAAGCCTGTGGTACCGGCCTCGACCTCCAGCACCACCTGCACCACCTCACCCGAGTCCTCTGTGCCCGACACGGCAACGACGCAGGTGATCTCGCTCCCGTCGCCGGCGTCACCACGTGCGTAAGGGCTGCCGACACCCAGCCCGCAGTCCACTTCGGCTTCCGCAGCAGGCGGCGTCGCGTCGATATCAGCGGTGCTGATAGGCAGCTCGCACGCAGGCTGCCCGTCCGCTACAATCTTCGCCAGCAGGAAGACAGGCCCCTGCCCCTGCGCGCTGGCGGCGTCTTCGAAGGTCAGCATGGAGGGGGTGCCAGGGCGCACCGTGGTCGGCAGCACACTGCAGTCGTAGGGCGCCACGCCCACGCACACCTCCACGCTGCACTGCAGCAGGTCGCAGAAGCGCGGGTACTCCATCAGGGCCTGTGCCGTGCGGATGTGGCGGTACGCGCGGCGCGTGAACTGCACGTTACCGGAGCACGTGTGTCCCACCACAGACGGGCGCGACACAGCTGTGGTGCGGAACCCGATGGCGTCTGTGCACGTCACCTGCGACACCACCGACTCCCCGACCGCAACCCCGCCGGGGACAAACGACACTGAGTGCTGCCCTGCCGGCATGTTGCTGCGGTGGTGCACCTTCGTGTGGTCGTCCGCGTCCAGCACCGCCACGCTGCACGCGTAGCCCACCTCGGCGTACTGCTGCGGCACGGGGCACGCACTGTCAGGGGGCGGCGTGCTGAGCGGGATGCCCCACACTGCCACGTAGGGGTTGTGCAGCTGTGTCTGCACCGCACCGGCGATGGACCCGTCCGCACGCACGCCTGCCGACGCAGATGCGTTGACGATCCACTTCGAGTCAGGGTTGAAGGACAGCAGGTCTGCATCCACGGCAGGATGGCCCGCCCCAAAGCGCACCGTGTGGCACAGCCTCGATGCAGCGCCCTTGCCCAGCACGTCCAGCAGTGGGCCGCCCTGCATGCAGTTGCCGACAGTCTGCACATCCGCGTGCCCGGGGGACGTGAAGACAACATCTTTCAGCGCAAGCGATGCCGCGAGGGGCGAGCAATAGCTGACGTCCTGCTGCGCGCCCACCTGCCCCCTGGCGCCACGCGGCGGTGCACCCCACGCCCCGCTGCGGCACAGGCCACCCTGCACGCCCCGCCCGCCCGCCGCCGCCGCCGGGCTGAGCACCGCCAGCAGCACACGGTTGGCCTCGCACACCGCCTCGGCAGCACCAGTTCCCGTGCGCACGAGGCGCCACCCCTTGTGGCAGCGCCGCATCCCTTCAGCAGCGGCGGCACGTGGGAGGTGCGCCGCCACACCGCCGTACAGCCCTGCGACGGGCACCATCGCGTCCAGGTCCGCACCGTGTGGGACACGCTGCGCACACGACGCAAACGAGACTGTCATGCGGTCGACCGACACCATCAACGCGTGCTGCAGCGTGCCGTGCACGATGTCATCTGCCTGCAGGCTCTCGGGCGCCCAAACCACCACACGCCCTGCAATGCGCTGCGTGTTGCCGGCATCGTCATTTGCACGGTAGAAGAGCTGCAGCACACCTGCCGATGCACCGCCTTCCACCTCGTACACCGTGTGTGTGGCGTTCGCCGTCACACTGGGCACCACCAGCTCGTCGTTCACCATGGCGTTCAGGCGCCTCTGCGCCGTATCCTGCGTGTCGTGCACTGCCACCACCTGCACGGAGGTGCGCTGGGCGGAGGCGTGCAAGGCGCGCGGGTAGTGCAGCTGCTCCTGCGGTGCCTGCGTGTCCACGACAAACGGATAGCTGGACCCGCACGTCAGCCCGTTCCCGCCCACTGCCGTGAAGTGCAGCACGTACTGCGTGCCGTGCTGCAGCCCGCCCGCACCGACATCCATGCACTGCTTGCGCGCGAGGGCCGGGCCCTGCATCTCGACCAGCACAGTGCCGAAGGGGTCTGTCAGGAAGACACGCATGCTGTGCAGCCCACACCCCCTGGCCTGCACGGCGAAGCACACCCTGTGCGTGTAGCGCCAGGCAGGCACAGGCTCCACCCCCCCGAGCAGCACCGCGCACGACGGCCGCTGCGCCGTGACCTGCACCTGCGCGCTGTCGGTGAAGGCAGACATGGTACCAGCGTGGCGCGCAGCCACGCCCACACGCAGCGTGTCGCCATGGGAGGTGGGCGTGGTGAAGCACTGCTGCTCATCGAGGGACACCGCTGCGGTGCTGGCCTGCCCTGCCACCACTGCACGCGCCACAAACACGTTGCGAGGAGCAATCCCATCGCCGGCAAAGCGCGTCTTCAGCACAACGCAGATGGGCGCACCAGGCAGCAGGCAGGCAGGGGCCACCACGCTCTCAGGCGCCTCAGGCGTGAAGGTGTAGAAGCCGCCCAGCGGCACACGCGTGGCACTCCCCGCCTTGCCCTGCAGCATCGCCTCTGCGTAGTGCCGCCCCAACGGCAGGTCTGCTTCCGCAGTCACCGTGGCACGGAACTCAAGCGCGCCACCGCCGACATCCACAAGCGTGCCGTTGCGCCGCACGTAGCTGCCGTTCGACAGGCTGACGAAGTACTGCGGTGTGTCCCGGAAGCCCCCCATCGGCACGTTGGTGATGCGTGCAGAGAAGCACAGCTGCCGCAGGTCCGCCTGGAACAGAGGGTCGGTGCCGCACGTCGCACGCGCCTGCGTGATGTTGGGGATGCGGAAGTCGGTAACGATGCAGGCCGAGGCAGAGGCGGACAGCGACGTGATGCCGGTGGCGGTCACGCTGAGTGTGTACTTGCCCCCGTCCTGCAGGCCTGCCTTGCGGAAGCAGTACCTGCGTCCAAGCTGCCCCGTCTGCTGCACCACCGCCGTGCCGTTGACATCGTGCAGGGCGATTGTGGTGCTGCTTGCGAAGCGCGACACGTCCCACTTCACGCACATCAGATCCGGGTTGGTGCGGTAGTGGCAACCAGCGGCATTCTGCGGCGACTCTGCCCCCATGTCCAGCACAGGGTTCGGCGCGTCCGCCACGACGTACAGCTGCCGGCCTGCAGATTTAGAAAGCTTCCCGGTGCTGCCCTCGGCAGACATCTGCACGGCACCCCACCCCTCCTGGCAGCCCTCCGTCGGCACCTGCAGGGTGGGCACCGAGTTGCACGTCTCCGCCCCACACGCATTGCCATCGGACCCGATGAAGCGGCCGCAGTACTTCGTCACAGGCGTGTTCGCACCAGGCCACTGCCGCGTCTCCATCACCACAGCAGACCCACCCTCCGCAAAGGTCGGGTTGCTCCCCCGCACGACCTGCGGCATTGGCTGTGCTGCCTGCGGGGGGTCGGTGGGGAACTTCCTCTCGTACAAAACGATGACTGTCTTCGGGGATGCGTACTTGTAGATGGTGAAGTACTTCTTCTTGTAGCGCAGCTTGATGTAGAACCACCCAATGTCGAACGAGAGGTAGGCGATAAACGCGTTGATCTGCACCTGGAAGGGCACGATCTCCAGCGGCACGCTCAGCGCGGTTTTCAGAGGGAAGTCGCTGAGGTCAACCGCAGCACTGACGGGGATGGTGCAGTCCAAGATGGTGCCCACAAGCTCCACACCCGCCTTGGCAATGTAGATCGACGCAGATGCGGATGCGATAACCATGACGCGTGCGTTGGGCCCGATGCCACCCGACAGCTGCTTGGAGGGCAGGTCCAGCCCAACCTGCCACCCGACGCCGATCTCCAGCGCCGCCCCGATGCTCAGCTCCAGGCAGAAGAACACAACGGGGATGCACGTCGACACCTGCATCAGCTGGATCCTCTTCGTCGGGATCGCCCCCGACGTCTCCAGCGGGGAATCCCCGAGGGTCGCAGCCTCGCGCCCCGCAGCCACAGCAGGGCCGTCGCGGTAGACCTCGCCAGCCCACTCGATGTGCAAGCGGTTCATGCTCTCATAGGCAACCGTGGTCACACCGTAGGCGAGGGCCCACCTGTTCAGCTTCATGTGGTAGTGGTCGGTGTGGCTGACGAGGTACTTCACCTGCTTGGACCAGTGCCCCGAGTAGGAGTTTTTCCTCTGCCACGTGTTGTAGGCCGACACGGATTTGATCTTCTTGCAGGCGGCAACAGACAGCGTGTGGGCCTTCGTGCGTGCAGCGGCGTAGGTGCTCTTGGTGAAGAATTCGTCGAGCTGCGTCGCCACAGCCTTCAGGGTGGTGTTCGCGGCGTAGGGGTTGACATTCTCATTGCTCGTCCCCTTGGTGTGGTCGAGCCCGGAGGCGCCGTTCAGGATATTCACCATGACGCAGACGTACTTCCAGGGGCCGAACCCCACAGAGGTCACACGCTTGTGCCGGGTGAGGCGGAACATCGCCTCTGCGTGGAACAGCGCAGCATCAGCTGCAGGGAACGACGTCCCGTCGCCCTCCCAGTTGTTCGGGATGTTGCCGAAGTCCACCTCTGCCCCGCTGCGGTGGGTGCTGGGGTGGATGGGCTTCTCGATCGAGGGGTACGCCCCGCCCTTGGGTGGCGACAGGGCGGTGACGGTGGGGTACGCTGAGGCGCCGAGCGCACGGCGCCAGAACTTGCAGTAGCCGGGTGCAAGGGAGTCGAGGACCTGCTGGGTAGCAGGGCGGAGGTACGGCTCTGGGGTGTTCTTCTTGAGGGCAACGCAGTCGGCCTTCACGTAGTGCTGCCACATCACCTTGTCCTCCCGCAGCTTCTTGATGAGCGCAGTGCTGAGCTGGGTGTTCTGGTCCTTCACAAACTGCTTGTTGTTGTGCGCCACGGTCTTGAACAGCTTGATGGCCTGCACAAGGTCCTTGTCATTCTTTGAGATCCCGCTGCAGCTGCTGTCGATCACAAACCCGCGTGCCTTCAGCAGCGTGCACAGCTCTTTGGTGTCTGCAGGCTTCGGTGCTGTGGAGGACACGGAGGCGGTGACCTTCCCCGTGCAGCACTTCACATCCGATGGGCCTGGGCACAGCCCGCTCGCAGTCTTGCCTCCACACTCCGACGTCGGGATGCACTTGCCAGCCGTGCCGCCGCTGGTGCATGTGCCGTATGTGCAGCACTGCACGTCGGCAGGTCCGGCGCACAGCCCAGGCGTCACCTGGGTGCCAGTGCACTTCGACTTCGTGAGGCACTTCCCCCGCAGCCCCCCCTTCGTGCACATCCCGTAGTCCTCCTGCACCACGGCGGTGCGCCCGTCTGTGCCCGCCTCCAGCACGGCGGCCTGGCGCCCCTCACCCAGCGACGGGAACAGGTCGCCCAGCGCCGGGTACGACATGCTGAAGTACTTCCCGAGGCGGAAGTCCCCCTCGAACACCTTCACGGTGAAGCCCAGGACGTTGACCTCTGCAGACGCATGCGCAACAGCCTTCGCGTCGAACTCGAAGAACCCTCCCAGGATATCGGCAGCCAGGCGCGCGTACACACCGAACTCGACACGGGCGACGGCCATCAGCAGGCCGCCGCCGAGGCGCTTCTCGCGGACGCGCAGCGGGTAGATGCCGAAGGTCTTGTCGAAGCTCAGGAAGCTCTGCTGCACGGTGCCCAGCCTGCCGCACTGCTTCGCAGCAAGCAGCCCGACCAGCTCCTGCTCCCCCACGTGCAGCGTCGTCAGGTTGCCGTGCAGCATCTCGGCCTCGCGGCAGCCGAAGGCACGCCGCTTGCTCAGCAGCGACAGGGCGGCTTCGCGTGCATCGGGGTGCGGGTGCTGCCCTGCGTGCTGCATCAGCAGCGCCATCGCCTCGTCGTCGTCATGCCGCTCGAGCAGGCGCAGCGCCGACCCGCAGCCCAGCTTGGCAGACGTGCACCGCTCTGTCACAAAGGCCAGCGTGTGGTGGCGTGCCGTGTGTGCCGGCAGGCTCCGCAGCACATCGGTGTCGACCTCGCTGCCCAGGAGTGGCAGGGCAGCCAGCAGGCGTTCCGTGTGCCGTGCCTGGTCAGCGCGTGATGAGTGCTTCGTGATGATGCCCGCCACAAGGTGCGGCTCCTGCAGCCTGCTCCCCGTGTGGCGCTCGCGCTCCACCATGCGCAGCACTGTGCCTGCGAACGACGGGCGCCGTGTGTCGTGCCCGCGTGAAGCCTGCCACGCCACAGCCACCGCTGTGTTGAGGTCCGTCCGCCCCGCCGCAACACATTCCTCCAGCACCTCCAGTGCCTCGGCCGTCGCAGCGAAGGCAAGGCCCTCCAGCAGAACGCGAGGGGGGCGCTCCAGCACCTCGTCCTCCCGCAGCACGCGGTGCACCTCTTCCCAGCGGTGCCGCACCAGCGTGGCCACCTCGTGTGCCGCCTGCAGCCCGTCCGCCTGCTGCAGCAGGTGCCGCAGGCGCCCTCGGATGGTCTCGAGCTCCATCTCCTCAGCGTCCATCTGCCCCTTGCCCTTGATGTCCGCAGATGACAGCAGCTCGTCCAGCGCCACCTCCTCCTTGCCTGCCAGCACGGAGGCAGTGCGCGCAGTCGTGGCGTCTGAGTGGTGCTCGCGCGACAGCGTGGCGCACGTGGTGCTCTCCATCCCCATGCCCTGCGTCTCGTGCGTCTGCGTGTCGGTGCACACCTCCAGCACGCGCAGCCCCGCCGTGTCCACCTTCGCCTTCACGTCGTGGATGTGGTGCGACTTGGCCTGCCCCCCGCTGTGGTGCATCACCTCGGTCGCCCTGCCCCCCCCGTGCGTGTTCCACAGCGCCAGGGGGCGCAGCATCAGCACCAGCTGCAGGTGCTCCTGCGACTTGCACCCGGGGTCGCGCAGGAATGTGTCGCCTGTAGCACCCACACACATGTGGAGGGGGCACTCGTTCAGCTTCTCTGTCGGCACGCTCTGCGGCAGCCCGCCGCCTGCCGACTCGAAGAGGGTGCGCACCCGCACGCTGTGGCACCCGCCGTCAGCCGAGAGGTCGAAGGTGGCCCACCGTGTGGCGGTCGTCACCACGGCAGCCTCGTGCTTCACGTGGGTCTCGCTCTTGATGCGCATCCTGTAGTCGATGTCTGTACGCAGCGCAGCCTGCGGCACAGCAGAGGCGGTGCTGAGGGAGGGCAGCAGCAGGCAGGTCACGGCCAGGGCGGCCCACGGGAGGCCGCCCTTCTTGGGGACGGCGCCTGCCACAGCACGCAGGAGGTGCATCGTGCCGTACAGCAGTGCCAGTGGCCACACAATGTAGTACACCACCACCACGCCCAGCACGCCCAGCCCCTCACCCGCACGCAGCTGCACGCCATCAGGCGTGTCGGCGGCACCCAGTGACAGGCACGACACCACCCACAGCAGCCCGCGCGGCCACAGGTGGAGGTGGTCGGCGCCCTCGGCCCACCCCTCCCCGTCGATGTCGCCTGTCAGCGCGAAGAGGCTGTGGAAGGGCGCAAAGGCGAAGTCCATCACCTCAGCAGGGAAGTCGTAGGCGCTGTGCTCCGACACCAGAGTCCACGTCCCCTCCATCCGCACCAGGAGGGTCATCGTCGGCGTCATGTGCGAGATGAAGGCCTCTGTCGTGACAGTCTCTGTGCGCAGCACACGCGAGGGAACAACCCCACCTTCGGGGCTGTGCACGAGCACCTCCCCGCCGACCGCCACCTCGCCTGCACGCAGGCGCCCCTCCGGCGTGTACACGAAGTGGTCGGGCGACAGCGTGATGATGCCGGAGGCGTGCGTCAGCTGCGTGGCAAGGAAGGCCCCCCTCCTGGACCTGTGCAGCACCCCGTGCAGCGGCACCATCCCGCACGCGCCGCCTGCCGTGCAGGCCATCACGCGGTCTGTGGGGGTCAGCTGCCCTGCCTGCTTCGGGCCGTCTGGCGTCAGCAGCTCAGCTGTGACAGGGTAGCACCCATCGTCGTCATCTGGCGGGCATGCCGGTGTGCTGCAGGACGCCGAGTTGACGCCGCGTGGGCTGCAGTCGTTGATTCCCATCTTCTTGTAGTCGCACTGGCGCAGGCAGTCGCGCGTCTTCGTGCCTTTCTTCCCGCAAGCAGTGACGCTGCACACCCAGTCGCCCCATTTGTTACCGCCTTCATACACAGTGCAATCGCGGCTCAGCGTCAGGTCCACATCTGACACCCCACAGTAGGGCAGGGGGACGTATTTGCGCGTGCCCGTGGCACACCTGTCGTAGCACTTCGCCTGGCGCCACATGGACCCTTTGCCGCACGTGTTGTCGCAGATGCCGTAGGCGGTGTAGCTCACGGTGTAAATCTTCACACGGCACGCCTTCTGTGGCTTTGTGACACCTGCACACAGGGAGGCAGAGACCTGCACCCCAAGGCAGGACTGGCACACCATCTCCTCCTTGCCGTCACACCCAGCACCGTTGGCAATGCACTTGCCTGTCGACACCCACTCGTGCCACATGCCTGTGCAGAACTGCGTGCGCTCCGGCCGCAGCAGCGGATCGCACTTGGTGTCAGACAGCTTGAGCCCCGTGCACCTGTCGGCACACCACACGGTGCGCGTCTCCTGCCCGATGCCTTGGCACTCCTTGCGTGCCGTGGCGGTGCATCCAGCGAAGGACGTCACTTTCCAGTCGTACAGCTCGGGTGTGCAGGCGACAACACTAGCAGGCGGTGTTTCTGTGCACTCAGCGTCTTTGCGCTTCTGCCCGTCACACCGCCTGCAGAAGATCTCGCGCTGCTGCTTCTTGGTGCAGTCGCATGCCGCAGTGCTGTTGACCTCCCAGTGCGTGGGCAGCCATGTGCATGCGCGTGTCTGCTGGTCCGTGCCGTCGCAGTCGCTCCCGCCGTACATCGCAGCGGGGCTGGTGCACGTCCTCACGCGCGTCTGCGTCCCCTCCCCGCACGCTGCCGTGCACTTGCTGTACGCACCGTACTCACCCCAACCGCCGTGCTGCCGTGGCAGGAAAGCGAGATGCACGTCCCCCTGCCACACCACCACCCCGCCCTGTGCTGCGTTGCACGCTGCGGCAGGTGCTGGGCGCGAGAAGGGCGCAAGTGTGGCAAACGTCCCCTCCTCCGGCAGGTCCACGCTCAGCGTGGCGGTGCGGTGGTGCGCGTCGAACCATCCCTCGCTCTGCGTGTCGTGCCCCGCTGCGAAGTGACGCACGCGCAGCACATCCTCTTCGGCAGACGTTGCGTACAGCTGCCCGCCTGCCCTGCAGAGCACCCACGTCGTGTTGTCGGCGGTGCACTGCAGCCCCGCGCCCTCCACAGCACCCAGCACGTCGCAGCTGCCCGCCAGCGCCTCTGCCTCCGCAACTCCAGTGTGCAGCCACGTCCCCTCCGGTGTCTGCACTGCGGTGCCGCTGCCCGCCTGCGCCATGCGTGTCGCGTTGCTGCGTGTCGCGGCATGCGCTGTGTGCGCCGCACCCTCACACACGTCTTCGAACTCTGTGCGCACCACACGCCCGTCAGCATATGCCACGGCATACGAGCCGTTCCCCGCAGCGAACGCCACAGGCGTGCCTTCGAAAGCATGCAGCGCAACCTGCGACACACCACAGGCCGCAGACACGCGGCACAGGTGCACCCCCTCCGACGACGCCACTGCGACGCGCGGCTCACCGCCACACCCGCTGACGCATGCCAGCTGTGCGCCAAACCCCGCCTCGTCTGCCTCAAGGGTGCCGCAAGGCCCCCACCCGCTGTCCGTCTGCCTGTGCACCACCACCCTGCGTGCGGCGCTGGTCCCCGTCACGAGGAAGGCCCCGCAGTAGGCTGCTGCTGACGCAGGGGTACTGCGTGCTCCCAGGCTGTGCGGCCACAGCGTCGCATCGCTGTCAGGTGCTGCGGCAGCACGGAGTGCACCGCACACCGCCACGCATAGGGCGGTTCGCAGCATCTCGTATCCCACCCTTTGTGCGGAGTGTCTTTCGTGTGTTTGTATCTGCAGCATGTGTGGTGGTCAGGTGTCCGGTGGGCCAGAGGGGGGTTTGATTGCCGAGCGAAAGCAAAGGCATGGGGTGTGGGGCATTGAAATAAAAGTAGAAGGAAGCACAAGGATGATCTCCCTTCACTCGATATGCATATGGTTGTGTCTGAAATCCAGTGATTTTTTTCCGGCCTGTGTTGTATTGTTGTACTGTGTGGGCAATTAGGCTGTGCTGGTATGCAGAAACGTCTTTTGGCTCAGGGGGTGGGGGTGGGGGTGGGTGGGGGGGCTGTGGGCGCCCTCCGTCGTGTCTGAAGCAAGTGCCAGGACCTCGTCACATGGGTTGCATCGCACGTTGCCTGCGGAGGTGAGGCAAACCCCGGCACTACGCATCGGACATTGGTTCCTGGTGCATCGTTGCAGCGGGGCAGGGGGGCAAGGGGGGGCAGGGACATTCGCAGGCAACCTCCCACAGCATTCGAGGAGGTGCTAAACAGAGACAGCGCCAGGCCATGTGACAGATGCCGACCCCTGCTGAATCGTGGGGGTTGGCAGAACAAACAGTGAAGGGGGGGGGGGGGGTAGTTGATAAACCGAGTCCCGGTCACACCCAGACCCCCCCTCATTCTCAGACTGAAAGAATCAGCGAAAGGAATTAGTCGGCACTCTTCCGATCGATACACCCTCTTTCAAATGTGACTGAAGTACGCAACCGAAGGCGCCACAATATAAAGGGTGCTCAACGGGCTACGGCATGCACCCTAACCTGAAACGAAGAAGCGCAGGAATTGGCCTCTGGACGCTCCTGGAACCCGATACGCATCAAACTATCCCTGGGGGTGGCGTCAATAGACTGGCAGTTGCAATATTTACAGGGGTTTGATTTATGCGGGCGAGGTGGTGAACAGGGGGGTCGGAGGTGTGGGGGGGGGGGGGGGTGAAATAGAAGTAGAAGAGAGCACAAGAATGATCACCGGGGGGTGGGGGGGAGGGGGGTTGCTTGTCGATAGTGAAAGGCAAAGGCAAATCTCCGAGCACCTTCCCTCGGGTTTGCGCAATATTTTAGAGAGGGGGCCCGGTGCCTGCGCGCGTCCTATCGTACTGAGGCTGCGTGGTGGGGCTAGCGCAGCTGGTGTTATCGACCCCCTGATATTTCGTGCCCTGTTCGTGGCCAAAAACCCGTTTGGGCCCCGTTTTTTTCGGCCCCCTTTTTCCCCGTTCCAGGAGCTCGTTGCCACACAGTGGCAACGAACACACCCCAGAACACTCAATGCCGGGCTGGATATGGACAACTACGCTCTAGATTAGCTTGAGCTTGCCCGTCGGTGGACCACCAGGAGGCAGTACTCTTGAGGGCGCTTCCCTCCTTCCATTGCAACACCACGTGCGGCGCTCGTCGCTCTGGCTCCTGGTCGCCGGCCCCAGGTCGTGGAGCAGCGCCTCTAGCTCCTTCCCACCAGCGCCGCTAGCTCCTTCCGCGACCACGGGCTCGGCAGCTCGGTGCACTGCACCACGCCGCCCTCCCACAGGAACGGGATCACCACCTTGTCGACCTCCCTAACCTCTGACGCCCAGGGGTCGTCCGCCCCAGTAACCGGTAGACCGCAGCTGGAGGTAGCCCTCCTCCGTGAGAGAGGGTCGTCTGCACAAGCTGTGCAGCCACGGGCAGATCATTCATGGATCACACAGCGCTGCGCGCCGGTGCTCCCGGAAACCTCGACCACTAGGTTGCTCTGCCCACCTATTTTACTCTCATATTGGGTCCCTCCCCTCCTGGTGGCCCAACACCAAAGGGAAACCCTCAGCGAGATGCCACTTCTGCAACGTCCTCCAGCCGACCTAAACAAGCCAGAACGGGCCAATACATGCATGTATAGGCCTATCCAGGCCTATACATGCCCAAAATTCACGCGAAATTCGAGTGGCTCATGAAGAAACACAGGCAATACGTGAAAAATCCCACCAAGAAAAAAAAGGGGGGGAAAAGAGAAAAAATGGGCCCACCCTGATATTTCGTGCCCCGTTCGTGCGAAGTTGCCCCTATTTCGGTAACACCAGCAGCAGGTTCTCCTTTTGCTTCTTCGGGCTCTTAGCACAGAGACATGCACAACACGAACAGCAATACCTCCCAGCACCTTGTAATATTTTTTTTCCTTTTTGTATAGGTGAGAGAGAGAGAGGGGGGGGGGGGGGGGGGGTAGGGGGGGTCAAATGGGGGTGACAAACACGATTTTTCAAAAAACCGGCGCAGAGGCCCCAAAGCCCCCGTAAACCCTCCAAACCCCCCCAGATCGGTCCGGAAACCCATCGAACCCCACTTTTCCACCATTCCGGGCACCTCAGGTGCCCGAATTGGGGTACCTAAATTTTGTGCCACCGTTTGGTACCGGACAGTGCCACTGTGTGGGAGGTTGGAAAAGAAAATGCCCCAACACACCACATCTGAGGGTTGCAATGCATGTTGCTTGCCAACCACGTCATCCGGTGGGTGTCAGGCGCTATGTAGGTGGCATCAGCCAGGTCTTCGATGTGTTCTGGCTTGTATATGTACCTCCCTGCCTGCGGCACAGGCACTGCCTTTGTCCCCCACACCAGCCACAGAGAGCGTATTGTACTCGGTCCACAGTTGCTGATTCATTGTGATGCGTTGTATCCTCGAGTGAACGTCACACACTAGTGACACCACCACCCGCCATCCGAGAGCTGTATTGACTTTGCGCGCTTCCGTTGCATTCACCTCGCCACGCATATTGCACTGTTCAGTACCAGTGCTCTTGGGCCAGGCAAAGTAGACCGCAGCAAGTACCAATTCTGGCACAATGGGTACCACGACAGCGCACTTCGTGTGTTCCCGGAATGTACAGCTCGTGTTGCAACAGTCGTTGTCAACACATCCCGGTTGTGGAGCACTGCTGCACAGGAATCACACGACCATCTGGACTTGTTCCGTACCTACAGGCAGCCTCCCGGTGCATGGTGGCAGGGAGGTACATATACAAGCCAGAACACATCGAAGACCTGGCTAATGCCACCTACATAGCGCCTGACACCCACCGGATGACGTGGTTGGCAAGCAACATGCATTGCAACCCTCAGATGTGGTGTGTTGGGGCATTTTCTTTTCCAACCTCCCACACAGTGGCACTGTCCGGTACCAAACGGTGGCACAAAATTTAGGCACCCCAATTCGGGCACCTGAGGTGCCCGGAATGGTGGAAAAGTGGGGTTCGATGGGTTTCCGGACCGATCTGGGGGGGTTTGGAGGGTTTACGGGGGCTTTGGGGCCTCTGCGCCGGTTTTTTGAAAAATCGTGTTTGTCCACGTAAAAGGGTGGCATTTGACCCCCCCTAGGCATACTTGTCCCCCCATATGGGGAACCCCCTAAATCTGGGGGAAATATGGGGGGTCGCAAAACCCCGCCCCCATATGGGGAAAAAGGCTGAAAATATGGGGAAAACCCGGTAAAATATGGGGGAATATGGGGGAAATATGGGGCCCATATGGGGGGATATGGGGGTATTCGTGCTGCAACGGGAGAACATCAAACCACTCAGGCACAGACACACACGAAGTGCGCGTCGAAACCGGCCTCATGCCTTGTTGGGGATCCTCCAGGAGTCCGATCCTGGGGAGGTGCGCGCTCGTTCAGGTGTGGCCAGGTCTGGCCCCCCCTGGAAGATCCCCCAGGTGGTTCGCACCGACCTCCTGTTCCTCTCCTGCGCCGATACAGCGGCAGCGGAGAGCAAACGCTTCCCGGTTTGGCGGGGCACCGCAGTGACAGCGGCAGCGGTGGTGGACACATACGCACAGACACACATAGCGCGTTCAGGGTTAACAGCTCCTCACAACACACACTCCTGTGTTTTGAAGTCCTGTCCGGCACGTCACTCTCACACTCGCTGTCCTCCTCCTCTGGTGTGTTTGCGATTGCGAACTGCCCCCTGGGATCCTTAATCAGACAAGGGAATTCACAAGCAGTGCATTCTGGGGTGTCAGGCGCTTCCGCCGCTTTTGACCGCTCCGAGCGCCGAAAAGTCGGAGTCGACGCTCGTCACCAGGCAGCTTGACATGTTCAAGCTGCATCTGCCGGGTGGAATGAGACCTGTGAAGGCCAGTACAAGGACTGGCTGCAGGACGCAACTGTTCTGCCAGCAAAGACAGGACTACTGGTCAGCATGCTCTGATGACCGCTACTCAGACTTGAAGAAAGTGGCGGTCGGCACTCTCACAGCACCTTTTGTGGTCTGACTCGAGCACTTCAGCCGGGCGTTTCCTCTCTGCAGAAAGCGACGAGGTGAGATGGCACTGCAAGGTGCTAGACGTCCCCTGTCAGTGGCTGACTTCACACCCTGTGAAAAGTAGAACGAAGAGAACTGTTTGCTGACTGCTTCCACCTGAGGAACCCCTGGGTTTTCCCCCATATATCCCCCATATGGGGGAAATATGGGGGAACAGGACTTGAAAAACCCCCCATATTCCCCCCATATTTTCCCCATATTTTTGGCCTTCCCCATATGGGGGTACAAGTATGCCTAGGGGGGGGGGGGGGGGGTGAAGTGAAATCTCTGCGATACACAATCACAGAGATGGGTTCGCCATCTGAATCCCACTTCTCCATCTCTGCACCCGTACCCTCCCTCCCCCCTCCTCCGGGCTTTTCCTAAAGACCTCTCTGGGAACTCAAGCCCGGACCAGGTGTTGGATTTCACCGGAAATTTGAGTGAATCTCCATACACCCTGTGCCACTTGTGAGGGCCGCTACACATGGTACCGTTTTTCTGCGGCTACTTTTTGGGGAAGTGGATGTGGAGTGCCCAAGTGAGAACGGCAGCAAAGAGGAGTAGAAACGCTTACGGGTGCCAATACCCGGCCAGAGGCATGCACATAAAAGCTCCCCCCCCCTCCCCTCGTGCGCGCCGACGGGAAATAATTGAAAAACGGCACGGTGGGGTACGACACCCGATGTCGGACCCTGTGGGTAACCCATTTTTTAGGTACCCTGGGTACCTAAATTAGGTACCCAGGGTACCTAAATTCGGTACCCAGGGTACCTAAATGCGTTATCGGATTTTCGGCCGATTTGGGTACCGAAAAGGGTTACCCTCTGGTTGTCGTACCCCACCGTGGGGGTGGGGGGTGGGGGGATGGGTGTGTGGTGGGCATTGTATAAGAACCGAATAGACTTGACGTTATAGACTCAAGAGGCAGCCAGGTTGATGGGGAAAGCGGTGGTGGTGGTGGTGTGTGGTGTGTGGGGGGGTTGGCAGAAACAAACGCTTCGGACACGAGAATATTTCTTCCAGTTTGGATTGGTTGGGGGGGGGGGGGTAGGGGGGGGTCATAACACGGTGGGATCTTGTAAATTTTACATGTAAAAATACCGATTTTTACATGTATTATACATGTATAATACTTGCATGTCAACGATTATACATGTATAATACATGTATATGCCTGAAATATACATGTAAAATACATGTATATCAAGCAAAAATACATGTATACCGTAAACGGAAAAAGGGTGGACCGTAAAAATGTTCCAAGTTCCCAAAAAAAGGCCAAACGTTCCATCTTTTTTACGGTCCACCATTTATTGGGACTGAATATGGAAAAGACAATGCGTTTTTCGCCCGCGGGCTGGTGGGTTGCGGGGCGCGGACTGCGGCCTCCACGCCGCAGACACCCACACGTAGGCCTCCCGACCTCCCAGCTTTGGACCCTCCCTCCACCACCGCAACCAACACCAGCAAGAGAAGCAAGTCCTCCCTGCGTGTGGAAAAGGCACGATCTCACCTCGAGACTCACCCACCACCACACCTCGAGAAGTGTAGTACCATGCAAGGAGCATTCCGGTAGAAGTAAAAGTAGAACCTGCTGCACGAGCCCACAAAAGCAGCCACAGTACGGCAGGGCGCGCAGACAGAAGCTGAGACCACCGGGCTCCCTCCAGATGTAAATTCGTGAATCAGTGCCCGAAAAATTCAGGGAAATCGTACTCCTTTAGTGTAGTACACCCTGCAGTAACTGTGGGAGAACAGTTCCCGGACGATGGTGAGTGCACACTCTGTGCTGAGGCCCTGTGGTGTTAATCCTGCAGCTTCAGCCGTACGATTTCCTTGGTTCCTTCGCGACTTCGTCGCGAAGGAACTCGTAAAAAAAACCGCCAAGTCCACGATCCCAACCGTAAAATAGGTGGACCGTAAAAATGTTCCAAGTTCCGGAAAAATCCCATTTGTTCCATCTTTTTTACGGTCCACCTATAGTACGGTTCACCTTTATTACGGTCCACAATATTTCCGTTTACGGTAATAGTTGACATGTCAACTATTATACATGTATTTTTACTTGATATACATGTATTTTACATGTATATTTCATGCATTTACATGTATTTTACATGTATAATACTTGTCATGCAAGTATTATACATGTAAAATACTTGCATGACAAGTAAAATACATGTATAATACTTGCATGACAAGTAAAATACTTGCATGCAAGTAAAATACATGTATTTTACTTGCATGCAAGTATTTTACATGTATAATACTTGCATGTCAACTATTATACATGTATAATACATGTATATGCCTGAAATATACATGTAAAATACATGTATATCAAGCAAAAATACATGTATAATAGTTGACATGCAACTATTATACATGTATTTTTACTTGATATACATGTATTTTACATGTATATTTCAGGCATATACATGTATTATACATGTATAATAGTTGACATGCAAGTATTATACATGTATAATACATGTAAAAATCAGTATTTTTACATGTAAAATTTACAAGATCCCACCGTGAAGCCCGTACAAAACCACATTTTTCAACATACCATCAGAACCGCCCTAATACCTGATCTGACCCGAAAATCCGACCCATACCCCCCCGGAAACCGTCTGGAGCCCACTTGTGACACCTGATGCGCACTTTTGTGATGATTTTTTGGGGTCCTAAAAAATGTACCTCAGTTTCGTACCTTGCCTTTGTACCTGAACCACTCCCGACCGCAGTATTTCGTTCTTTGCAAGGAAAGGGTATCACTACGCTCACCCAGCACGCCGAGCAACACATGCCGTGTGCCTAGGGCCTCGCAGAGGTGTCAGATGCTGCTGCAGAGGGGTACCTTGCTCGAAAGACGCTCGCCAAACGGGAGATGTGCGGTATGCAGGTCGAATTCGGGCTCGAGCGCGTCTATGCTCGGCAAGTGGGTCTGATGGGGGTGGTGGGGTGGCGGGGCGACATTTTAAATCTGGCCCATCTGCACATCGGTATGCACCTCCTTCACCACAGGGGTGACTCCCTTTGCGAGATCGCACTCAGACTGGGAGGCACTGCTGGGTGTGCGGCAGACGCACGCAACAACTCCCAGGATGGCAACCGACCAACCGGCCAACACCACAATGGAAGCGCTGACAATCACGGCGATGACTGCAGGGCTGAGGCTGTCCGACCCCTCAGATGGTTGGCCCTGACCCTGATGGCTCGGAAGCACCTGAAGCCCTGGTGGCACGACGTGGTGTGTATTAGGGGCAGCGGTGTCGTTACGCCCTGCATCGTCGATCCGCTTCCAGATACCCGCGATACCGATGCTCGAGAGCTGCGATGATGTGAGCCCCAGGGCAAGCCAGGACAGGTACTCGGCGTTCTGCCCGTCCCCGAAGCGGGGCTCCGTGAAGTGGAAGATGGCAGTCTGGTGTGTCCCATTCATCATCACAGAATCGAGCACAACACGGTTGGGGTTGACAGACAGAAGCCAGGCCAGATCGAGAAGGAATGTGGTCACGTTGGCACCGTCTTTTGGGAGGATATCCGCCACCAGCGGCATGGGAGGCACGACCAGAAACGATCTCTTGTAGATGCCTTGGGGCTCGTGGTGGTACCGCGTGGACACGTCCGCCGTCACGGTGTAGTTCCCCTCGCCCTGCAGAAGGACCGTATGGATATAGGCGTCCCTGTCAACATCCATCGCCACAATCTCGTGGGCGGCGTAAGGCCTGCCGTTGCGCTCCACACGATAGTGCATGCGGCAGTGCTTTGACGAGCCTACCACCCACACGTCCACCTCGACATGCCCGGTGTAGCGCCTCGCAACACTGAACTCAGCAGGGCTGCAGCTGGCGGGGGCCTTGGACACCTTGGGGGCCGCAGTGGTGTTCGGCTGTGCGGTTTCCTCGCTGGGCTCACTCGTACCCCGGACCCACACTGGCAACTCTGTGCGTGGCGACGGTGTCGTGGGATAAAAGGTGGCAAGGTCAGGCACTGCGGTTGGGCGGGGGGTGGGCGCACCACACAGGCTGGAGGGGGAGAGCCCCTCGACGCATTCGCAGATGTAGCGCGATGTGGGGGGTGCGCACCGCCCGTTCGGACCGCATGTGGCCTCCGTGCATGTCCCTGTCAGGTTGTAGCGGATGAGGAAGCCGGACCCCTCCCCCATGTAGTCCGTCTCGAATCGCAGGTAGGCAGGGCCTTCGATCTGCATCCCGACGTGACGCGCGCTGATTCCATCGAAGCGGCGTTTGTGCCTCCCGGGAACTGCAGCCGTGCCCTCATAGATGTAGAGCCAGTCGTATCTCTTTTCAATATCAAACTCCAGGAACTCAAGATGCACACCCCAGCCCGCACCCGGGGTCAGCAGGGCCCAATCGCAGTGCTGCGAGTTGTCGTAGTGGTGGCGCGAGTTGACCATGACCAGACCTGACCGCTCGCCGTGCACGGTGGTGACAGCGCCCTGTGTGCCGCACCAGTGTGCAGGCTCCGTGCAGCTGTCCCCCGCGAACCCATGCTTGCAATACTGGCAGTCCTTCCCCTCCCAGTTGCCGGTGCAGCGGCACACACGTTGCTCTGCAGGCAGTGATGTGTCGCACGAACCATGCCTGCACTGGCAGGTGTGGTCACACTGTGGCCCGTAGCGGTTCGGACTGCACTTTTCGCAACGCTCGCCCGAGAAGAAAACACTGCACTCGCACGTCGGGGTCGGGACGCCAGTATCCCCGGCAGACCAGGGCACGTGGCATGCACCGCGGCCCCCGCAGTAGATTTCGGAGGAGCAGAGCGAGCAGTCGGCGTGGTGGTACCCCTCCATGCACACACACAGCCCCGTCGCAGCGTCGCATGTGCCGCGCCCAGTGCAGTCGTTGGGGCAGCGCGCAGGGGCCTGCACCGCATGTGCCACAATGCTGGGGCCCGTGGCCACCAGGGCAAAGGGCACACCCTCATACGGATCATACTCAGGGGTGTGGAAGCCGTACACCAGTGCGCGGTACCTGCCAGCAGCCGCCCCCTCGATGCGCACCTGCTCGACGGGGTTGAGCCGGTCGTGGGTTGCCCCGTTGCCCAGGAGCAGGGTGCCGTTGGGCAGCATCACCACCAGGTCCAGGTCGTTGATCATCGAATGTGTCGCTCCCAGGGCTGCAGGGTAGTCGGTGAAGGCGAGCGTCACACGCACACCCCCTGCGTTGCTCGCGTTGTGTGGAGCCTGCACGTCGAACTCAACCTGATACACCATGTCCTGTGCGAGAAACTTGCCGGACACGAGGTGCAAATGCGTCTGCTCAAACTGCTGCAGTGTGCGGTTGGAGCCGCTGAAGTACAGCACGTCGTGAAGCGCCAGCCGACCCCAACCTGCGTTGTTGTTCGGCAACGCCCCTGTCCCGGGCACAGGCCGCCCCGAGTGCATCAGCATGGCACGCAGCAGCGCTGCCGAGGGTGTGAGAGGTGGTCCACCGGGCGCACCCTGTGGGTACCACCCCTCGCGCAGATACTGCCGCACCATGGCTGCAGACCCGGAGACAAACCTTGCAGACCCGCTGGTGCCTGAAAGCTCAGAGGACTGATGGCACTGACCCAAACCTGCTGTGTGCAGCCGTGACCTCCCACCCGGCGCGAGGATGTCGGGCTTGATGCGTCCGTCAAAGGTCGGGCCATGTGCGTAGTACGGGTAGTACGTGCGGCGGGACTCGTCGAGTTCATTTGCATGCGCTCCCACAGACACTGCATTCTTAGCAGTGCCAGGCGACATGAGCCCGGGAGACGAGGCTTTATTCCCCGCTCCTGCAACAACAAAGTAGTCCAGGTGATGCCACACGTATTCGTCGACTTCCCTATCCATGCTGGTGACACGCGCGTTGGTCTTGGTATGCCCCACTCCCCATGAGTTGTGCGAAATGCGTGCGCCCAGCGCGTACGAGAAGTTGAAGTACTCCCTCAGGTCGTTCGGAACAGACAACTTGGTGAATCCCATCCCACGGCCTTGCAGGTCTGTGAAGAAAACCTTTGCCCCGCGGGCCAACCCTTGGTACCGTTCCATGTTCGGGTGTTCCCCGGACACTGGCGAGCCGATCAGCGAGCCGACGACATGTGTCCCATGTCCAGCAGCATCCTTCGTATCCTCCTGTCCTGTGGCGGAGTTGACGTGGGCCTTGTAAGACACAATCTTCCTGTGGCTCATGTTGACCTGTGGGTAGTAAGAGATGCGCGCATGATCATCTTTGAAGAAGCACGACTCGACGTCCACACCCGTGTCACCCACCAGCAACAGTTCGCCAGTGCCGTCAAGAGGGGTGGGCTGATCCCACATGGCATGTGTGCCGTGGTCGCTCTGCACGATACGCGTCGCGATGTCATTGAGCGCATCCCCATGCACGCCAGGTTCGACCCAACGTACCTCATCCTTGAGTGCCAGCATCTCCGCTGCGGCGAAAACTACGTCCTTCGCAGACAAAGTCAGGATGTACTTCCCTGCGCTGAGCTTCACCATGCCAGTGGTGTAGATCCTATTTGCAGCAAGCGCTTCCTTCCAGTGTTCACGCCGGTCTTCAGATGCGATGACTTGCAGTGAGCCCGTCAGCTCGTCGTGACTGTGGCGCTGGGAGTGGTGCTTGTGGCGGTGGCACAGCCGGCGTACGGTACGGACCTCCCACCCACGAACCTCTGCTGTGCTGTAAATATCCTCCAGCTCAGCCCACATGATGTACGAACGGACAGGCACAACATGTGGGTCGGCAGCATGTCCGAGAGCGCGCGTCAGATCAGCCACCCCAATGGGGCCATTACCATCCTTCGGGTGGCCGTATGTCACCGCGAAGTGACGCGGTGCGTTACCCAAAGCGGGGTCGTGGCGGGGGACGTGAGCCTCTGTGTGCAGGCTGCCGATGTGGTGTACCTCATCGTGAGCCGCAATGGCACACGCCGCCGCAGCCACGGCAAGCGCAGAGAGCATAATTAGGAGAGCAGGGCGGGAACGCCTGTGTGGCCTGGCAGGTGTGGTGGTGGAGTGAGGCCCGAAGGAAGGGGTGGGGCAGAGGATGCTGGGGTTCCCGCTGGGGAGACGACACATGACGATCAAGGGAAAGCATAGAGCACTGCAACCCCGGGCTGGCAACCGAGTGAGAAAAACTCAGCAAAAGTGTCACTTCGACTCTGCCGCTCTTTCTCGACTGTTTGATACTTCGCTTGATGCGTTGACGCTTCCACACACACTGGCACACCCACTTGCCTGATGAAAGGGGTGGTGTGTAGAGCACGTTTGGCAGTAGAGGAGGGACCGTTCAGCAAAATTGAGAGGGATCAAAAAGCAACTTGCGACTCCGGAGACTCGCCGGAGACTCCGGATCGACTTCGGAGACTCTCCGGAGACTCCGGAGACTCCGGATCGACTCCGGAGACTCCGGACCGACTCCGGAGACTCGCCGGAGACTCCGGACCGACTCCGGAGACTCTCCGGAGACTCCGGACCGACTCCGGAGACTCGCCGGAGACTCCGGATCGACTTCGGAGACTCTCCGGAGACTCCGGACCGACTCCGGAGACTCGCCGGAGACTCCGGATCGACTCCGGAGACTCGCCGGAGACTCCGGATCGACTTCGGAGACTCTCCGGACCGACTCCGGAGACTCCGGACCGACTCCGGAGACTCTCCGGAGACTCCGGACCGACTCCGGAGACTCGCCGGAGACTCCGGAGACTCTCCGGAGACTCCGGACCAACTCCGGAGACTCCGGATCGACTCCGGAGACTCGCCGGAGACTCCGGATCGACTTCGGAGACTCACCGGAGACTCCGGACCGACTCCGGAGACTCGCCGGAGACTCCGGATCGACTTCGGAGACTCTCCGGAGACTCCGGACCGACTCCGGAGACTCGCCGGAGACTCCGGACCGACTCCGGAGACTCTCCGGAGACTCCGGATCGACTCCGGAGACTCTCCGGAGACTCCGGACCGACTCCGGAGACTCGCCGGAGACTCCGGATCGACTTCGGAGACTCTCCGGACCGACTCCGGAGACTCCGGACCGACTCCGGAGACTCGCCGGAGACTCCGGATCGACTCCGGAGACTCTCCGGAGACTCCGCGGAGACTCCGGATCGACTCCGGAGACTCGCCGGAGACTCCGGATCGACTCCGGAGACTCCGGATCGACTTCGGAGACTCACCGGAGACTCCGGATCGACTCCGGAGACTCCGGACCGACTCCGGAGACTCTCCGGAGACTCCGGATCGACTCCGGAGACTCGCCGGAGACTCCGGACCGACTCCGGAGACTCGCCGGAGACTCCAGATCGACTCCGGAGACTCTCCGGAGACTCCGCGGAGACTCCGGATCGACTCCGGAGACTCTCCGGAGACTCCGGATCGACTCCGGAGACTCGCCGGAGACTCCGGATCGACTTCGGAGACTCACCGGAGACTCCGGATCGACTCCGGAGACTCTCCGGAGACTCCGGACCGACTCCGGAGACTCTCCGGAGACTCCGGATCGACTCCGGAGACTCGCCGGAGACTCCGGACCGACTCCGGAGACTCGCCGGAGACTCCAGATCGACTCCGGAGACTCCGCGGAGACTCCGGAACGACTCCGGAGACTCACTGGAGACTCCAGATCGACTCCGGAGACTCACTAACAGGTATCTGTGCAGCCTACAGGCACCACAGCTGGGGACAGGGCCTGAAGACGGTCAGAAAGGACCGTCTTGGACCCCAAAATGGGTGAAAAACCCCAAAAATTGGCCAAAAACCCCACTTTTGGGCCACATATGACCGTCTTGTAGGGGGTGGCAAGTTTGAAATTTGGCTGAAAATCCCTTGTAAAAAAAACCAAAATCCGTGTACAATATTATTGGTGAATTTTGGGGCCGTTTGGGCCAATACCTTTTTTTTTTAGGAGAGGGGGCCCGGTGCCTGCGCGCGTCCTGTCGTACTGTGGCTGCTTGGTGGGGCTAGCGCAGCAGGTTCTACTTTTGCTTCTACGGGCTCTTAGCACTGTAACATGAACTACACGAACAACAAAGCTCTAGGGCAAACAAACCGCGCACTGGCCGGGGTTGAGCTGCGTGGGGCTCCGTGCTGGCGGCATGAACAAGGGGCTGTAGGTAAGTCTACCATTCACAAGGGGCAGCCCGCTGGTGAGGGGAAAAGGGGGCGAGGTAAAGGGGGGGGGGGGGCAGGGGGGGAGAGGCGAAAGCGACTGACAGCGAGGGCGTGGACCGACTCCGCTGGCGCATTCACCGGAAGAAAGGGGAAGGGGGCACGGGGGTGGGGAACGGGAGGGGGGGGGGGGGGAGGGGCGAAAGGAAAGAGGGGGGTAGGGGGGGGGGGAGCCGACCTACGGCTATCTCGCTCCCCTGGCGGCCCTACTCCCCTGGCTCTGGGACCCCTGGGAACTCCGCTGCGAAGACCCCCGCGCCCCTGGCCGGCTCGCCCGCGCCCGCTTGCCTGCCCGCGCCCTCAGACGACAACAGACCACGTTGTACGCCTCCGCCTGTGAGGCCTTGTCATCCCCCAGCTGCTGGCATGTCCAGCCCTGCGAGAGTGCCAAGGTGTATTGAGTCCCTGCGGAGCACAACCCCCGATGAGAACGAGTGCCAGATGATCCTCATTCATTTTCAGCTGTAACGCGCATGAGGGGCACTCTCTGCCGCAAGCATCTCTGGGCATCACTCGAGAGCTGTCAATGATGACGCGGAGAGAAATCAGAGAAAAAGTCCCGCCTGACGGGCACGCGCCTGGAAACTGTGGGGGGGCGAGCAAAAAATCCCTTGTAAAAATTCTTAGAAAAAACCTGGTTCCCCGACCCAAAAAACCTGGAAAAAGGGCTCGTTCCCCGCCCAGGCCTGGTTGGGGGTGGGGGTGTTTTGACGAAAGCAGAAAAAAGAGGAATGTGAGAAAAACGGTGTCTCTCTTGAAGGCTTCCATCATCTACTTATCGGACTCATGTCCCGAGCCGCGGTCGTTCTGCACACCATCTCTCAAGCAGCTTCCAGACGCATGACTTGAATAGAGCGCTGGGTTCGCTGTGATACAGCGGTGGTATATCGTGCTCTCGGAACTTGGGGATGACGATGAGTCGGATGAGTCCGAAGAGTCTGACGAGTCCGACGACGACGTTGAGCCATCCTGCTGTGCGTGTTGGTGCTCCGCGGGTGGCTGGCCCGTAGCCGTCGATGCTGGTGCGCTGCCTTGGGCAATATCAGACGCAGCGGGCGCACAGACTGCGGGGTGCTCTGTGATTGCCAGGAGGTAGATGTCGCGCCACCTCACGGGCAAGCCTCTGAAGGGGGTGGTAGGTGGGTGGTAGCAGATGTCACTCTCTCAACAGTGGTACACAGTCTCTTGCATCTGATGACATCATGTTGTAGAAATCCTGCACCTGTAGGATTGTAGGATGGGTGTGTCTCTGCACCGGCAGTTACAAACACAGACAAGAGGGCTGTTGGGGCAGGGGCAGGGGCTTGGAGGGGAGTCTCAGTCTGTCCTCACTGTGTGCGGCTCCGCACCGAAACAGGTCGCTCAAGATCGCTCCGAGGTCGCTCACAGCTAACAGAGGTCGCTCCGCACCAAAACAGGCCGCTCAAGGTCGCTCCGAGGTCGCTCAGCACCGAAACAGGTCGCTCCGAGGTCGCTCCTCGTCGTCCCTGCATCCGCACCCAATCCAGCAGGTCTGCACGTCGCACAGCCAATCACCCACTGACACCCAGCGCAAAAAACGTGCTCACCAACGCTCCGACCACACGCCACAACCCCACACCCGACGCGCTACACACCCACGCCCCACACCTCCGCGACTTCGGCTCGCACCCGCAACCGCACTATAGTCCCACTCACGACCCGCACACAGGACGTTGGTTCCCACCCCCTTGTCCTCCACCCACTGCCAAAACCAATCTGCAAAAGACCCCGCTCCCGCCCGGTCCACTCCCGGGTCGAGCGGGAACTGCCAGGAGACCCCGGAAGTGCACGACGACCGCACGCATCGCGTCGACCAGTACATCAAGGCGTCTAGATCATACGACGACGGAAGGGCTAACGGGAGCGCCCGGGTGATGCAGCAGTCAACCCATAGCTTGACCAGGGAACCGGCCGGAAGTCGGCGATCAGCCGAGCAGGGGGTTCTGAGAGGCGGAGTGAATGAAAAAGCAAGTCTCCCAGCACCATCTCGCAATGTTAGTTCTCTATGAAGGTACCACACCAGACATGGGAGCGGGGCCCGCTGCGGGGGTGCGGGGGGGCGCGGGGGGGCGCGGGGGGGCGCGGGGGGGCGCGGGGGGGCGCGGGGGGGCGCGGGGGGGCGCGGGGGGGCGCGGGGGGGCGCGGGGGGGCGCGGGCGGCTTCGCCGCCCGCGCCCCCACATGCCTGAGAAGTTACCTCCAGCAACTTCCAGCAACCTCGAGCAACCTCTAGCAACCTGCAGCAACCTCCAGCAACCTCCAGCAACATCCAGCAACATCCAGCAACCTCCAGCAACCTCCAGCAACCTCCAGCAACCTCTAGCAACCTCTAGCAACCTCCACCAACCTCCAGTAACCTCTAGCAACCTCTAGCAACCTCTAGCAACCTCCAGCAACGTCCAGCAACCTCCAGCAACCTCCAGCAACCTCTAGCAACCTCTAGCAACCTCCAGCCACCTCTAGCAACCTGCAGCAACCTCTAGCAACCTCTAGCAACCTCCAGCAACCTCCAGCAACCTCTAGCAACCTCTAGCAACCTCTAGCAACCTCCAGCAACGTCCAGCAACCTCCAGCAACCTCCAGCAACCTCTAGCAACCTCTAGCAACCTCCAGCCACCTCTAGCAACCTGCAGCAACCTCTAGCAACCTCTAGCAACCTCTAGCAACCTGCAGCAACCTCCAGCAACCGCCAGCAACCTCCAGCAACCTCCAGCAACCTCTAGCAACCTCCAGCAACCTCTAGCAACCTGCAGCAACCTCCAGCAACATCCAGCAACCTCCAGCAACCTCCAGCAACCTCCAGCAACCTGCAGCAACCTGCAGCAACCTCTAGCAACCTCTAGCAACCTCTAGCAACCTCCAGCAACCTCTAGCAACCTCCAGCAACCTCCAGCAACCTCCAGCAACCTCTAGCAACCTCTAGGAACCTCTAGGAACCTCTAGGAACCTCTAGGAACCTCTAGGAACCTCTAGCAACCTCTAGCAACCTGCAGCAACCTCTAGCAACCTCCAGCAACACCCAGCAACATCCAACAACCTCTAGCAACCTCCAGCAACCTCTAGCAACCTCCAGCAACCTCTAGCAACCTCTAGCAACTTCCAGCAACCTCCAGCAACCTCTAGCAACCTCTAGCAACCTGCAGCAACCTCCAGCAACCTCCAGCAACCTCCAGCAACCTCTAGCAACCTGCAGCAACCTCCAGCAACCTCCAGCAACCTCCAGCAACCTCTAGCAACCTCTAGCAACCTCTAGCAACCTCTAGCAACCTCCAGCAACCTCTAGCAACCTCCAGCAACCTCCAGCAACCTCCAGCAACCTCCAGCAACCTCCAGCAACCTCTAGCAACCTCCAGCAACCTCCAGCAACCTCCAGCAACATCCAGCAACCTCCAGCAACCTCCAGCAACCTCCAGCAACCTCCAGCAACCTCTAGCAACCTCCAGCCACCTCTAGCAACCTCCAGCAACCTGCAGCAACCTCTAGCAACCTCCAGCAACCTCTAGCAACCTCCAGCAACCTCCAGCAACATCCAGCAACCTCCAGCAACCTCCAGCAACCTCTAGCAACCTCGAGCAACCTCTAGCAACCTCCAGCAACCTCCAGCAACCTCCAGCAACCTCCAGCAACCTCCAGCAACCTCCAGCAACCTCAAGCAACCTCCAGCAACCTCTAGCAACCTCCAGCCACCTCTAGCAACCTCCAGCAACCTCCAGCAACCTCCAGCAACCTCTAGCAACCTCCAGCAACCTCTAGCAACCTCTAGCAACCTCCAGCAACCTCCAGCAACCTGCAGCAACCTCTAGCAACCTCCAGCAACCTCTAGCAACCTCTAGCAACCTCCAGCAACCTCCAGCAACCTCTAGCAACCTCTAGGAACCTCTAGGAACCTCTAGGAACCTCTAGCAACCTCTAGCAACCTCTAGCAACCTGCAGCAACCTCCAGCAACCTCCAGCAACATCCAGCAACCTCTAGCAACCTCCAGCAACCTCTAGCAACCTCTAGCAACCTCCAGCAACCTCCAGCAACCTCCAGCAACCTCCAGTAACCTCTAGCAACCTCTAGCAACCTCCAGCCACCTCTAGCAACCTCTAGCAACCTCCAGCAACGTCCAGCAACCTCCATTAACCTCTAGCAACCTCTAGCAACCTCCAGCCACCTCTAGCAACCTGCAGCAACCTGCAGCAACCTCTAGCAACCTCCAGCAACCTCTAGCAACCTGCAGCAACCTCCAGCAACCGCCAGCAACCTCCAGCAACCTCCAGCAACCTCCAGCAACCTCTAGCAACCTCCAGCAACCTCTAGCAACCTCCAGCAACCTCCAGCCACCTCTAGCAACCTCCAGCAACCTCCAGCAACCTGCAGCAACCTCTAGCAACCTCTAGCAACCTCCAGCAACCTCTAGCAACCTCTAGCAACCTCCAGCAACCTCTAGGAACCTCTAGCAACCTCTAGGAACCTCTAGCAACCTCTAGCAACCTGCAGCAACCTCTAGCAACCTCCAGCAACATCCAGCAACATCCAACAACCTCTAGCAACCTCCAGCAACCTCTAGCAACCTCTAGCAACCTCCAGCAACCTCTAGCAACCTCTAGCAACCTCCAGCAACCTCCAGTAACCTCTAGCAACCTCTAGCAACCTCCAGCCACCTCTAGCAACCTCCAGCAACCTCCAGCAACCTCTAGCAACCTCTAGCAACCTCCAGCCACCTCTCGCAACCTCCAGCAACCTCCAGCAACCTCCAGCAACCTCTAGCAACCTCTAGCAACCTCCAGCAACGTCCAGCAACCTCCAGCAACCTCCAGCAACCTCTAGCAACCTCTAGCAACCTCCAGCCACCTCTAGCAACCTGCAGCAACCTCTAGCAACCTCTAGCAACCTGCAGCAACCTCCAGCAACCGCCAGCAACCTCCAGCAACCTCCAGCAACCTCTAGCAACCTCCAGCAACCTCTAGCAACCTGCAGCAACCTCCAGCAACATCCAGCAACCTCCAGCAACCTCCAGCAACCTCCAGCAACCTGCAGCAACCTGCAGCAACCTCTAGCAACCTCTAGCAACCTCTAGCAACCTCCAGCAACCTCTAGCAACCTCTAGCAACCTCCAGCAACCTCCAGCAACCTCCAGCAACCTCTAGGAACCTCTAGGAACCTCTAGGAACCTCTAGGAACCTCTAGCAACCTGCAGCAACCTCTAGCAACCTCCAGCAACACCCAGCAACATCCAACAACCTCTAGCAACCTCCAGCAACCTCTAGCAACCTCCAGCAACCTCTAGCAACCTCTAGCAACTTCCAGCAACCTCCAGCAACCTCTAGCAACCTCTAGCAACCTGCAGCAACCTCCAGCAACCTCCAGCAACCTCTAGCAACCTCTCGCAACCTCCAGCCACCTCTAGCAACCTCCAGCAACCTCTAGCAACCTCTAGCAACCTCCAGCAACGTCCAGCAACCTCCAGCAACCTCCATTAACCTCTAGCAACCTCCAGCCACCTCTAGCAACCTGCAGCAACCTCTAGGAACCTCTAGGAACCTCCAGCAACCTCTAGCAACCTCTAGCAACTTCCAGCAACCTCCAGCAACCTCTAGCAACCTGCAGCAACCTCCAGCAACCTCTAGCTACCTCTAGCAACCTCTAGCAACCTCCAGCAACCTCTAGCAACCTCCAGCAACCTCCAGCAACCTCCAGCAACCTCCAGCAACCTCTAGCAACCTCCAGCCACCTCTAGCAACCTCCAGCAACCTGCAGCAACCTCTAGCAACCTCCAGCAACCTCCAGCAACCTCCAGCAACCTCCAGCAACATCCAGCAACCTCCAGCAACCTCCAGCAACCTCCAGCAACCTCTAGCAACCTCCAGCCACCTCTAGCAACCTCCAGCAACCTGCAGCAACCTCTAGCAACCTCCAGCAACCTCTAGCAACCTCCAGCAACCTCCAGCAACATCCAGCAACCTCCAGCAACCTCCAGCAACCTCTAGCAACCTCCAGCAACCTCCAGCAACCTCCAGCAACCTCCAGCAACCTCCAGCAACCTCAAGCAACCTCCAGCAACCTCCAGCAACCTCTAGCAACCTCCAGCCACCTCTAGCAACCTCCAGCAACCTCCAGCAACCTCCAGCAACCTCTAGCAACCTCCAGCAACCTCCAGCAACCTCCAGCAACCTCCAGCAACCTCCAGCAACCTCCAGCAACCTCAAGCAACCTCCAGCAACCTCCAGCAACCTCTAGCAACCTCCAGCAACCTCTAGCAACCTCTAGCAACCTCCAGCAACCTCCAGTAACCTCTAGCAACCTCCAGCCACCTCGAGCAACCTCCAGCAACCTCTAGCAACCTCTAGCAACCTCTAGCAACCTCCAGCCACCTCTCGCAACCTCCAGCAACCTCTAGCAACCTCTAGCAACTTCCAGCAACCTCCAGCAACATCTAGCAACCTGCAGCAACCTCCAGCAACCTCCAGCAACCTCTAGCAACCTGCAGCAACCTCCAGCAACCTCCAGCAACCTCCAGCAACCTCTAGCAACCTCCAGCAACCTCCAGCAACCTCCAGCAACATCCAGCAACCTCCAGCAACCTCTAGCAACCTCTAGCAACCTCTAGCAACCTCCAGCAACCTCCAGCAACCTCCAGCAACCTCCAGCAACCTCCAGCAACCTCAAGCAACCTCCAGCAACCTCTAGCAACCTCCAGCCACCTCTAGCAACCTCCAGCAACCTGCAGCAACCTCTAGCAACCTCCAGCAACATCCAGCAACCTCCAGCAACCTCCAGCAACCTCCAGCAACCTCTAGCAACCTCCAGCAACCTCTAGCAACCTCTAGCAACCTCCAGCAACCTCCAGCAACCTCTAGCAACCTCCAGCAACCTCTAGCAACCTCCAGCAACCTCCAGCAACCTGCAGCAACCTGCAGCAACCTCTAGCAACCTCTAGCAACCTCTAGCAACCTCCAGCAACCTCCAGCAACCTCTAGGAACCTCTAGGAACCTCTAGGAACCTCTAGGAACCTCTAGCAACCTCTAGCAACCTGCAGCAACCTCCAGCAACCTCCAGCAACATCAAGCAACCTCTAGCAACCTCCAGCAACCTCTAGCAACCTCTAGCAACCTCCAGCAACCTCTAGCAACCTCCAGCAACCGCCAGTAACCTCTAGCAACCTCTAGCAACCTCCAGCCACCTCTAGCAACCTCTAGCAACCTCCAGCAACGTCCAGCAACCTCTAGCAACCTCCAGCCACCTCTAGCAACCTCTAGCAACCTCTAGCAACCTCTAGCAACCTCCAGCAACCTCCAGCAACCTCTAGGAACCTCTAGGAACCTCTAGGAACCTCTAGGAACCTCTAGGAACCTCTAGGAACCTCTAGCAACCTCTAGCAACCTGCAGCAACCTCCAGCAACCTCCAGCAACATCAAGCAACCTCTAGCAACCTCCAGCAACCTCTAGCAACCTCTAGCAACCTCCAGCAACCTCTAGCAACCTCCAGCAACCGCCAGTAACCTCTAGCAACCTCTAGCAACCTCCAGCCACCTCTAGCAACCTCTAGCAACCTCCAGCAACGTCCAGCAACCTCTAGCAACCTCCAGCCACCTCTAGCAACCTGCAGCAACCTCTAGCAACCTCCAGCAACCTCCAGCAACCGCCAGCAACCTCCAGCAACCTCCAGCAACCTCTAGCAACCTCTAGCAACCTGCAGCAACCTCCAGCAACCTCCAGCAACATCCAGCAACCTCCAGCAACCTCCAGCAACCTCTAGCAACCTCCAGCAACCTCCAGCAACCTCCAGCAACCTCTAGCAACCTCTAGCAACCTCCAGCCACCTCTAGCAACCTCCAGCAACCTCCAGCAACCTGCAGCAACCTCTAGCAACCTCTAGCAACCTCCAGCAACCTCTAGCAACCTCCAGCAACCTCTAGCAACCTCTAGGAACCTCTAGGAACCTCTAGCAACCTCTAGCAACCTCTAGCAACCTGCAGCAACCTCTAGCAACCTCCAGCAACATCCAACAACCTCTAGCAACCTCCAGCAACCTCTAGCAACCTCTAGCAACCTCCAGCCACCTCTAGCAACCTCCAGCAACCTCCAGCAACCTCTAGCAACCTCTAGCAACCTCTAGCAACCTCTAGCAACCTCTAGCAACCTCCAGCCACCTCTAGCAACCTCCAGCAACCTCTAGCAACCTCTAGGAACCTCTAGGAACCTCTAGCAACCTCTAGCAACCTCTAGCAACCTGCAGCAACCTCTAGCAACCTCCAGCAACATCCAACAACCTCTAGCAACCTCCAGTAACCTCTAGCAACCTCTAGCAACCTCCAGCCACCTCTAGCAACCTCCAGCAACCTCCAGCAACCTCTAGCAACCTCTAGCAACCTCTAGCAACCTCTAGCAACCTCTAGCAACCTCCAGCCACCTCTAGCAACCTCCAGCAACCTCCAGCAACCTCCAGCAACCTCTAGCAACCTCCAGCAACCTCTAGCAACCTCCAGCAACCTGCAGCAACCTCCAGCAACCTCCAGCAACATCCAGCAACCTCCAGCAACCTCTAGCAACCTCTAGCAACCTCTAGCAACCTCCAGCAACCTCCAGCAACCTCTAGCAACCTCTAGCAACCTCCAGCCACCTCTAGCAACCTCCAGCAACCTCCAGCAACCTCCAGCAACCTGCAGCAACCTCTAGCAACCTCCAGCAACCTCTAGCAACCTCTAGCAACCTCCAGCAACCTCTAGCAACCTCCAGCAACCTCCAGTAACCTCTAGCAACCTCTAGCAACCTCCAGCCACCTCTAGCAACCTCCAGCAACGTCCAGCAACCTCCATTAACCTCTAGCAACCTCTAGCAACCTCCAGCCACCTCTAGCAACCTGCAGCAACCTCTAGCAACCTGCAGCAACCTCCAGCAACCGCCAGCAACCTCCAGCAACCTCCAGCAACCTCCAGCAACCTCCAGCAACCTCTACAAACCTCTAGCAACCTGCAGCAACCACCAGCAACATCCAGCAACCTCCAGCAACCTCCAGCAACCTCTAGCAACCTCCAGCAACCTCCAGCAACCTCCAGCAACCTCTAGCAACCTCCAGCCACCTCTAGCAACCTCCAGCAACCTCCAGCAACCTCCAGCAACCTCCAGCAACCTGCAGCAACCTCTAGCAACCTCTAGCAACCTCCAGCAACCTCTAGCAACCTCTAGCAACCTCCAGCAACCTCTAGCAACCTCTAGCAACCTGCAGCAACCTCTAGCAACCTCCAGCAACATCCAACAACCTCTAGCAACCTCCAGCAACCTCTAGCAACCTCTAGGAACCTCCAGCAACCTCTAGCAACCTCTAGCAACCTCCAGCAACCTCCAGTAACCTCTAGCAACCTCTAGCAACCTCTAGCAACCTCCAGCCACCTCTAGCAACCTCCAGCAACCTCCAGCAACCTCTAGCAACCTCTAGCAACCTCCAGCCACCTCTAGCAACCTCCAGCAACCTCCAGCAACCTCCAGCAACCTCTAGCAACCTCTAGCAACCTCCAGCAACCTCTAGCAACCTCCAGCAACCTCCAGCAACCTCTAGGAACCTCTAGGAACCTCTAGCAACCTCTAGCAACCTGCAGCAACCTCTAGCAACCTCCAGCAACATCCAGCAACATCCAACAACCTCTAGCAACCTCCAGCAACCTCTAGCAACCTCTAGCAACCTCCAGCAACCTCTAGCAACCTCCAGCAACCTCCAGTAACCTCTAGCAACCTCCAGCCACCTCTAGCAACCTCCAGCAACCTCTAGCAACCTCCAGCCACCTCTAGCAACCTCCAGCAACCTCTAGCAACCTCTAGCAACCTGCAGCAACCTCTAGCAACCTCTAGGAACCTCTAGGAACCTCCAGCGACCTCTAGCAACTTCCAGCAACCTCCAGCAACCTCTAGCAACCTGCAGCAACCTCCAGCAACATCCAGCAACCTCCAGCAACCTCCAGCAACCTCTAGCAACCTCCAGCAACCTCCAGCAACCTCTAGCAACCTCTAGCAACCTCCAGCCACCTCTAGCAACCTCCAGCAACCTGCAGCAACCTCTAGCAACCTGCAGCAACCTCTAGCAACCTCCAGCAACATCCAGCAACCTCCAGCAACCTCTAGCAACCTCTAGCAACCTCTAGCAACCTCCAGCAACCTCTAGCAACCTCCAGCAACCTCCAGCAACCTCCAGCAACCTCTAGCAACCTCTAGCAACCTCCAGCAACCTGCAGCAACCTCTAGCAACCTCCAGCAACCTCCAGCAACATCCAGCAACCTCCAGCAACCTCTAGCAACCTCCAGCAACCTCTAGCAACCTCTAGCAACCTCTAGCAACCTCCAGCAACCTCCAGCAACCTGCAGCAACCTGCAGCAACCTCTAGCAACCTCTAGCAACCTCCAGCAACCTCTAGCAACCTCTAGCAACCTCCAGCCACCTCTAGCAACCTCCAGCAACCTCCAGCAACCTGCAGCAACCTGCAGCAACCTCTAGCAACCTCTAGCAACCTCCAGCAACCTCTAGCAACCTCCAGCAACCTCTAGGAACCTCTAGGAACCTCTAGCAACCTGCAGCAACCTCCAGCAACCTCCAGCAACATCCAGCAACATCCAGCAACCTCTAGCAACCTCTAGCAACCTCCAGCAACCTCCAGCAACCTCCAGCAACGTCCAGCAACCTCCAGCAACCTCCAGCAACCACTAGCAACCTCTAGCAACCTCTAGCGACCTCTAGCAACCTCTAGCAACCTCCAGCAACCTCCAGCAACCTCCAGCAACCTCTAGCAACCTGCAGCAACCTCTCGCAACCTCCAGCAACCTCTAGCAACCTGCAGCAACCTGCAGCAACCTCTAGCAACCTCTAGGAACCTCAAGGAACCTCCAGCGACCTCTAGCAACTTCCAGCAACCTCCAGCAACCTCTAGCAACCTCTAGCAACCTCCAGCCACCTCTAGCAACCTCCAGCAACCTCCAGCAACCTCTAGCAACCTCTAGCAACCTCCAGCAACCTCCAGCAACCTCTAGGAACCTCTAGGAACCTCTAGCAACCTCTAGCAACCTGCAGCAACCTCTAGCAACCTCCAGCAACATCCAGCAACATCCAACAACCTCTAGCAACCTCCAGCAACCTCTAGCAACCTCTAGCAACCTCCAGCAACCTCTAGCAACCTCCAGCAACCTCCAGTAACCTCTAGCAACCTCCAGCCACCTCTAGCAACCTCCAGCAACCTCTAGCAACCTCCAGCCACCTCTAGCAACCTCCAGCAACCTCTAGCAACCTCTAGCAACCTGCAGCAACCTCTAGCAACCTCTAGGAACCTCTAGGAACCTCCAGCGACCTCTAGCAACTTCCAGCAACCTCCAGCAACCTCTAGCAACCTCTAGCAACCTGCAGCAACCTCCAGCAACATCCAGCAACCTCCAGCAACCTCCAGCAACCTCTAGCAACCTCTAGCAACCTCTAGCAACCTCTAGCAACCTCCAGCAACCTCCAGCAACCTCCAGCAACCTCTAGCAACCTCCAGCAACCTCTAGCAACCTCTAGCTACCTCCAGCCACCTCTAGCAACCTCCAGCAACCTGCAGCAACCTCTAGCAACCTGCAGCAACCTCTAGCAACCTCCAGCAACCTCCAGCAACATCCAGCAACCTCCAGCAACCTCTAGCAACCTCTAGCAACCTCCAGCAACCTCTAGCAACCTCCAGCAACCTCCAGCAACCTCCAGCAACCTCCAGCAACCTCTAGCAACCTCTAGCAACCTCCAGCAACCTGCAGCAACCTCTAGCAACCTCCAGCAACCTCCAGCAACATCCAGCAACCTCCAGCAACCTCTAGCAACCTCCAGCAACCTCTAGCAACCTCTAGCAACCTCCAGCCACCTCTAGCAACCTCCAGCAACCTCCAGCAACCTGCAGCAACCTGCAGCAACCTCTAGCAACCTCTAGCAACCTCCAGCAACCTCTAGCAACCTCTAGCAACCTCCAGCCACCTCTAGCAACCTCCAGCAACCTCCAGCAACCTGCAGCAACCTGCAGCAACCTGCAGCAACCTCTAGCAACCTCTAGCAACCTCCAGCAACCTCTAGCAACCTCCAGCAACCTCTAGGAACCTCTAGGAACCTCTAGCAACCTGCAGCAACCTCCAGCAACCTCCAGCAACATCCAGCAACATCCAGCAACCTCTAGCAACCTCTAGCAACCTCCAGCAACCTCCAGCAACCTCCAGCAACCTCCAGCAACCTCCAGCAACCTCCAGCAACCACTAGCAACCTCTAGCAACCTCTAGCGACCTCTAGCAACCTCTAGCAACCTCCAGCAACCTCCAGCAACCTCCAGCAACCTGTAGCAACCTGCAGCAACCTCTCGCAACCTCCAGCAACCTCTAGCAACCTGCAGCAACCTGCAGCAACCTCTAGCAACCTCTAGGAACCTCTAGGAACCTCCAGCAACATCCAGCAACCTCCAGCAACCTCTAGCAACCTCCAGCAACCTCTAGCAACCTCTAGCAACCTCCAGCCACCTCCAGCAACCTCCAGCAACCTCCAGCAACCTGCAGCAACCTGCAGCAACCTCTAGCAACCTCTAGGAACCTCTAGGAACCTCCAGCAACCTCTAGCAACCTCTAGCAACCTGCAGCAACCTCCAGCAACATCCAGCAACCTCCAGCAACCTCCAGCAACCTCTAGCAACCTCTAGCAACCTCTAGCAACCTCCAGCAACCTCCAGCAACTTCTAGCAACCTCTAGCAACCTCCAGCAACCTGCAGCAACCTCTAGCAACCTCCAGCAACCTCCAGCAACATCCAGCAACCTCCAGCAACCTCTAGCAACCTCTAGCAACCTCCAGCCACCTCTAGCAACCTCTAGCAACCTCCAGCAACCTCCAGCAACCTGCAGCAACCTGCAGCAACCTCTAGCAACCTCTAGCAACCTCCAGCAACCTCTAGCAACCTCTAGCAACCTCCAGCCACCTCTAGCAACCTCCAGCAACCTCCAGCAACCTGCAGCGACCTGCAGCAACCTGCAGCAACCTCTAGCAACCTCTAGCAACCTCCAGCAACCTCTAGCAACCTCCAGCAACCTCTAGGAACCTCTAGGAACCTCTAGCAACCTGCAGCAACCTCCAGCAACCTCCAGCAACCTCCAGCAACCTCCAGCAACGTCCAGCAACCTCCAGCAACCTCCAGCAACCACTAGCAACCTCTAGCAACCTCTAGCGACCTCTAGCAACCTCTAGCAACCTCCAGCAACCTCCAGCAACCTCTAGCAACCTGCAGCAACCTCTCGCAACCTCCAGCAACCTCTAGCAACCTGCAGCAACCTCTAGCAACCTCCAGCAAGCTCTAGCAACCTCTAGCAACCTCCAGCAACCTCCAGCAACCTCCAGCAACCTCCAGCAACCTCCAGCAACCTCTAGCAACCTCCAGCAACCTCCAGCAACCTCTAGCAACCTCCAGCAACCTCTAGCAACCTCCAGCCACCTCTAGCAACCTCCAGCAACCTGCAGCAACCTCTAGCAACCTCCAGCAACCTCCAGCAACATCCAGCAACCTCTAGCAACCTCCAGCAACCTCCAGCAACCTCTAGCAACCTCCAGCAACCTCCAGTAACCTCTAGCAACCTCTAGCAACCTCTAGCAACCTCCAGCCACCTCTAGCAACCTCCAGCAACCTCCAGCAACCTCTAGCAACCTCTAGCAACCTCCAGCAACCTCTAGCAACCTCCAGCAACCTCCAGCAACCTCTAGGAACCTCTAGCAACCTCTAGCAACCTGCAGCAACCTCTAGCAACCTCCAGCAACATCCAGCAACATCCAACAACCTCTAGCAACCTCCAGCAACCTCTAGCAACCTCCAGCAACCTCTAGCAACCTCTAGCAACCTCCAGCAACCTCCAGTAACCTCTAGCAACCTCCAGCCACCTCTAGCAACCTCCAGCAACCTCTAGCAACCTCCAGCCACCTCTAGCAACCTCCAGCAACCTCTAGCAACCTCTAGCAACCTGCAGCAACCTCTAGCAACCTCTAGGAACCTCTAGGAACCTCCAGCGACCTCTAGCAACTTCCAGCAACCTCCAGCAACCTCTAGCAACCTCTAGCAACCTGCAGCAACCTCCAGCAACATCCAGCAACCTCCAGCAACCTCCAGCAACCTCCAGCAACCTCTAGCAACCTCTAGCAACCTCTAGCAACCTCTAGCAACCTCTAGCAACCTCCAGCAACCTCCAGCAACCTCCAGCAACCTCTAGCAACCTCCAGCAACCTCTAGCAACCTCTAGCAACCTCCAGCCACCTCTAGCAACCTCCAGCAACCTGCAGCAACCTCTAGCAACCTGCAGCAACCTCTAGCAACCTCCAGCAACATCCAGCAACCTCCAGCAACCTCTAGCAACCTCTAGCAACCTCCAGCAACCTCTAGCAACCTCCAGCAACCTCCAGCAACCTCCAGCAACCTCTAGCAACCTCTAGCAACCTCCAGCAACCTGCAGCAACCTCTAGCAACCTCCAGCAACATCCAGCAACCTCCAGCAACCTCTAGCAACCTCGAGCAACCTCTAGCAACCTCTAGCAACCTCCAGCCACCTCTAGCAACCTCCAGCAACCTCCAGCAAACTGCAGCAACCTGCAGCAACCTCTAGCAACCTCTAGCAACCTCCAGCAACCTCTAGCAACCTCTAGCAACCTCCAGCCACCTCTAGCAACCTCCAGCAACCTCCAGCAACCTGCAGCAACCTGCAGCAACCTGCAGCAACCTCTAGCAACCTCCAGCAACCTCTAGCAACCTCCAGCAACCTCTAGGAACCTCTAGGAACCTCCAGCAACCTCCAGCAACATCCAGCAACATCCAGCAACCTCTAGCAACCTCTAGCAACCTCCAGCAACCTCCAGCAACGTCCAGCAACCTCCAGCAACCTCCAGCAACCACTAGCAACCTCTAGCAACCTCTAGCGACCTCTAGCAACCTCTAGCAACCTCCAGCAACCTCCAGCAACCTCTAGCAACCTGCAGCAACCTCTCGCAACCTCCAGCAACCTCTAGCAACCTGCAGCAACCTGCAGCAACCTCTAGCAACCTCCAGCAACCTCTAGCAACCTCTAGCAACCTCCAGCAACCTCCAGCAACCTCCAGCAACCTCCAGCAACCTCTAGCAACCTCCAGCAACCTCCAGCAACCTCTAGCAACCTCCAGCAACCTCTAGCAACCTCCAGCCACCTCTAGCAACCTCCAGCAACCTGCAGCAACCTCTAGCAACCTCCAGCAACCTCCAGCAACATCCAGCAACCTCTAGCAACCTCTAGCAACCTCCAGCAACCTCCAGCAACCTCTAGCAACCTCTAGCAACCTCCAGCCACCTCTAGCAACCTCCAGCAACCTGCAGCAACCTGCAGCAACCTCTAGCAACCTCTAGCAACCTCCAGCAACCTCTAGCAACCTCTAGCAACCTCCAGCAACCTCCAGCAACCTCTAGCAACCTCTAGCAACCTCTAGGAACCTCTAGCAACCTGCAGCAACCTCCAGCAACCTCCAGCAACATCCAGCAACATCCAGCAACCTCTAGCAACCTCTAGCAACCTCCAGCAACCTCCAGCAACCTCCAGCAACGTCCAGCAACGTCCAGCAACCACTAGCAACCTCTAGCAACCTCTAGCGACCTCTAGCAACCTCGAGCAACCTCCAGCAACCTCCAGCAACCTCCAGCAACCACTAGCAACCTCTAGCAACCTCTAGCGACCTCTAGCAACCTCCAGCAACCTCCAGCAACCTCCAGCAACCTCCAGCAACCTCTAGCAACCTGCAGCAACCTCTCGCAACCTCCAGCAACCTCTAGCAACCTCCAGCAACCTCTAGCAACCTGCAGCAACCTCTCGCAACCTGCAGCAACCTCTAGCAACCTCCAGCAACCTCTAGCAACCTCCAGCAACCTCTAGCAACCTCCAGCAACCTCTAGCAACCTCCAGCAACCTGCAGCAACCTCCAGCAACCTGCAGCAACCTCTCGCAACCTCCAGCAACCTCTAGCAACCTCCAGCAACCTCTAGCAACCTCCAGCAACCTCTAGCAACCTCCAGCAACCTCCAGCAACCTCTAGCAACCTCCAGCAACCTGCAGCAACCTCCAGCAACCTCTAGCAACCTCCAGCAACCTGCAGCAACCTCCAGCAACCTCTAGCAACCTCCAGCAACCTCTAGCAACCTCCAGTAACCTCCAGCAACCTCTAGCAACCTCCAGCAACCTCTAGCAACCTCTAGCAACCTCCAGCCACCTCTAGCAACCTCCAGCAACCTGCAGCAACCTCTAGCAACCTGCAGCAACCTCTAGCAACCTCTAGCAACCTCTAGCAACCTCTAGCAACCTCCAGCAACCTCTAGGAACCTCTAGGAACCTCTAGGAACCTCTAGGAACCTCTAGGAACCTCTAGGAACCTCTAGGAACCTCTAGGAACCTCTAGCAACCTGCAGCAACCTCCAGCAACATCCAGCAACCTCTAGCAACCTCCAACAACCTCTAGCAACCTCCAGCAACCTCCAGCAACGTCCAGCAACGTCCAGCAACGTCCAGCAACCTCTAGCAACCTCTAGCAACCTCTAGCAACCTCTAGCAACCTCCAGCAACCTCCAGCAACCTCCAGCAACCTCCAGCAACCTCCAGCAACCTCCAGCAACCTCTAGCAACCTGCAGCAACCTCTCGCAACCTCCAGCAACCACTAGCAACCTCCAGCAAGCTCTAGCAACCTCTAGCAACCTCTAGCAACCTCCAGCAACCTGCAGCAACCTCCAGCAACCTCTAGCAACCTCTAGCAACCTCCAGCAACCTCTAGCAACCTCCAGCAACCTCTAGCAACCTCTAGCAACCTCTAGCAACCTCTAGCAACCTCTAGCAACCTCTAGCAACCTCTAGCAACCTCCAGCAACCTCCAGCAACCTCCAGCAACCTCTAGCAACCTGCAGCAACCTCTCGCAACCTCCAGCAACCTCTAGCAACCTCCAGCAACCTCTAGCAACCTCTAGCAACCTCCAGCAACCTCCAGCAACCTGCAGCAACCTCCAGCAACCTGCAGCAACCTCTCGCAACCTCCAGCAACCTCTAGCAACCTCCAGCAACCTCTAGCAACCTCCAGCAACCTCTAGCAACCTCCAGCAACCTCCAGCAACCTCTAGCAACCTCCAGCAACCTCGAGCAACCTCTAGCCACCTCTAGGAACCTCTAGGAACCTCTAGCAACCTCTAGCAACCTGCAGCAACCTCCAGCAACATCCAGCAACCTCTAGCAACCTCCAGCAACCTCCAGCAACCTCCAGCAACGTCCAGCAACGTCCAGCAACGTCCAGCAACGTCCAGCAACATCCAGCAACATCCAGCAACCTCTAGCAACCTCCAGCAACCTCTAGCAACCTCTAGCAACCTCCAGCAACCTCCAGCAACCTCCAGCAACCTCCAGCAACGTCCAGCAACGTCCAGCAACCTCCAGCAACCTCCAGCAACCTCTAGCAACCTCTAGCAACCTCTAGCAACCTGTAGCAACCTCTAGCAACCTCTAGCAACCTCCAGCAACCTCTAGCAACCTGCAGCAACCTCTCGCAACCTCCAGCAACCTCCAGCAACCTGCAGCAACCTCTCGCAACATCCAGCAACCTCTAGCAACCTCCAGCAACCTCTAGCAACCTCTAGCAACCTGCAGCAACCTCTCGCAACCTCCAGCAACCTCTAGCAACCTCCAGCAACCTCTAGCAACCTCTAGCAACCTCTAGCAACCTCCAGCAACCTCTAGCAAACTCCGGCAACCTCTAGCAACCTCCAGCAACCTCCAGCAACCTCTAGCAACCTCTAGCAACCTCTCGCAACCTCCAGCAACCTCTAGCAACCTCCAGCAACCTCCAGCAACCTCTAGCAACCTCCAGCAACCTCTAGCAACCTCCAGCAACCTCCAGCCACCTCTAGCAACCTCCAGCAACCTCCAGCAACGTCCAGGAACCTCCAGCAACCTGCAGCAACCTGGAGCAACCTCTAGCAACCTCCAGCAACCTCTAGCAACCTCTAGCAACCTCTAGCAACCTCCAGCAACCTCCAGCAACCTCTAGCAACCTCTAGGAACCTCTAGGAACCTCTAGGAACCTCTAGGAACCTCTAGCAACCTGCAGCAACCTGCAGCAACCTCCAGCAACATCCAGCAACCTCTAGCAACCTCCAGCAACCTCCAGCAACCTCCAGCAACGTCCAGCAACGTCCAGCAACCTCTAGCAACCTCTAGCAACCTCCAGCAACCTCCAGCAACCTCTAGCAACCTGCAGCAACCTCTCGCAACCTCCAGCAACCTCTAGCAACCTCCAGCAACCGCTAGCAACCTCTAGCAACCTCTAGCAACCTCTAGCAACCTCTAGCAACCTCCAGCAACCTCTAGCAACCTCTCGCAACCTCCAGCAACCTCTAGCAACCTCCAGCAACCTCTAGCAACCTGCAGCAACCTCTCGCAACATCCAGCAACCTCTAGCAACCTCCAGCAACCTCCAGCAACCTTTAGCAACCTGCAGCAACCTCTCGCAACCTCCAGCAACCTCTAGCAACCTCCAGCAACCTCTAGCAACCTCTAGCAACGTCTAGCAACCTCTAGCAACCTCCAGCAACCTCCAGCAACCTCTAGCAAACTCCAGCAACCTCTAGCAACCTCCAGCAACCTCCAGCAACCTGCAGCAACCTCTTGCAACCTCTAGCAACCTCCAGCAACCTCCAGCAACCTCTAGCAACCTCTAGCAACGTCTAGCAACCTCTAGCAACCTCCAGCAACCTCTAGCAAACTCCAGCAACCTCTAGCAACCTCCAGCAACCTCTAGCAACCTCTAGCAACGTCTAGCAACCTCTAGCAACCTCCAGCAACCTCTAGCAAACTCCAGCAACCTCTAGCAACCTCCAGCAACCTCCAGCAACCTGCAGCAACCTCTAGCAACCTCTAGCAACCTCTCGCAACCTCCAGCAACCTCTAGCAACCTCCAGCAACCTCCAGCAACCTGCAGCAACCTCTAGCAACCTCCAGCAACCTCTAGCAACCTCCAGCAACCTCCAGCAACGTCCAGGAACCTCCAGCAACCTGCAGCAACCTGCAGCAACCTCTAGCAACCTCCAGCAACCTCTAGCAACCTCTAGCAACCTCTAGCAACCTCCAGCAACCTCCAGCAACCTCCAGCAACCTCTAGCAACCTCTAGCAACCTCTAGCAACCTCTAGGAACCTCTAGGAACCTCTAGGAACCTCTAGGAACCTCTAGCAACCTGCAGCAACCTGCAGCAACCTCCAGCAACATCGAGCAACCTCTAGCAACCTCCAGCAACCTCCAGCAACCTCCAGCAACGTCCAGCAACGTCCAGCAACCTCTAGCAACCTCTAGCAACCTCCAGCAACCTCCAGCAACCTCTAGCAACCTGCAGCAACCTCTCGCAACCTCCAGCAACCTCTAGCAACCTCCAGCAACCGCTAGCAACCTCTAGCAACCTCTAGCAACCTCTAGCAACCTCCAGCAACCTCTAGCAACCTCTCGCAACCTCCAGCAACCTCTAGCAACCTCCAGCAACCTCTAGCAACCTGCAGCAACCTCTCGCAACATCCAGCAACCTCTAGCAACCTCCAGCAACCTCCAGCAACCTTTAGCAACCTGCAGCAACCTCTCGCAACCTCCAGCAACCTCTAGCAACCTCCAGCAACCTCTAGCAACCTCTAGCAACGTCTAGCAACCTCTAGCAACCTCCAGCAACCTCCAGCAACCTCTAGCAAACTCCAGCAACCTCTAGCAACCTCCAGCAACCTCCAGCAACCTGCAGCAACCTCTAGCAACCTCTAGCAACCTCCAGCAACCTCTAGCAACCTCCAGCAACCTCCAGCAACCATCAGCAACCTGCAGCAACCTCTAGCAACCTCCAGCAACCTCCAGCCACCTCTAGCAACCTCCAGCAACCTCCAGCAACCTGCAGCAACCTCTAGCAACCTCCAGCAACCTCTAGCAACCTCTAGGAACCTCTAGAAACCTCTAGGAACCTCTAGGAACCTCTGGGAACCTCTAGCAACCTGCAGCAACCTGCAGCAACCTCCAGCAACCTCCAGCAACATCCAGCAACCTCTAGCAACCTCCAGCAACCTCCAGCAACGTCCAGCAACGTCCAGCAACGTCCAGCAACCTCTAGCAACCTCTAGCAACCTCCAGCAACCTCCAGCAACCTCTAGCAACCTGCAGCAACCTCTCGCAACCTCCAGCAACCTCTAGCAACCTCCAGCAACCTCTAGCAACCTCTAGCAACCTCTAGCAACCTCTAGCAACCTCCAGCAACCTCTAGCAACCTGCAGCAACCTCTCGCAACCTCCAGCAACCTCTAGCAACCTCCAGCAACCTCTAGCAACCTCGAGCAACCTCTAGCAACCTGCAGCAACCTCTCGCAACCTCCAGCAACCTCTAGTAACCTCCAGCAACCTCTAGCAACCTGCAGCAACCTCTCGCAACCTCCAGCAACCTCTAGCAACCTCCAGCAACCTCTAGCAACCTCCAGCAACCTCTAGCAACCTCCAGCAACCTGCAGCAACCTGCAGCAACCTCTAGCAACCTCCAGCAACCTCTAGCAACCTCCAGCAACCTCCAGCAACCTCTAGCAACCTCTAGCAACCTCTAGCAACCTCCAGCCACCTGCAGCAACCTCCAGCAACCTCTAGCAACCTCCAGCAACCTCCAGCAACGTCCAGCAACGTCCAGCAACCTCCAGCAACCTCTAGCAACCTCTAGCAACCTCTAGCAACCTCCAGCAACCTCCAGCAACCTCTAGCAACCTGCAGCAACCTCTCGCAACCTCTAGCAACCTCCAGCCACCTCTAGCAACCTCCAGCAACCTGCAGCAACCTCCAGCAACCTGCAGCAACCTCTAGCAACCTCCAGCAACCTCTAGCAACCTCTAGCAACCTCCAGCCACCTCTAGCAACCTCCAGCAACCTGCAGCAACCTGCAGCAACCTCTAGCAACCTCCAGCAACCTCTAGCAACCTCCAGCAACCTCTAGCAACCTCTAGCAACCTCCAGCAACCTCTAGCAACCTCTAGCAACCTCCAGCCACCTCTAGCAACCTCCAGCAACCTCTAGCAACCTCCAGCAACCTCTAGCAACCTCTAGCAACCTCTAGCAACCTCTAGCAACCTCTAGCAACCTCCAGCAACCTCCAGCAACCTCCAGCAACCTCTAGCAACCTCTAGGAACCTCTAGGAACCTCTAGCAACCTCTAGCAACCTGCAGCAACCTGCAGCAACATCCAGCAACATCCAGCAACCTCCAACAACCTCTAGCAACCTCCAGCAACGTCCAGCAACGTCCAGCAACCTCTAGCAACCTCTAGCAACCTCTAGCAACCTCTAGCAACCTCTAGCAACCTCCAGCAACCTCCAGCAACCTCCAGCAACCTCTAGCAACCTGCAGCAACCTCTCGCAACCTCCAGCAACCTCTAGCAACCTCCAGCAACCTCTAGCAACCTCTAGCAACCTGCAGCAACCTCTCGCAACCTCCAGCAACCTCTAGCAACCTCCAGCAACCTCTAGCAACCTCAAGCAACGTCTAGCAACCTCTAGCAACCTCTAGCAACCTCCAGCAACCTCTAGCAAACTCCAGCAACCTCTAGCAACCTCCAGCAACCTCCAGCAACCTGCAGCAACCTCTAGCAACCTCTAGCAACCTCCAGCAACCTCCAGCAACCTCCAGCAACCTGCAGCAACCTCTAGCAACCTCCAGCAACCTCTAGCAACCTCCAGCAACCTCCAGCCACCTCTAGCAACCTCCAGCAACGTCCAGGAACCTCCAGCAACCTGCAGCAACCTCTAGCAACCTCTAGCAACCTCTAGCAACCTCTAGCAACCTCTAGCAACCTCCAGCAACCTCCAGCAACCTCTAGGAACCTCTAGGAACCTCTAGGAACCTCTAGCAACCTGCAGCAACCTGCAGCAACCTGCAGCAACCTCCAGCAACCTCTAGCAACCTCCAGCAACCTCCAGCAACCTCCAGCAACCTCCAGCAACGTCCAGCAACGTCCAGCAACGTCCAGCAACGTCCAGCAACCTCTAGCAACCTCTAGCAACCTCCAGCAACCTCCAGCAACCTCTAGCAACCTGCAGCAACCTCTCGCAACCTCCAGCAACCTCTAGCAACCTCCAGCAACCTCTAGCAACCTCTAGCAACCTCTAGCAACCTCCAGCAACCTCTAGCAACGTGCAGCAACCTCTCGCAACCTCCAGCAACCTCTAGCAACCTCCAGCAACCTCTAGCAACCTGCAGCAACCTCTCGCAACATCCAGCAACCTCTAGCAACCTCCAGCAACCTCCAGCAACCTCTAGCAACCTGCAGCAACCTCTCGCAACCTCCAGCAACCTCTAGCAACCTCTAGCAACGTCTAGCAACCTCCAGCAACCTCCAGCAACCTCTAGCAAACTCCAGCAACCTCTAGCAACCTCCAGCAACCTCCAGCAACCTGCAGCAACCTCTAGCAACCTCTAGCAACCTCCAGCAACCTCCAGCAACCATCAGCAACCTGCAGCAACCTCTAGCAACCTCCAGCAACCTCCAGCCACCTCTAGCAACCTCCAGCAACCTCCAGCAACCTCCAGCAACCTCTAGCAACCTCCAGCAACCTCTAGCAACCTCCAGCAACCTCTAGCAACCTCTAGGAACCTCTAGAAACCTCTAGGAACCTCTAGGAACCTCTGGGAACCTCTAGCAACCTGCAGCAACCTGCAGCAACCTCCAGCAACCTCCAGCAACATCCAGCAACCTCTAGCAACCTCCAGCAACCTCCAGCAACGTCCAGCAACGTCCAGCAACGTCCAGCAACCTCTAGCAACCTCTAGCAACCTCCAGCAACCTCTAGCAACCTCTAGCAACCTGCAGCAACCTCTCGCAACCTCCAGCAACCTCTAGCAACCTCCAGCAACCTCTAGCAACCTCTAGCAACCTCCAGCAACCTGCAGCAACCTCTCGCAACCTCCAGCAACCTCTAGCAACCTCCAGCAACCTCTAGCAACCTCTAGCAACCTCCAGCAACCTCCAGCAACCTCTAGCAACCTGCAGCAACCTCTCGCAACCTCCAGCAACCTCTAGTAACCTCCAGCAACCTCTAGCAACCTCTAGTAGAGGAGGCATAGCAAACGGAAATCCCTAACAAAATTTTGTCTCCGAAATTATTTTGGCCAATTTTCTCCCGAAAAACCTAGAAACCAGACCCACCGCACATCGAGAATGTCATTTTTCGGTGATTTCTGGGGTCTGGGGGCCTTTTGCCACCCTCCCGTGCCTCATCATGTGTTGATCCCTCCTTTATTAATTGTCAGGTAGGTAACCCTGCACGGGTGTTGTCACCGTTGATCACTCTTTATTAACTGTTAGGCGGGTAAACCCTGCACGGGTGTTGTCACTGTTGATCGCTCTTTACTAATTGTTAGGCGGGTTAACCCTGCACGGGTGTTGAGCCCTCTTTGTTAATTGTCAAGTGGGTAACCCTGCACGGGTGTTGTCACTGGTGATCACTCTTTACTAATTGTTAGGCGGGTTAACCCTGCACGGGTCCTGGCCCGTGCCTGTGTGTGTTGGGGGGGGGGGGGGGGTAGTGAAATAGAAGTAGAAGGGAGCGGAGCACAAGAATGGTGTGTTGGGGGGTGGGGGAGCTCTTTCCAACATGTCCGCATCTGCATTAAAACCTATTGTCTCTTTGTGCCCCTCACCACTCAACCATAAAGGTTGCCCTGCCTTGGGAACAGGGAATGGGGTTTAACACGTGTGGCGGTCCTGTTGGATGGAGTGCACATGGAACAGTATGGTGTGGGAATGTATCGTGACTTGTGAAAGGGAGAGTGGGTGGGGGTGGGGGCGGGGGGGGGGGGGGGGGGCGGGGGGCTTCCTTCAGCGATTCCAGTGAGCTGCAATCCCAAGGCTGTCCTTTCAAACGCTTGCCAAGGCGTACGCCGTTTAGGTGTGGACTATTGAAATAAAAGGAAAACGAGGCTTTGGAAAAAGCCAAACTGATCGAATGGAAGATTGAAGGATGGGCAAAGTTTGTTGAAAGTAACATGGGGGGGGGGGGCAGTCAAGAAGTGGGGGCTTGATTGTCGAGAGTGAATGGAGCGTCACGCAACGCGTCCATCGCAGTCGCAACGGGGGAGTCGGTGTTGGCGTGGGAGGCGGAGTCAACGGGGCAGGCGGAGTCGGCGAGGTCGGCGAGGTCATCGAGGCTGGCGAGGTCGGCAGGGTCACTGCACACAGAAGAACCAATGTCGACATCGTCGGCGGGACTCGTCGGAGACGTCGGTGGGAGCGCGGCAGGCAGAGGTTTCGGCGGCACGGGAGTCGGTGACGGAGGCGCCTCAGGCTCGTCGTTGCCAGCAGCAGCAGGACCCCGCGTGACCGCCGAGATCACGCTCTGCGAGACGGGATCCGCATCCTCGGGGTGGGGGAGGAGCGCCGCCTGATCAGCGAGATCATCGGGCTCACCCAGAGGAGCGATCAGGACATCGTCGGGGAAGCAGCGGCCCGGGGACGAAGCAGTCAACTGCCGGATTGCCTCTTCGGAGGAGAGGGGATTGGGCCGACGGATATCTGCCAAGCAATACATCTTCTGCACGCCGTTTGAGGTCCGGCTCGTTACGGGTTTCGGCCATCCTGCGTTGCGGAGAAGCGCACCCGCGACCTTCCCCGTAGTCTCGTCTGGGATACCCTGCAGCTTGCACGCTTCCGCGAAGGTAACCAAGCCGGACATTATCAGAAGCTGTGGAACGTGCCAGTGCCTGCAGTGGGTTAGTGCTGTGTGAGCAACGTAGGTGCAGCAAAGTTAAAGTTAAGCAGTCTGCTGAGGGGTCCGCACACAACATCTGGGAGGCACGCAGAGTGACCGAGAGTGGAGGGGGCAAGGGGAGACACCGTTCTGTTTCGGTTACAATCGGTTACATGCCAAGAACAATCGGTTACAATCGGTTACATGCCAAGAACGATCGGTTACAATCGGTTACATGCCAAGAACAATCGGTTACAATCGGTTACAATCGGTTACATGACGAGGGCAATCGGTTACAATCGGTTACATGCCAAGAACAATCAGTTACAATCGGTTACATGCCAAGAACGATCGGTTACAATCGGTTACATGACGAGAACAATCGGTTACAATCGGTTACATGCCGAGAACAATCGGTTACAATCGGTTACATGCCAAGAACGATCGGTTACAATCGGTTACATGCCGAGAACAATCGGTTACAATCGGTTACAGGCCAAGAACAATCGGTTACAGGCCAAGAACAATCGGTTACAATCGGTTACATGCCAAGAACGATCGGTTACAATCGGTTACATGACGAGGACAATCGGTTACAATCGGTTACATGCCGAGAACAATCGGTTACAGGCCAAGAACAATCGGTTACAATCGGTTACATGCCAAGAACGATCGGTTACAATCGGTTACATGCCAAGAACAATCAGTTACAATCGGTTACATGACGAGAACAATCGGTTACAATCGGTTACATGCCAAGAACGATCGGTTACAATCGGTTACATGCCAAGAACAATCAGTTACAATCGGTTACATGCCAAGAACGATCGGTTACAATCGGTTACATGCCGAGAACAATCGGTTACAATCGGTTACATGCCAAGAACGATCGGTTACAATCGGTTACATGACGAGGACAATCGGTTACAATCGGTGACATGCCGAGAACAATCGGTTACAATCGGTTACATGCCGAGAACAATCAGTTACAATCGGTTACATGCCAAGAACGATCGGTTACAATCGGTTACATGACGAGGACAATCGGTTACAATCGGTTACATGCCGAGAACAATCGGTTACAATCGGTTACATGCCAAGAACGATCGGTTACAATCGGTTACATGACGAGGGCAATCGGTTACAATCGGTTACATGCCGAGAACAATCGGTTACAATCGGTTACAGGCCAAGAACAATCGGTTACAATCGGTTACATGCCGAGAACAATCAGTTACAATCGGTTACATGCCAAGAACGATCGGTTACAATCGGTTACATGACGAGGACAATCGGTGACAATCGGTTACATGCCAAGAACAATCGGTTACAGGCCAAGAACAATCGGTTACAATCGGTTACATGCCGAGAACAATCGGTTACAATCGGTTACATGCCAAGAACGATCGGTTACAATCGGTTACATGACGAGGACAATCGGTGACAATCGGTTACATGCCAAGAACAATCGGTTACAATCGGTTACAGGCCAAGAACGATCGGTTACAATCGGTTACATGACGAGGACAATCGGTTACAATCGGTTACATGCCAAGAACGATCGGTTACAATCGGTTACATGACGAGGACAATCGGTGACAATCGGTTACATGCCAAGAACAATCGGTTACAATCGGTTACATGACGAGGACAATCGGTGACAATCGGTTACATGCCAAGAACGATCGGTTACAATCGGTTACATGACGAGGACAATCGGTTACAATCGGATACATGCCAAGAACAATCGGTTACAATCGGTTACATGCCGAGAACAATCGGTTACAGTCGGTGACCTACCGAGAACAATCTCGCATCCTGGAGCAACCTATTGGCAGACCGTCCACAACCGTCTACAGACGAAAAAGAGACGTACCGTCCCCATCGTGACCAACTGGGGGTGTTTTTTGGGTGTGGACGGTCCGCCCGCAGCCTAGCAACCTCCAGTAACCTCTTGGCAGACCGTCCACAGCCGTCCACAACCATCCACAGCCATCCACAGCCGTCCACAACCGTCCACAGGTGAAAAAGTGCCAGAACACCCCAATATTGACCACCTGGGGGTGATTTTTGGGTGTGGACGGTCTGCCTGAGGCCGTAGAATGCGAAAAAACCGATTTTGGTACTCTATTGGCCTGTGGTGGCCCGTAGAAATGGAGTGTTTGCGATTTTGAGCCATTTTCCTAAGGAAACTGGCCCAGTTGGCTGGAAAATGTGAATTTTTGAATTTAAAATGCAACATCGAGCATTTAGAGAGTGTGGACGGTTGTGGACGGTCGTCCCGGACCGATTTGGGACCACTTTTGGTATAGGGTCGAAAAGACAATGCGATTTTAAAAAAAATAATTTTTTAGACAGCCAGGTCAGCAGGCTATGCCTCCTCTACCTCTAGCAACCTCTAGCAACCTGCAGCAACCTCTCGCAACCTCCAGCAACCTCTAGTAACCTCCAGCAACCTCTAGCAACCTCTAGCAACCTCTAGCAACCTGCAGCAACCTCTCGCAACCTCCAGCACCCTCTAGCAACCTCCAGCAACCTCCAGCAACCTCTAGCAACCTCCAGCAACCTGCAGCAACCTGCAGCAACCTCTAGCAACCTCCAGCAACCTCCAGCAACCTCTAGCAACCTCCAGCCACCTGCAGCAACCTCCAGCAACCTCTAGCAACCTCCAGCAACCTCCAGCAACGTCCAGCAACGTCCAGCAACGTCCAGCAACCTCCAGCAACCTCTAGCAACCTCTAGCAACCTCCAGCAACCTCCAGCAACCTCTAGCAACCTGCAGCAACCTCTCGCAACCTCCAGCAACCTCTAGCAACCTCCAGCAACCTCTAGCAACCTCTAGCAACCTCCAGCCACCTCTAGCAACCTCCAGCAACCTGCAGCAACCTCCAGCAACCTGCAGCAACCTGCAGCAACCTGCAGCAACCTGCAGCAACCTGCAGCAACCTCTAGCAACCTCCAGCAACCTCTAGCAACCTCCAGCAACCTCTAGCAACCTCTAGCAACCTCCAGCCACCTCTAGCAACCTCCAGCAACCTGCAGCAACCTCTCGCAACCTCCAGCAACCTCTAGCAACCTCTAGCAACCTCTAGCAACCTCCAGCAACCTCCAGCAACCTCTAGCAACCTCTAGGAACCTCTAGGAACCTCTAGGAACCTCTAGGAACCTCTAGGAACCTCTAGGAACCTCTAGGAACCTCTAGCAACCTCTAGCAACCTGCAGCAACCTGCAGCAACATCCAGCAACATCCAGCAACCTCCAACAACCTCTAGCAACCTCCAGCAACCTCCAGCAACCTCCAGCAACGTCCAGCAACGTCCAGCAACGTCCAGCAACCTCTAGCAACCTCTAGCAACCTCTAGCAACCTCTAGCAACCTCTAGCAACCTCCAGCAACCTCCAGCAACCTCCAGCAACCTCTAGCAACCTGCAGCAACCTCTCGCAACCTCCAGCAACCTCTAGCAACCTCCAGCAACCTCTAGCAACCTCTAGCAACCTCCAGCAACCTCCAGCAACCTGCAGCAACCTCCAGCAACCTCTAGCAACCTGCAGCAACCTCTCGCAACCTCCAGCAACCTCTAGCAACCTCCAGCAACCTCTAGCAACCTCCAGCAACCTCTAGCAACCTCTAGCAACCTCTAGCAACCTCTAGCAACCTCTAGCAACCTGCAGCAACCTCTCGCAACCTCCAGCAACCTCCAGCAACCTCCAGCAACCTCCAGCAACCTCCAGCAACCTCTAGCAACCTGCAGCAACCTCTCGCAACCTCCAGCAACCTCTAGCAACCTCCAGCAACCTGTAGCAACCTCTAGCAACCTCCAGCAACCTCCAGCAACCTGCAGCAACCTCCAGCAACCTCTAGCAACCTGCAGCAACCTCTCGCAACCTCCAGCAACCTCTAGCAACCTCCAGCAACCTCTAGCAACCTCCAGCAACCTCTAGCAACCTCCAGCAACCTCCAGCAACCTCTAGCCACCTCTAGGAACCTCTAGCAACCTCTAGCAACCTGCAGCAACCTCCAGCAACATCCAGCAACCTCTAGCAACCTCCAGCAACCTCCAGCAACGTCCAGCAACGTCCAGCAACCTCCAGCAACATCCAGCAACATCCAGCAACCTCCAGCAACCTCTAGCAACCTCTAGCAACGTCTAGCAACCTCTAGCAACCTCCAGCAACCTCTAGCAAACTCCAGCAACCTCTAGCAACCTCCAGCAACCTCTAGCAACCTCTAGCAACCTCCAGCCACCTCTAGCAACCTCCAGCAACCTGCAGCAACCTCTAGTAACCTCCAGCAACCTGCAGCAACCTCCAGCAACCTCTAGCAACCTCTAGCAACCTCCAGCAACCTCTAGCAACCTCCAGCAACCTCCAGCAACCTCTAGCAACCTCCAGCAACCTCTAGCAACCTCTAGCAACCTCCAGCCACCTCTAGCAACCTCCAGCAACCTGCAGCAACCTCTAGCAACCTCCAGCAACCTCTAGCAACCTCTAGCAACCTCCAGCAACCTCCAGCAACCTCTAGCAACCTCTAGGAACCTCTAGGAACCTCTAGCAACCTCTAGCAACCTGCAGCAACCTCCAGCAACATCCAGCAACATCCAGCAACCTCCAACAACCTCTAGCAACCTCCAGCAACCTCCAGCAACGTCCAGCAACGTCCAGCAACCTCTAGCAACCTCTAGCAACCTCTAGCAACCTCTAGCAACCTCTAGCAACCTCTAGCAACCTCCAGCAACCTCCAGCAACCTCTAGCAACCTGCAGCAACCTCTCGCAACCTCCAGCAACCTCTAGCAACCTCCAGCAACCTCTAGCAACCTCTAGCAACCTCCAGCAACCTCCAGCAACCTGCAGCAACCTCTAGCAACCTGCAGCAACCTCTCGCAACCTCCAGCAACCTCTAGCAACCTCTAGCAACCTCTAGCAACCTGCAGCAACCTCTCGCAACCTCCAGCAACCTCTAGCAACCTCCAGCAACCTCTAGCAACCTCTAGCAACCTCTAGCAACCTCCAGCAACGTCTAGCAACCTGCAGCAACCTCTCGCAACCTCCAGCAACCTCTAGCAACCTCCAGCAACCTCTAGCCACCTCTAGGAACCTCCAGCAACCTCTAGCAACCTGCAGCAACCTCTCGCAACCTCCAGCAACCTCTAGCAACCTCCAGCAACCTCTAGCAACCTCTAGCAACCTCCAGCCACCTCTAGCAACCTGCAGCAACCTGCAGCAACCTCCAGCAACCTGCAGCAACCTGCAGCAACCTGCAGCAACCTCTAGCAACCTCCAGCAACCTCTAGCAACCTCCAGCAACCTCTAGCAACCTCTAGCAACCTCTAGCAACCTCCAGCCACCTCTAGCAACCTCCAGCAACCTGCAGCAACCTCTCGCAACCTCCAGCAACCTCTAGCAACCTCTAGCAACCTCTAGCAACCTCCAGCAACCTCCAGCAACCTCTAGCAACCTCTAGGAACCTCTAGGAACCTCTAGGAACCTCTAGGAACCTCTAGGAACCTCTAGCAACCTCTAGCAACCTGCAGCAACCTGCAGCAACATCCAGCAACATCCAGCAACCTCCAACAACCTCTAGCAACCTCCAGCAACCTCCAGCAACGTCCAGCAACCTCTAGCAACCTCTAGCAACCTCTAGCAACCTCTAGCAACCTCTAGCAACCTCTAGCAACCTCCAGCAACCTCCAGCAACCTCCAGCAACCTCTAGCAACCTGCAGCAACCTCTCGCAACCTCCAGCAACCTCTAGCAACCTCCAGCAACCTCTAGCAACCTCTAGCAACCTCCAGCAACCTCCAGCAACCTGCAGCAACCTCCAGCAACCTCTAGCAACCTGCAGCAACCTCTCGCAACCTCCAGCAACCTCTAGCAACCTCCAGCAACCTCTAGCAACCTCCAGCAACCTCTAGCAACCTCTAGCAACCTCTAGCAACCTCTAGCAACCTGCAGCAACCTCTCGCAACCTCCAGCAACCTCCAGCAACCTCTAGCAACCTCTAGCAACCTCCAGCAACCTCCAGCAACCTGCAGCAACCTCCAGCAACCTCTAGCAACCTGCAGCAACCTCTCGCAACCTCCAGCAACCTCTAGCAACCTCCAGCAACCTCTAGCAACCTCCAGCAACCTCTAGCAACCTCTAGCAACCTCTAGCAACCTCTAGCAACCTGCAGCAACCTCTCGCAACCTCCAGCAACCTCTAGCAACCTCCAGCAACCTCTAGCAACCTCCAGCAACCTCTAGCAACCTCCAGCAACCTCCAGCAACCTCTAGCCACCTCTAGGAACCTCTAGCAACCTCTAGCAACCTGCAGCAACCTCCAGCAACATCCAGCAACCTCTAGCAACCTCCAGCAACCTCCAGCAACGTCCAGCAACGTCCAGCAACCTCCAGCAACATCCAGCAACATCCAGCAACATCCAGCAACCTCCAGCAACCTCTAGCAACCTCTAGCAACGTCTAGCAACCTCTAGCAACCTCCAGCAACCTCTAGCAAACTCCAGCAACCTCTAGCAACCTCCAGCAACCTCTAGCAACCTCTAGCAACCTCCAGCCACCTCTAGCAACCTCCAGCAACCTGCAGCAACCTCTAGTAACCTCCAGCAACCTGCAGCAACCTCCAGCAACCTGCAGCAACCTCTAGCAACCTCTAGCAACCTCCAGCAACCTCTAGCAACCTCCAGCAACCTCCAGCAACCTCTAGCAACCTCCAGCAACCTCTAGCAACCTCTAGCAACCTCCAGCAACCTGCAGCAACCTCTAGCAACCTCCAGCAACCTCTAGCAACCTCTAGCAACCTCCAGCAACCTCTAGCAACCTCTAGCAACCTCCAGCAACCTCCAGCAACCTCTAGCAACCTCTAGCAACCTCTAGGAACCTCTAGGAACCTCTAGCAACCTCTACCCACAACCATCCACAACTGTCCAGAACCGTCCACAACCGTCCACAGGTGAAAAAGTGCCACAACACCCCCATAATGACCACCTGGGGGTGATTTTTGGGTGTGGACGGTCTGCCCGAGGACTGGCGACCTCTAACAACGTCTCGCAACCACCAGCAACCTCGAACAACTTGTTTTCAGACCGTCCGCAACTGTCCACAACCGTCCACAACCGTCCACAGGTGAAAAAGTGCCATAACACCCCCATATTGACCACCTGGGGGTGATTTTTGGGTGTGGACGGTCTGGCTGTGGCCGTAGAATGCGAAAAAACCGATTTTGGTACTCTATTGGCCTGTGGTGGCCCGTAGAAATGTAGTGATTGCGATTTTGAGCCATTTTCCTAAGGAAACGGGCCCAGTTGGTAGGAAAATGTGAATTTTTGAATTTAAAATGTAACATCGAGCATTTAGAGAGTGTGGACGGTTGTGGACGGTCGTCCCGGACCGATTTGGGACCACTTTTGGTATAGGGTCGAAAAGACAATGCGATTTAAAAAAAATCTCCCCTCCCCTCCCCTCCCCTATTGATGTCCCCCCCCCTCCCCCAGCGCTTTGCCGCTCGTGTGAGTACCGCCCTGACTGGGAGAAAGGGTAGGGCTGGTTGGGTTGGCGGAGTTGGGCGGATGGGCGAAACGGAAAAATCGACGAGGTCGCAGCGTCAGGGCGTTCTGGGCTGGCTGGTGGTGGTTGGGACAAGACCGACGAGATTAGAGGCGGCACTGGTAGACGGGTTTTAAAAAAAAAAATTTTTTTTTTAGACAGCCAGGTCAGCAGGCTATGCCTCCTCTACTCAAGTACGCACATCCCGAGACAAAGTCTTTTCACACGTGATATAAAACTACGTATTGCGATAAAAAGTGGACTTTATCCACTCGCCACACCTTGGAAACCCTCGGGCAACACATATTCCCCTCGCTTCGCTCGGGAAATATTCAGACATACTCCCCTCGCTTCGCTCGGGAAGTATTTTTGCCCTCGGATTCCCAATCTGTGTGGCTCGTAAAATAAAGTCCACTTTTTTTTATCGCAATAAACATGGTATGACAAAGATCTTGCAAGAAATGTTAAGATACCTCGAAATTTCTTAAGACGTCTTAATGTAATGCCGAAAGGGCTATTTCTTAAAGATTTCTTACTGATTTCTTAAGACGTGTTTCTTAATGCCTAGCATTTTAATGTCCATCATTCTGAAAAAGATCTTAAAAGATCTTTTTCAGAATGATGGACATTTTTAATGCTGGGAGATATGGAAATAATGTCCATCATTTCATTACTGGGGGGGGCAAATACAAGAGTATATGCAAATACAAGGGTATATGCTAATACAAGAGTACTCCAGAAATTGCGATTTTAAAAAGTTCACCGAGCAAATACAAGAGTATACTCTTGTATTTGCATACTAGACTTTTGGAGAACTTTTGTGGGGTTTTCATCATATTTTGTGCTTCCAATGACCTCCCCCAGGCCAGTGGGCCTCCTGTCTGGAGTCGTCACGGTCGGGTGGGAGTCGCCTCGGGGGTGGGAAAGGCCAAGAGGACGCTCGTATTGTCTATTCCGCGCCGCTGCCCCATGAGGGCCCACCCGGAGGCCACATTTCTAGTATGCAAATACAAGAGTATATACTCTTGTATTTGCATGGTAGACAACTTTTCAGCTAAAAAACAATTTTTTGAGAACCCTGAATTACGTAAGCTGGCACGGTGAATAGAAGAGTATACCCTTGTATTTGCCCCCCCCCAGTAAGAAATGCAGCAGGTCAAATGTCAGTTGAAGCGGAAATGTCAGTTGGATGTCAAATGTCAGTTGGATCTCAAATGTCAGTTGCAGGTCTAATGTCAGTTGGATCTCAAATGTCAGTTGCAGATCAAATGTCAGTTGGATCACAAATGTCAGTTGCAGGTCAAATGTCAGTTGGATGTCAAATGTCAGTTGCAGGTCAAATGTCAGTTGCAGGTCAAATGTCAGTTGAATCGCAACTGTCAGTTGAGCAGGCAATGTCAGTTGAAGCGGGAATGTCAGTTCAACGGGAAATGTCAGTTGAATCGCAAATGTCAGTTGAACAGGTAATGTCAGTTCAACAGGAAATGTCAGTTGAAGCGGGAATGTCAGTTGAACGGGAAATGTCAGTTCAACGGGAAATGTCAGTTGAATCGCAAATGTCAGTTGAACAGGAAATGTCAGTTCAACAGGAACTGTCAGTTGAATCGCAAATGTCAGTTGAACAGGTAATGTCAGTTGAAGCGGGAATGTCAGTTCAACGGGAAATGTCAGTTGAATCGCAAATCTCAGTTGAACAGGAAATGTCAGTTGAAGCGGAAATGTCAGCTGAACAGGAAATGTCAGTTCAACGGGAAATGTCAGTTGAATCGCAAATGTCAGTTGAACAGGTAATGTCAGTTGAAGCGGGAATGTCAGTTCAACGGGAAATGTCAGTTGAACGGGAAATGTCTGTCGGCCGTGCTTCTACAACACAGTGTGCAGCACCCACCCCCCACCCCACCAGTCGCCCCTCCGATGACATCTGACAGTCACGACATGTCCCCGGTGAGGTCACCCAAGGTCCACAACTTCGTCTGGAATGTGCCAAAACGGCCAAAATAATTTTCGTGACACTTTTTTTAGCTGACAAGGAGGGGGTTATGCCTTCTCTATCAAAATGGCGTGTCTGCGACTCTGAGGCAATATCCCACCGTCTACCTACGTCTACCTACGTCTACCACCCAAAAATGGTGATTTTCACACAGAAACACCCCAGAATGGGCCATCTGGGGACGAAAATCTTAGTCTACACCCTCAGAAAGGGCCTAGATGGGCCAAAAACTGGTTTTTTGATTTTTGGGCCCTCTCCAAGGGGGTCTGGAGGGGGTACCGAGTGGAAATATCGGTAAATGGCCATGTTCTCACCCAAATTGGCTGAAAAATCAAAAAATGCGTTTTTCTGGGCAAAAATCGAGCATTCCTGGGATGTAGACTAAGGTAGACGTAGGTTTTTGTCCATTTCGGGGTCACCTGGTGGGTTAGCTGGCGAGTAGTTGTCCAAAATCGTCGAAATTAATTTTCGTCACAGCTTTTTCCTGGATGGGCCTCCTCTAGAAAACGAGGTGCCGACCAACACCCAGCCCAGCCCACGTCGAACCTCCAATCGCGCATGTACTAGACTTCATTCTGAACCAAACGGGCAGCATCTCGAGTTCAAACGGGCATGTACTGGACTTCATTCAGCACATAGGCTGCAGCGGATGCCAAATCCTGGATTTGGGATTCCAAATCCGCCCAACTGGATCTGAAATCCAAAAAAAGTCAAAAAATAGATCTTCCATTGGGGGCCCTCGCTACCAGTCACTACTCGTCACTGCTCGTCAGCCAGTGAGGGGAAGTGCGCCGTGGCTCACTTTTTCTCACTCAGTCACACTTGGTAGCGAAGGCCCCCATTGGGTGACACTTTTTTTCCAAGTTTACCACGGGCAAAAAATACTATTTATTCATGGTATGACAAAGGTCTTAATAAGAAAAGGATCTTTTCACTTCTTTCTTAACCCTTTAAGTCCCAAGGCTATTTTGGGCCATTTTGGCCGATTTTTCTCCTTGGACACCAAGTTGCTTCAATTTTCGTTTTTCTGCCCGACCCTGGCCGTAAATGAACGCGTTTGACTGAAAGATTCCACGATGGCCATTTTTTGGCCCCGAAAAAAATGACTCTTTTTTCGCACGGCCAACAAACAGTGAATTTGAGGGTGAAAAAACGGCATATTTTCGAAACCAAAAATTTTTGGGTGCCGGGGCTCCCCAAAAAGTCATCCGAAGATGGCGTTATTGGAAAGAACGAGTCAAATTGCATCGACGAAAAAAAAGTTCGGCCAAAAAGACTGAGAATGAAGCCACTGAATGGGCAAGGCGGTTTTTGCCTGTGTTCAGTGCCTATTTTCCCTTTGAAACCGTGGGAAAACACCCGAAAAGGGGCTATTTCCTCAATCACTCGCAGGAAGTCTGTCTCAGACGGCTGCAAGAGCAACTGTTGTGCTTCGCAGCAGTGCTGAACCAGAGAGAGTGTTCGCAGAGATGTCGCCATGCGCTCGCTCTACTACCCCGTGATGTCGCCACCGATAGCCAGTGTCCGTCTACCCTCTCCTCGGAGTTCTCGACCAGATGTCGCCGCAGAGAGGACAGCACCCTTCGTCTCGTATTATTGCAGACTACTCGGTGCTGCAACTGCGCACGGAAGAGAGAAGCGCCTCGATTATGTTCTCCCCAAGTAGATCAGACACTCTTCTAGTTTAGCTTGGCTCAATCTGGGCACGGCCCAAAGCCGGATAAGATATCACCCATACCTGGGACCCCCCGTGTATAAGTCCCCCTCCCTTACCCCCGTGTTTAAGTCCCCCCCTGGGGGTCTGGCAGGGGACTAAACACAGGTGGACCTAAACACGGGGGTGGGCCGGTCTGGAGGGTCATCAAGTGGCCGCGAGGCCACCTGGTGCCCTCCAGGTGCTGTCAGAGTCGAAAAGGGGGGTGCCAAAAGTCCATCCGGACCAGAATCACCCCCCTACGACGGAAGCGGAAGAGGTCTTCTTGGTCTCCACCGTGCCACCCCCGTGTTCAAGCCCCCTGCGTTTAGGTCCGCCCCCCGTGTTTAAGTCACCCCCGGCCGAAAATCGTCTCCAAGGGGGGGGGGGACTTAAACACGGGGGGTCCCAGGTACATTTGACAGGCGAGGAATTGACAATCAGGCACCCCCTTGCCTTCAGTTGACACGTGCACCACATCGGGGTGTATCTGGGCGGGTCTTGCTTCCTTAGAAAGGGTCTCGAGTCCCCTTTACCGGATGGCCAGGGTCGGGCACAAAGACCCCCGGCAAAGTATGCCAGACCTTGTTGGGGTGTGCACAGAAAGCCAAGGGCCCAGAATGCTGTTTTCACCTGAAAACCCAACCTGGGCCCTGATTCTCAGGGGTGACGGCGGGCAACCGACAGACAGATATCTCGTCGATTTTTGTTGTCTTGAAAAGAACTGTCCAAACCCTTTTCATGGTGCCCAGGGTTTGCCAAAAAGACAAAAATGCGTGCCAACAAAATGTGAACCGAAAGTGTAGGCGCAATATATTGCGCCTTGGGACTTAAAGGGTTAAGACGTCTTAATGCAGGTGCTGCATTAAATTTCTTAAATTAATGACCCCCATCATAGTGTCATAACGGCCGTCATGGAGGGAGTGGATTTTCTGAGAATTCACTACCTCAGTTCCCGCTACCGAAATATATAAACGGCCGTTTTCATGTTTTGTTGGCGAAAAAACGGCCGTTTTTTTCCCCCTCCTATTTTCCTTTGGAGATTCGCCTCCTGCTTACCGTACCGAGCTGAGGAAACACACTTGACAACTCCCTGTTGCCTGCACATGACATTGGGCACTGCGATTCTCTGTCGACTGTACAAAGAAAAATGGCTTCCGCCCTGCCTGTCGCTCGACAAGCAGCAGACACCCGAGAGCAGAGAGGAGTGTAGCAGCCCGGTTCGCCCCCGGGTTGTCCGAGAAATCCAGCACACCCTCGGAACGTGGTGGCCTAGTCGTAGATCACCCAGGCCCTGCTCGTGACCTCCCCGAAACAGAGGGGAGGTGGCACCGGAGTTCTGACACCCCTACGACTCATGCGGCCGCACGCGCTCGGGCACAGACGGCGGACCGCAAACCAGAAGGACTTCCCTGATTCCGTGCCGTCCCACCTTCTGCGCATGCGGTCGCCAGCCCAGGCCAGCTCCCCTGCCAGGGGCACTGGGGGGTCGTACTTCCCCACCTCAGACACTTTCTCGATGACATTCTCAATGTCGGTGTACACTGCGTCGACAGGGGCACGCCGTTGGCACACCCAGCTGCGCATCGCAGTACTTCTGGAGCAGCGATGCGAGGGGTGCCGTCAGGCGGACGGCGGCCTGCGGGTGGGACTCGAGCCCAGCGATTTCGTGGGCATCTCTGCCAACCGCAGAAGCGACGACACGTAGCAGGGCCGCTGTCCTGCAGCGGGCCCGGAAGATTGTATAAATGCCCGGGGACGTGGTGCAAGGTGCAGATCCACTCAAGCGGTGCAGGTAGTGTGTGTCGGAGAGAAGCGGGATCGCACGGCCGGTGGTGCCGTCTTGCTCGCCTGCTTCTCCCTCTCAGCTGCGTCAGAGATGTGGCACAGCACATCCTTCAGCGCCAGTGCGGTCGTGAACCCATCCAGCTGGTGCTGCATATTGCCCGGGATGATCGCCCGTGCCTTCGGGAATAAATCAGCGAAGGCGGTGTCCTTCTCATCCGGGGCTGTCGCCGAGATCAAGGGAAAGCTCTGTCGGAAGAGCCCTGATGCCAGTGAGCGACACCACCTCTGCCTGCACGGTCATCCACGACACACGTGCCTAGATTGGCCGCAACCATGTTCAGCCCCTCCTCGGGACACACTTCTTGACAGCATCATGCACCATGCCAGCCGGTGATCCGGTGAACAACGCACCCCGGGCGATCCGAAGTTGCAAGCCTGCCACTGAGGGTATCGCACTCCGAGAGCCAGCTATTTCCCTGGCTCTGCACTTTCAACGCTGCGTTCTTCTTCTTGATATGGCGCGGTCCGTCAAAGTGGTCCACGAAGTCTGAACTCTTCGCATCATACTTGAAGGCGCGCTCACAATGCTTGCTGCAGGGTATCCCTTGCAGTGGGGAGGCACTCCTGGTGGTGGGATCTCGCCTGCTGACCCACGCCCCATACAAAATTCCCAGGTAAAAAAAACGGCCGTTTTTTAAAATGCTGAAAATCAGCGGCCGTTTTTGCAAGTCCACAAAATACAAGGGATTTTTTAAAACGGCCGCTATGCAACCATGCCCCATTATATTTAAGAAATGCAGGATTTCTTACTGGGGGGGGGCAAATACAAGAGTATATGCAAATACAAGGGTATATGCTAATACAAGAGTACTCCAGAAATCGCGATTTTAAAAAGTTCACCGAGCAAATACAAGAGTATACTCTTGTATTTGCATACTAGACTTTTGGAGAACTTTTGTGGGGTGTTCATCGTATTTTGTACTTCCAATGACCTCCCCCAGGCCAGTGGGCCTCCTGTCTGGAGTCGTCACGGTCGGGTGGGAGTCGCCTCGGGGTGGGAAAGGCCAAGAGGACGCTCGTATTGTCTCTTCGGCGCCGCTGCCCCATGAGGGCCCACCCGGAGGCCACATTTCTAGTATGCAAATACAAGAGTACATACTCTTGTATTTGCATACTAGACAACTTTTCAGCTAAAAAACAATTTTTTGAAAACCCTGAATTACGTAAGCTGGCACGGTGAATAGAAGAGTATACCCTTGTATTTGCCCCCCCCCAGTAAGAAATCCTGCATTTCTTAAAAATAATGGGGGTCATTAATTTAAGAAATTTAATGCAGCACCTGCATTAAGACGTCTTAAGAAAGAAGTGAAAAGATCCTTTTCTTATTAAGACCTTTGTCATACCATGAATAAATAGTATTTTTTGCCCGTGGTAAACTTGGAAAAAAAGTGTCACCCAATGGAAGATCTATTTTTTGGGGGCCCTCGCTACCAAGTGTGACTGAGTGAGAAAAAGTGAGAAGTCAGCCATGTTTGGCTGACAACTGACGACTCGTGACTCACAGTGACTCGTAGCGAGGGCCCCCTTTGACTTTTTTTGGATTTCAGATCCAGTTGGGCGGATTTGGAATCCCAAATCCAGGATTTGGCATCCGCTGCAGCCTATGTGCTGAATGAAGTCCAGTACATGCCCGTTTGAACTCGAGATGCTGCCCGTTTGGTTCAGAATGAAGTCTAGTACATGCGCGATAGGAGGTTCGACGTGGGCTGGGCTGGGTGTTGGTCGGCACCTCGTTTTCTAGAGGAGGCCCATCCAGGAAAAAGCTGTGACGAAAATTAATTTCGACGATTTTGGACAACTACTCGCCAGCTAACCCACCAGGTGACCCCAAAATGGACAAAAACCTACGTCTACCTTAGTCTACATCCCAGGAATGCTCGATTTTTGCCCAGAAAAACGCATTTTTTGATTTTTCAGCCAATTTGGGTGAGAACATGGCCATTTCCCGATATTTCCACTCGGTACCCCCTCCAGACCCCCTTGGAGAGGGCCCAAAAATCAAAAAACCAGTTTTTGGCCCATCTAGGCCCTTTCTGAGGGTGTAGACTAAGATTTTCGTCCCCAGATGGCCCATTCTGGGGTGTTTCTGTGTGAAAATCACCATTTTTGGGTGGTAGACGTAGGTAGACGTAGGTAGACGGTGGGATATTGCCTCAGAGTCGCAGACACGCCATTTTGATAGAGAAGGCATAACCCCCTCCTTGTCAGCTAAAAAATGTGTCACGAAAATTATTTTGGCCGTTTTGGCACATTGCAGACGAAGTTGTGGACCTTGGGTGACCTCACCGGGGACATGTCGTGACTGTCAGATGTCATCGGAGGGGCGACTGGTGGGGTGGGGGGTGGGTGCTGCACACTGTGTTGTAGAATCACGGCCGACAGACATTTCCCGTTCAACTGACATTTCCCGTTGAACTGACATTTGCGATTCAACTGACATTTCCCGTTGAACTGACATTTCCTGTTCAGCTGACATTTCCGCTTCAACTGACATTTCCTGTTCAACTGAGATTTGCGATTCAACTGACATTTCCCGTTGAACTGACATTCCCGCTTCAACTGACATTACCTGTTCAACTGACATTTGCGATTCAACTGACATTTCCCGTTGAACTGACATTTCCCGTTCAACTGACATTCCCGCTTCAACTGACATTTCCTGTTCAACTGACATTTGCGATTCAACTGACATTTCCCGTTGAACTGACATTCCCGCTTCAACTGACATTGCCTGCTCAACTGACAGTTGCGATTCAACTGACATTTGACCTGCAACTGACAGTTGACATCAAACTGACATTTGACCTGCAACTGACATTTGACATCCAACTGACATTTGACCTGCAACTGACATTTGACATCAAACTGACATTTGACCTGCAACTGACATTTGTGATCCAACTGACATTTGAGATCCAACTGACATTTGACATCAAACTGACATTTGACATCCAACTGACATTTGTGATCCAACTGACATTTGACATTCAACTGATATTTGAGATCCAACTGACATTTGACATCAAACTGACATTTGACCTGCAACTGACATTTGAGATCCAACTGACATTTGACATCAAACTGACATTTGACATCCAACTGACATTTCCGCTTCAACTGACATGTGACCTGCAACTGACATTTGACATCCAACTGACATTTGTGATCCAACTGACATTTGACATTCAACTGACATTTGACCTGCAACTGACATTTGAGATCCAACTGACATTTGACATCAAACTGACATTTGACCTGCAACTGACATTTGACCTGCAACTGACATTTGACATCCAACTGACATTTGACCTGCAACTGACATTTGACCTGCAACTGACATTTGTGATCCAACTGACATTTGACCTGCAACTGACATTTGAGATCCAACTGACATTTGACATCAAACTGACATTTGACCTGCAACTGACATTTGACATCCAACTGACATTTGACATCCAACTGACATTTCCGCTTCAACTGACATTTGACCTGCAACTGACATTTGACATCCAACTGACATTTGTGATCCAACTGACATTTGACATTCAACTGACATTTGACCTGCAACTGACATTTGACATCCAACTGACATGGGCTGCAGGGAATCGGATTCCTGGAATCGAGAATCCGATTCCGGAATCGAAAAACCGAGTGGAATCCGATTCCACAAAAAAAGTCAAAAAATAGATTTCCCATTGGGTGACACTTGGTTTTTCATGGTTTTGTACGGGAAAAAGACAATGCGATTTTTCGTGATTTTTCACCTCGGATGAGCCTCGATTTCGCAAAGTCGTCGGATTACCGAGACTTCTTGCTGAGCAGTGAATGGGGTCTGGCGAAATGAGGGCAGGAACATGCTTAGATTGACGATTCAGTGCGAAATAATGGTCATCGTGGATTCCGCGAGCCAAATTAGGTAGTCATTTTTCTGCTTGCGTTTTTTTAGTTGTATTTTTTTCGCGAATCTGGGCCATAAAATGGATTTTGGTGGGCGACCGAAATCCACCCCATGGGCTGCAGGGAATCGGATTCCTGGAATCGAGAATCCGATTCCGGAATCGAAAAACCGAGTGGAATCCGATTCCACAAAAAAAGTCAAAAAATAGATTTCCCATTGGGTGACACTTGGTTTTTCATGGTTTTGTACGGGAAAAAGACAATGCGATTTTTCGTGATTTTTCACCTCGGATGAGCCTCGATTTCGCAAAGTCGTCGGATTACCGAGACTTCTTGCTGAGCAGTGAATGGGGTCTGGCGAAATGAGGGCAGGAACATGCTTAGATTGACGATTCAGTGCGAAATAATGGTCATCGTGGATTCCGCGAGCCAAATTAGGTAGTCATTTTTCTGCTTGCGTTTTTTTAGTTGTATTTTTTTCGCGAATCTGGGCCATAAAATGGATTTTGGTGGGCGACCGAAATCCACCCCATGGGCTGCAGGGAATCGGATTCCTGGAATCGAGAATCCGATTCCGGAATCGAAAAACCGAGTGGAATCCGATTCCACAAAAAAAGTCAAAAAATAGATTTCCCATTGGGTGACACTTGGTTTTTCATGGTTTTGTACGGGAAAAAGACAATGCGATTTTTCGTGATTTTTCACCTCGGATGAGCCTCGATTTCGCAAAGTCGTCGGATTACCGAGACTTCTTGCTGAGCAGTGAATGGGGTCTGGCGAAATGAGGGCAGGAACATGCTTAGATTGACGATTCAGTGCGAAATAATGGTCATCGTGGATTCCGCGAGCCAAATTAGGTAGTCATTTTTCTGCTTGCGTTTTTTTAGTTGTATTTTTTTCGCGAATCTGGGCCATAAAATGGATTTTGGTGGGCGACCGAAATCCACCCCATGGGCTGCAGGGAATCGGATTCCTGGAATCGAGAATCCGATTCCGGAATCGAAAAACCGAGTGGAATCCGATTCCACAAAAAAAGTCAAAAAATAGATTTCCCATTGGGTGACACTTGGTTTTTCATGGTTTTGTACGGGAAAAAGACAATGCGATTTTTCGTGATTTTTCACCTCGGATGAGCCTCGATTTCGCAAAGTCGTCGGATTACCGAGACTTCTTGCTGAGCAGTGAATGGGGTCTGGCGAAATGAGGGCAGGAACATGCTTAGATTGACGATTCAGTGCGAAATAATGGTCATCGTGGATTCCGCGAGCCAAATTAGGTAGTCATTTTTCTGCTTGCGTTTTTTTAGTTGTATTTTTTTCGCGAATCTGGGCCATAAAATGGATTTTGGTGGGCGACCGAAATCCACCCCATGGGCTGCAGGGAATCGGATTCCTGGAATCGAGAATCCGATTCCGGAATCGAAAAACCGAGTGGAATCCGATTCCACAAAAAAAGTCAAAAAATAGATTTCCCATTGGGTGACACTTGGTTTTTCATGGTTTTGTACGGGAAAAAGACAATGCGATTTTTCGTGATTTTTCACCTCGGATGAGCCTCGATTTCGCAAAGTCGTCGGATTACCGAGACTTCTTGCTGAGCAGTGAATGGGGTCTGGCGAAATGAGGGCAGGAACATGCTTAGATTGACGATTCAGTGCGAAATAATGGCCATCGTGGATTCCACGAGCCAAATTAGGTAGTCATTTTTCTGCTTGCGTTTTTTTAGTTGTATTTTTTTCGCGAATCTGGGCCATAAAATGGATTTTTGGTGGGCGACCGAAATCCACCCCATGGGCTGCAGGGAATCGGATTCCTGGAATCGAGAATCCGATTCCGGAATCGAAAAACCGAGTGGAATCCGATTCCACAAAAAAAGTCAAAAAATAGATTTCCCATTGGGTGACACTTGGTTTTTCACGGTTTTGTACGGGAAAAAGACAATGCGATTTTTCGTGATTTTTCACCTCGGATGAGCCTCGATTTCGCAAAGTCGTCGGATTACCGAGACTTCTTGCTGAGCAGTGAATGGGGTCTGGCGAAATGAGGGCAGGAACATGCTTAGATTGACGATTCAGTGCGAAATAATGGCCATCGTGGATTCCACGAGCCAAATTAGGTAGTCATTTTTCTGCTTGCGTTTTTTTAGTTGTATTTTTTTCGCGAATCTGGGCCATAAAATGGATTTTTGGTGGGCGACCGAAATCCACCCCATGGGCTGCAGGGAATCGGATTCCTGGAATCGAGAATCCGATTCCGGAATCGAAAAACCGAGTGGAATCCGATTCCACAAAAAAAGTCAAAAAATAGATTTCCCATTGGGTGACACTTGGTTTTTCACGGTTTTGTACGGGAAAAAGACAATGCGATTTTTCGTGATTTTTCACCTCGGATGAGCCTCGATTTCGCAAAGTCGTCGGATTACCGAGACTTCTTGCTGAGCAGTGAATGGGGTCTGGCGAAATGAGGGCAGGAACATGCTTAGATTGACGATTCAGTGCGAAATAATGGCCATCGTGGATTCCACGAGCCAAATTAGGTAGTCATTTTTCTGCTTGCGTTTTTTTAGTTGTATTTTTTTCGCGAATCTGGGCCATAAAATGGATTTTTGGTGGGCGACCGAAATCCACCCCATGGGCTGCAGGGAATCGGATTCCTGGAATCGAGAATCCGATTCCGGAATCGAAAAACCGAGTGGAATCCGATTCCACAAAAAAAGTCAAAAAATAGATTTCCCATTGGGTGACACTTGGTTTTTCACGGTTTTGTACGGGAAAAAGACAATGCGATTTTTCGTGATTTTTCACCTCGGATGAGCCTCGATTTCGCAAAGTCGTCGGATTACCGAGACTTCTTGCTGAGCAGTGAATGGGGTCTGGCGAAATGAGGGCAGGAACATGCTTAGATTGACGATTCAGTGCGAAATAATGGCCATCGTGGATTCCACGAGCCAAATTAGGTAGTCATTTTTCTGCTTGCGTTTTTTTAGTTGTATTTTTTTCGCGAATCTGGGCCATAAAATGGATTTTTGGTGGGCGACCGAAATCCACCCCATGGGCTGCAGGGAATCGGATTCCTGGAATCGAGAATCCGATTCCGGAATCGAAAAACCGAGTGGAATCCGATTCCACAAAAAAAGTCAAAAAATAGATTTCCCATTGGGTGACACTTGGTTTTTCACGGTTTTGTACGGGAAAAAGACAATGCGATTTTTCGTGATTTTTCACCTCGGATGAGCCTCGATTTCGCAAAGTCGTCGGATTACCGAGACTTCTTGCTGAGCAGTGAATGGGGTCTGGCGAAATGAGGGCAGGAACATGCTTAGATTGACGATTCAGTGCGAAATAATGGCCATCGTGGATTCCACGAGCCAAATTAGGTAGTCATTTTTCTGCTTGCGTTTTTTTAGTTGTATTTTTTTCGCGAATCTGGGCCATAAAATGGATTTTTGGTGGGCGACCGAAATCCACCCCATGGGCTGCAGGGAATCGGATTCCTGGAATCGAGAATCCGATTCCGGAATCGAAAAACCGAGTGGAATCCGATTCCACAAAAAAAGTCAAAAAATAGATTTCCCATTGGGTGACACTTGGTTTTTCACGGTTTTGTACGGGAAAAAGACAATGCGATTTTTCGTGATTTTTCACCTCGGATGAGCCTCGATTTCGCAAAGTCGTCGGATTACCGAGACTTCTTGCTGAGCAGTGAATGGGGTCTGGCGAAATGAGGGCAGGAACATGCTTAGATTGACGATTCAGTGCGAAATAATGGCCATCGTGGATTCCACGAGCCAAATTAGGTAGTCATTTTTCTGCTTGCGTTTTTTTAGTTGTATTTTTTTCGCGAATCTGGGCCATAAAATGGATTTTTGGTGGGCGACCGAAATCCACCCCATGGGCTGCAGGGAATCGGATTCCTGGAATCGAGAATCCGATTCCGGAATCGAAAAACCGAGTGGAATCCGATTCCACAAAAAAAGTCAAAAAATAGATTTCCCATTGGGTGACACTTGGTTTTTCACGGTTTTGTACGGGAAAAAGACAATGCGATTTTTCGTGATTTTTCACCTCGGATGAGCCTCGATTTCGCAAAGTCGTCGGATTACCGAGACTTCGCGAAGAGAGGCGAAGCCGAGTAGGCGCTGCCCCGGCGCCGGGGGTTTGGGGGGCTCTGCCCCCCAACCCCGCCGGAGGCGAAATTTTTTTTGGGCCTTTTTTGTTAAGGTGTACCGAAAATCGACTTTTTTCGGGAGAACATCCTCGGCCGCGCACTTTACGTGCGCGTGCCGGGGAGGGGGGGGGGGGGAAGCCCGCCGCAGGCGCCGGAAATTTTTGGGGTCTAAAAAAGAAGGTGTACCGAACAGGGCTGTTCCTAACTGGGGGGCTTGTTCCCCACTTTCAGGATTCTGAACTTTTTTTCTAAGAATTTTTGTAAGGGGGAAAAAAGTTTTTTTCTAAGAATTTTGTTAGGGGATTTTTTTTCTAAGGTTGTTTCGCAGAGGAAAAAACGTTTTCTAAGTTTTCCCCAGTCGACAGGGCGCGCACAAGGATGGAAGGGAAGTCTGTCCCCCGTACCGTTCGCCTTGCTGGCCAACTGGAGAGCCAGACGTTCACTACCGTGGCCTCCGGCGGCTGGGGGGCACCGCCCCCCAGACCCCCCTGTGGCATACGTCTCGTACTCAAGTCCTTCGAATCCCATCAGGTCGGGGTCCAACCACTCCAGTCGCCTCTGAGGACGCAGCCAACTCGCACAGAATCTGTACGCCCACACGAACAGATGTTCGCTACCGTGGCCTCCGGCGGCTGGGGGGCACCGCCCCCCAGACCCCCCTGTGGCATACGTCTCGTACTCAAGTCCTTCGAATCCCATCAGGTCGGGGTCCAACCACTCCAGTCGCCTCTGAGGACGCAGCCAACTCGCACAGAATCTGTACGCCCACACGAACAGATGTTCGCTACCGTGGCCTCCGGCGGCTGGGGGGCTCCGCCCCCCAGACCCCCCATGTAGCGTGTGCCCGTCCATCTATCTCACTTCCCCGGGTCCAGTGCAGCATAGGAGGTCAGCACCACATCCATGAAGCGCTTCTTCGAAGCCTGACTGACATCGGACAGGAGGTCGGGCTTCCCCACCTGGGAGGTACACTTGCCGCGTTCGCGACATGCGTGACACGCAACACGCTACCTGAAACGTGAGTGTGCCTTGCTAACACGAGCATTTCAACGGTCTGCCGACGACCGTTCCCCAAACCAGTAAACCAGCAGTTTTGGAAAATCGGAGAGATCACCCTACTGTGCTGAGTATGGTGCGCACCACTGCAAAAATCCCCGGGAGCTTTTGGGCTTTCAGACCTGAAGGGGCCAGCAGGTGGGTGGCGTCGGGGAGTGGCAGCTTTGTAACTGTCCTCCAGCTGCTGGCATGTCCAGCCCTGCGAGAGTGCCAAGGTGTATTGAGTCCCTGCGGAGCACAACCCCCGATGAGAATGAGTGCCAGATGATCCTCATTCATTTTCAGCTGTAACGCGCATGAGGGGCACTCTCTGCCGCAAGCATCTCTGGGCATCACCCGAGAGCTGTCACATGATGACGCGGAGAGAAATCAGAGAAAAAGTCCCGCCTGACGGGCACGCGCCTGGAAACTGTGGGGGGGCGAGCAAAAAATCCCTTGTAAAAATTCTTAGAAAAAACCTGGTTCCCCGACCCAAAAAACCTGGAAAAAGGGCTCGTTCCCCGCCCAGGCCTGGTACCGAAAATCGACTTTTTTCGGGAGAACACGTCCTGGGCCGCGCACTTTCCGTGCGCGTGCGGGGGGGGGGGGGGGGCAGAGAGCCCGCCGCAGGCGCCGGAAATTTTTGGGTCGACAAAAGAAGGTGTACCGAAAATCAACTTTTTCGACCAAGTCTTGCCAATTTTCGGCACTTTTGGAGCGCCATTCTCAGAAGAAATCCTCGGCAGGGGTGGGGGGGTGGGGGTCAACAGCCCGCCGCAGGCGCCGGAAATTTTCAGGCGTGGTTTCGTATGTTGTGTTGCCGTTGTGTTGGCCGGAAGTATTCAGGGACACTTCAGGGACGGAGAGCCAGCCCCCTGGCCCAACCAAAAACCGGATTTTTCGGCCAAAAATTCGAAATTTTCGCATGGTGTGCGAATGTGTTGAGAGTAACGGAAAATGCCCAAATTTTCATGTATCGAAAGAGTTGGTGAGCAATTCGTCCTTCTGTTCAATTCGACCCAAAACTGCCACCAGCCATTTTCTAAGGGCTTCTGGGTGGGTTCTGACCAGAAAAATGGCTGAAAAATGGACGGAAACCCCCAAAAACCACCCAGAAATGGCCAGAAATCGGTTTTTGGGCCCATTTTTCACCCAGAAACACGTTTTTGGGCCTCTGTGAAAATTTCGATTTTTTGACATTTTTCGCGATTTTCTACAACTACTCGCCCACACAAAAACCGTTTTTTAGCAGGGAAATGCAACAAATCAACGAATTAAGCCGTTTTAACCCCTTTCGTGCACTTTTTGGTCCCAGAAGGGAGTATATGGGGTGTTGGGGTCCCCCTACGACTTGTCCATTTTTCGACATTTTTGGGTCAGATTCCGGAATCCGATTCTCGATTCCGGAATCGGTGGAATCCGATTCTGGATTCTGGAATCGGATTCCACCGATTCCACGATTCCGGAATCGGTGATTTCGATTCCGGAATCGGATTCCACAATTTTGGAATCGGCGTTTTCGATTCCGGAATCCGATTCCACTCTTTTTCTGGAATCGTGGAATCCGGATTCTGATTCGGAATCCGGATTCCACGATTCCCGGAATCGAAGATTTTTATTTGGAATCCGATTCAATGCAGCCCATGCAACTGACATTTGTGATCCAACTGACATTTGACATTCAACTGACATTGACCTGCAACTGACATTTGTGATCCAACTGACATTTGACATCAAACTGACATTTGACATCCAACTGACATTTGTCATCAAACTGACATTTGACCTGCAACTGACATTTGTGATCCAACTGACATTTGTGATCCAACTGACATTTGACCTGCAACTGATATTTGACATCCAACTGACATTTGTGATCCAACTGACATTTGACCTGCAACTGACATTTGACATCCAACTGACATTTGACCTGCAACTGACATTTGACCTGCAACTGACATTTGTGATCCAACTGACATTTGACCTGCAACTGACATTTGAGATCCAACTGACATTTGACATCAAACTGACATTTGACCTGCAACTGACATTTGACATCCAACTGACATTTGACATCCAACTGACATTTCCGCTTCAACTGACATTTGACCTGCAACTGACATTTGACATCCAACTGACATTTGTGATCCAACTGACATTTGACATTCAACTGACATTTGACCTGCAACTGACATTTGACATCCAACTGACATTTGTGATCCAACTGACATTTGACATTCAACTGACATTTGACCTGCAACTGACATTTGTCATCAAACTGACATTTGACCTGCAACTGACATTTGACATCCAACTGACATTTGTGATCCAACTGACATTTGACATTCAACTGACATTGACCTGCAACTGACATTTGTGATCCAACTGACATTTGACATTCAACTGACATTTGTCATCAAACTGACATTTGACATCCAACTGACATTTGTCATCAAACTGACATTTGACCTGCAACTGACATTTGTGATCCAACTGACATTTGTGATCCAACTGACATTTGACCTGCAACTGATATTTGACATCCAACTGACATTTGTGATCCAACTGACATTTGACCTGCAACTGACATTTGACATTCAACTGACATTGGGGGTCTTCGCTGGTCGACAAACTTCGACAAACTTCGTCAGTTTTCAGCCAATTCAACAGGAAATGCACCAAAATGCACTGACGATCACCCCGTAGCGAAGACCCCCATTGACCTGCAACTGACATTTGTGATCCAACTGACATTTGACATTCAACTGACATTTGTCATCAAACTGACATTTGACATCAAACTGACATTTGCGATCCAACTGACATTTCGCACCTTGAAAGACCGTCTTGGACACCAAAATCGGCGAAAAACCCCAAAAATCGGCCAAAAACCCCACTTTTGGGCCACATGTGACCGTCTTGTACCAAGGAACACAGGGAAGTCCTTCCTTGGTGCCAAGGAAACGGCCTGCAGGCACCCCAGCTGGGTACAGGACCTCAAGACGGTCAGAAAGGACCGTCTTGGACCCCAAAATGGGTGAAAACCCCCAAAAATAGGCCAAAAAAACCACTTTTGGGCCACATATGACCGTCTTGTACCCGTACTTGTCCAAAAAATGGGTTTTTTGGGTTCCTGATTTTTTGGTGGGCTTTCAGGCCTGCAGGGGGGCCCTGGGGGGGTTTTCACGAAAATCGTGTTTCAAAAACGCCTAACTACTCGGCTGCCCCTGGGAAATATTGAAATGCGTTTTTGAGGGCAAAGTTTGAGCATTTAGAGATACAAGACGGTGCAAGAGGGTACCTAAATGTCCCCAAAAAGTCGATTTTTGGGGGTCCCAAATTCATTAGGGCGAACCTGTTGTCCTAATAATTTTCGTGACAGCTATTTTGGAGCTATGCCTTCCCTAATTTTGACTTGCAATGCAAGTGAGGAAAAGCTGAACCGGAAGTCCCCCTTCCCCCTTCCCATCAACACCCCCACTACCCATTGCCTTTGCCTTTCTTGTCGTTGCGCACACACACCACCAGGAGAACTATAGCCGAGTCGACGTGTGTGTGCCCCCTGTCTGCGATAGCCCGGCCAAGGTATGATTCCTCCTGGGCTCGGCCCAGTGTCTGGACACCACTCCCTGGCTCGGCCCAGGGACTGGACAGCACTCCTGGGCTCGGCCCAGGGACTGGACAGCACTCCTGAGCTCGGCCCAGTGCCTGGACAGCACTCCTGGGCTCGGCCCAGGGTCTGGACATCACTCCTGGGCTCGGCCCAGTGTCTGGACATCACTCCTGGGCTCGGCCCAGTGTCTGGACACCACTCCCTGGCTCGGCCCAGGGTCTGGACATCACTCCTGGGCTCGGCCCAGTGTCTGGACAGCACTCCTGGGCTCGGCCCAGTGTCTGGACACGACTCGTCGGCTCGGCCCAGTGGGTCGAGCCCAGGAGCAAGGTGACCAACCCTACAGCTGTCGGCCTGTCGGTCGGCCAGTCGGTCGGTCGGCCGACAGCAAAAAAAAATTCCGAAATTTTTTTTTGCCGATTTGGTGACACTTTTTTTTTTTTTTTTGCCACGGGGAAAATTTTTCGAGACATGTAGATTTTTCAGAAAGTTGGGGGTGGTTTTTTCGAGTGGGCAGAATTCGACCCAAACCCACCTGCCGGTGAAAAATCGCGAGATGCAGCCGATGCACCGCCATTCCGTGGGTTTCTGGGCGGTTTGGGCCGAAAAAATGTCGGTTTGCGCGGTGGCCCGAGAGGCCGACCGACCGACCGACAGGCAAAAATCGGGCCGACCGACTGACCCGACAGCTGTCGGCCTGTCGGCCGACTAGTAGCGTTGGTCACCTTGCCAGGAGTGATGTCCAGACACTGTCTTGACGGGAAGCTCCCCGCAGTGAGTTCCCCATCGGTTCCTGTGTGAGGGAGGCTAAGTGTACGCAGCAACACATTCCGGGCAAGCCTTGCCCTCTTGGCACTTAGCCTTCCTACAAGTGTGGTGGAGAGGGGAGTGGGGAGTGGGCAGCACGATCTTCTGTTACCATTACTGTTCGTAGCGCAGGGGTACGCTGTGCGCGCGGCTGAAGTCACCAAAGACGCAGGTCGCCGCAGGACGCAGCGGAAGAGCCGCGCGATCAGCGCCGAACGACACCCCGGGTGGGAGGGAAGGGAAAAAGAGAAAGGCTTTGCGCAGTCCGTGGGAGAAAGTAAGTTGGAGCTTGTCGTTACCTGAGGTGTGGGGGGTTGTGTGTAAAACCCAAGAATTATACGGACTGCAAGCCAACATTCCTGTGACCGAATAGAGAAGGGGAGAGATGGCATGGAACCGAGGGGAGAGGGGGGCAGGAACCTTGGGAACTCCGACTAGTGAGCAGGCCCACTGTGGCCAGAGTTCCCCATCGGTTCCTGTGTGAGGGAGGCTAAGTGTACGCAGCAACACATTCCGGGCAAGCCTTGCCCTCTTGGCACTTAGCCTTCCTACAAGTGTGGTGGAGAGGGGAGTGGGGAGTGGGCAGCACGATCTTCTGTTACCATTACTGTTCGTAGCGCAGGGGTACGCTGAGCGCGCGGCTGAAGTCACCAAAGACGCAGGTCGCCGCAGGACGCAGCGGAAGAGCCGCGCGATCAGCGCCGAACGACACCCCTTCGCTACCCCTGCGCTACCTCCGGCTCGGCTTGTCTGCGGGGTTATCCCGTGATTTGATGTAGGCCCATTGCACCGCTGTGAAATATGATGACGTCAGCCCCAGGATCCGCATCACCTCTCTGTTCAGTGCCCGAGCCGGAGAATACCCGCGCTGCAGCGCCCCGATCACCGCGGTGTTGTCAAGGTACCACTTCACGTTGGCACCCCAGGCGTTCTCCCCGACACACTCCTCCATGCCGTAGACCACAGCACGTGCCTCAAGCACCGCGATCCGCGTCGACCGCTGCTCCTCCGGCAGTTCGTCAGCCTCTTCCCAGGTCCAGCGTCGCCCAAACGATCGAAGAGCGCCGCCTGCTGACACCACAACACCGCACCCCGTCACCGAAGCATCCGACCAGATCTCTACCCCCCGGCCTCGGCTCATCTCGGTGAACTCCTTGTACATCCTCGGTTGGAGCGCAGCGTCGATCCAACGCACCGCCGCCTCAGTCGTTTGCGCGGAGAGCTGTACTTCTTCGTCCGGGTGTGCACCACGGTTCAATGCGTTGCTGTTGCGGCGCAGGGCGATGATGGCGTCGATAAACCTGCCCAGAGGCTGCACCACCAGGGGCGAGGCCCACACCAGACGACCACCCAAGGATTCCAAGTCGCACCGCCTAACCCTCGGCTTCGTCTCGCCCTGAGCCATCAGGTCCGCCCGCGCCGCCCTCAGCTTCCTCGCCACCTTGGGCCCAACGCCCACCTCTCGACGGCAGTGGAAGCCGAACCCGAGGAAGACGTACTCCGTGTCACCGTCGCTCGCCTCAGATATCGTCGCGCCGGCGCGTCTCGCTGCCACGTCAAACGCCGCCGTTGCCTCCCGAACACGCTCCCAGGTGCCCGCGTACCGCACGTTGTCGACATACACGTCAACGCACAGTTCCGGAGTGGATGTAGATGGGGAGGGAGAGAATACCGCCGTGGGGGGGGTTGAGAGATAGCAGTGGGAAAGTGCATACATGATCAGGTGCATCAACTCTGGGGACCACGACGCCCCCATTGGCAAACGGGTCAGGCAGTATGCCTCCCCCTTGTCATCACGGTATGTGAAGTATTTCTGAGACTCTTCGGGAATGGGGATCTGAAAAAAGGAAGCCGCTAGGTCTCTTTGGGAGGCGCACTCGCATTCCACCCTGGACAACACTGTTGGGGAGGTGGGGAAAACAACTTGGCAGCGGTATCCATAAGCTGCCGCGAGGGAGTTGTGGTCTTTGGTCCACATGATGGGCCTCAGTCGGCCCCCGTGTGGGCCATACCCCTGCTTTTCTTCGAAGACAACGAAAGGGGAAATAGCCAGAACAGGGTTTCTCTTGCCAAAATCAAAGTCCGGGGCTCTCCGCACCAGCCCTGCCTCTTCCAGCTGCACCGAAAAACGAGAAGAAAAGGCCTGGCTCTTGGGTTTCACAGTTGCCGGGGTCCAGCTCTGCTCTGAGACCTCCCGCGCCATGGCCTGGGGGTTGGCTGTCATGTCCAGCAGTGTGCTGATCCTTTCACGCACTGGCCCCTTGGCCATCCGAAGTACCTCAGGAATAGAAATAATAGGGACTTTTTTGCAATGCAACGGGGCTTTTAGTTGTTCTTGGGTTGGAAGGGAACCCCTGGACACCCGTTTTCCCATGCCGGAGTGGCTACTATGCTCGGGGGGGGCACCAAGTTCCGTTAAAGACGGGCACAACACTCTGGGGAGAGGGCCAGGGCCACCTCCTCGTTCACGTTCGCGAGGTATCTCATGGTGGTGGGGGGAAGAATGGGGTTCGCGGTTTTGTGCCTGGCAATCCTGGGGATGTCCTGGGGGGGGAGGATACCGTTGGCTGCCAGTGTGGCTAGAAATTGCAGGGCCCCCCGTCGGGGTGAATGAAGCGTCCACTCTTGGCAGTTGGGGCATTGGCGGAGAAGGCGCAGAAATTGGGAGTGGGGGACACCGAACAGAAGGGATTCCAAGGGGCATGTCTGTCTTTTCTCCACCACGAACGCAATCAGACGCTCCAAACCCGCCCCCGCTGCAACTGCGAACCTGCGATCCACAAATGGGGTCGTCTTGATTGCCTTTGACCTGTAAAAATCCACCACGAGTCGTGTTCCACATGCTGTGGGTTTCACATCCTTTACCGTGAGATCTGCCGCATCGCGGTAGCGGCAGGCTGTCTTCCACAGAAACAACAACAGGTTCGCCTCCACCTCGTGCCCCCTTGTGAACAGAACAAACACCGCCTGGGTCACTTCGGCCTTTTTTGCGGGGACAGCTTGCTTCGGGGGGGAAAAGGGGGTCGCACGAGCCAGTGCGTTGGCATAGCCCTGAAGGGGGAGCGGGGACCAATTCCCCTGCTGCAGACCGACTGCGTTTATTGCCGATGCATAATTTTTGACTGTGCTTGTTGTCAAGTGGGTCATTCCCGCCAGAAACAGAACTGCTGCATCTTCCGAGGGGGGTAGGGAGAGGTCTGCTGTCACACACCAACTTTCCAGTCTTTTCCATAGCCCACCCCTGGTGGAGATTGTGCGTTCCGCCAGGCTCTCTTTCATGACTTCTTCCAGCCGTTCCTTTGCTTCCCACAGAGTGTGGTCGTCCCTGGCCCGGGTCCTTGCCGGCGCAGCTTGCGTGTACACCTCCGACAGAGTGTTCTGGACGATGTTCTGGGGGGCGGGAGGGGGGGTAGGGGGTTGGGGGGGCCTTTCCTGTCCCAGTTTTTGGCAGAGTGCCGTGATTTGGCCGAGTGCCTGCATGATGTCCTGGCCGAGTGCCGGTGTTAATTCCAGTTGGTGTTGCCCCGGGGTTTCCCCCCCTTTCCCCCCTTTCCCTGAAATGTGTGGTGGGGGTAGGGGGAATACCGATTCGGGGGGGGAAAAGACTGGGGAGGGCCACCGTTGCCCCCCTTTCCCCCCTTCGTCGTGCGTGCACGCCCCGCCAGCTTGGCGATGGCCCGGTCAGCAGCGGATGCTTCCGTGTCGGCCGTCCGCATCTCCGCCTCCACCTGCGCCCGGGGGATCCTGTGTTGTTTCCACGCCTCATTCACCACCAGCTCGTGCAGCAGCTGGTTCCCCATCTGGGTCACGGTGGTGGACCAGAACCCCCGCTCAGCAGCCTCCTGCGCGAGGGCGACCCACGTGCTCAGGTGGGTCACCTTGTTCGATGTCCCGAACTGCAGCCTCAGGTCTCGGATCATCTCCCGCGCCGCTGCCACCCCTCCTGCCTTCAAAAACCCCTGCCACTGGGAGACGCAAGCCGGCCTCATGTTGGGCAGGCTGAGGGCCGACTGCAGGTTCCCGATTGTCGGGAGCTTGGGGGGGTCCTGGGCAGGGGGGCTGCTCCCCTCCGGTTGCGCCTGTGCCGCCCCGGCCTCACCTCCCGCTTTCCCCCCAGTCCCCGCCTGCTTGGCGCCTTCGCGGACCGCCTTGGCGAGGTCTAGTACCGACTCTCTCATGAGGTCGAGTTGTGCCTTGGTCTGCTTCCTCGCGTATTCATGCACCGATCTGAGGTTGGCGTAGTCAAACCCCACCACGGGGATGGTGCATTCTTGCAACCCCGTGGGCTCGACTTCATCGAGTTCCTCTAACGGCAGGGTGTAGAGGATGGTGTACGTGTTGTCCTCATTTTTTCGCAGCACCCCCGCGTGGCGAGAGTACTCTCCCCCAATTTCGTCGCCATCCTGTGGGGATGCTCTGACCTCGTACACAATCTCGGTCACTCCGCGCTGGTGGAGCCTGTCGAGCATCTGTGTAACCGCTTCCATTTTAAGAGCTTCTCCCACGGACTGCTTCTCTGAAGTGTAAAAAGAGAAAGGCTTTGCGCAGTCCGTGGGAGAAAGTAAGTTGGAGCTTGTCGTTACCTGAGGTGTGGGGGGTTGTGTGTAAAACCCAAGAATTATACGGACTGCAAGCCAACATTCCTGTGACCGAATAGAGAAGGGGAGAGATGGCATGGAACCGAGGGGAGAGGGGGGCAGGAACCTTGGGAACTCCGACTAGTGAGCAGGCCCACTGTGGCCAAGTATGCAAATACAAGAGTATATACTCTTGTATTTGCATACTAGACAACTTTTCAGCTAAAAAACAATTTTTTGAAAACCCTGAATTACGTAAGCTGGCACGGTGAATAGAAGAGTATACCCTTGTATTTGCCCCCCCCCCCCAGTAACTGTACTTTCCAGAAAACCGGCTGGGTCAAAGAAGCCGAGTGGCGGTGGTGGATTGACAGCGTCTTGGCCCCCATTTGCAAAAACAAAAACGTGCTTGTCATTTATGACTCGGCGACAACACACATTGCACCAAAAAATGTTGCGTACTTGCACAGGAAGACGGGGGCGAAGTCAGCGGTCATTCCAGGTGGGTTGACAGGAACAGTGCAGTACCTTGATGTGCATGCATTTGCACCATTCAAGGCTGCCTTCCACACTCACCTGGAAGGGCTCAAGGACAAAGCCCGTCTCGAGATAAAGAAATCAACAGCCGAAGGTTTTCGCCAGGATTGTCGCTTCACAGAGAGGTGGTACCGCGAGGCCATGTGCACCTCTGTTGGAGCTGTTTGGGGAAAGTCGGTGGAAAGTGTGAGGGGGGAGGTGGTAGCCCAGCGCTTGCGGGATATGGGGTACGTGCTGAAGGTGTCGGGTGAGGAGGACGGGTTCGTGAAGAGCTCCCTTTGTCCGGACCTCACCTTCGCACCAAGCACAGAAACATCCCCTGAGGCTGGTGGTGCGGACCTTGAACCTGGGTTGGACGGGAAGGCAAAAGAGAGCACAGAGAAGCAGTCCACCCAAAAGAAAGTTGTGTCTCAGCCAACCCAACAGACAAGCATCTTGGCATGGGCGAAGCCGGTTCGTGTGAACTCTCTCACACAGACACAGCCTTCCCAGTCCTCCCAGTCCTCCGAAAAGAAGCGCGCAGCGTCCCCGACCACCCAGACTCCCAACAAACACCGCAGGCTCTGCAAAGGGTGTAGGAAGCCTGGGCACAACATGCAGACTTGCCCCAGCAAGCCCAAGAAGAAGTAAGTTGGGGCGTGCTGGTTGTGGCTTGCCCTTTTCACATCTTTTTTTTAAGCATCAACGCACCAACCAACCACCGACAGTGAAGCTGACAGCTCTGATGAACTGTGTATGCTTTCACTAACTCAACAAGAATGTCAACCAGGGGGGGCACCAGAGGGGGGGGGGGCAATACAAACCAAAACGGTACGAAACCAAATGAGGGGCGAGTGGTAGGACGAGAACAGAGCGGATACTCGACCGGAAGGCAGAAGAAGTGAGAGACGGACGACAGCAGTGACCAGCGCGCCCCTGGTGGACCAAACAGCCCCGCAGAGCCCCTGCAAACAGCGTTTTTAGGAAAAGTTGAATAGACGTACTTAGTACGTCTATTCGCTCGCAAACTATTTATTAATTTTCTGGCGAGGTCGATTTAGGCCCGCGCGTTCGCCGAATAGTAGTACTAAGTACGTTTATTTGACCCCCCCCTGTAAAGATTTATCTTTAGGGGGTCTTCGCTACGGGGTGATCGTCAGTGCATTTTGGTGCATTTCCTGTTGAATTGGCTGAAAACTGACGAAGTTTGTCGAAGTTTGTCGACCAGCGAAGACCCCCTTAATGTTTTTACTGTACCCCCGCTCCCGGGCCCCCCCTTCCCCCGATGTTGAATTGATCCCTCCTGCTTGCCTACGTTACATAGGGGGTCTCCGTTGGTACTCTGCTGGGGTAGCATGAAAAATGTGATTTGCTATTTTGGCAAAGGTCAATAATCCAGTGGAGTGTAGGGGATCGCCTGTTTTTGGACATTGGAGTTCACGGTGACCATTCTCCATCCAACTAAAAGTCCTAGGAATTGTTAAAATGGCAAACAGAAAAACCGGTTTTTTGGTCATTTTTGGCCTTTTCGCTGGTTGGGGGGTCAAAACCGCCCGGCCCCAGGTGGTCCCTGGAGGGGGGGTCTGCCCCCAGATTCTCGATTTCTGGGTCCAATAATCCTACTTCTGCTAAGGGGACCTTTTCGATTTTTTTCGGAAAGTCCTATTTTTCACTTTTGAGCCCGTTTTCGAAGGAATTCTTGGGTTTTGAGCTTGTTTTGGGCAATTAAACGCGTCACTCAGTTTTCTGCCTGGGCAGCCTGGTCAGATCTTTAATGGGCGGAGATCCAGCTGCACTCAGAGGCGTGCTGCACAGATAGGCGTGCTGTACTGATAGGCGTGCTGCACCGATTGGTGTCCTGCACCGATAGGTGTGCTGTACTGATAGGCGTGCTGCACCGATAGGTGTGCTGTCCTGAGAGGCGTGCGGCACCGATAGGTGTCCTGTACTGATAGGCGTGCTGCACCGATATGTGTGCTGTCCTGAGAGGCGTGCTGCACCGATAGGTGTCCTGCACCGATAGGTGTGCTGCACTGATAGGCGTGCTGCACCGATAGGTGTCCTGTACTGCTAGGCGTGCTGCACCGACAGGTGTCCTACACCGATAGATGTCCTGTACTGACAGGCGTGCTGCACCGATAGGTGTGCTGCACCGATAGGTGTGCTGTACTGGTAGGCGTGCTGCACCGACAGGTGTCCTGCACCGACAGGTGTGCTGTACGGATAGGCGTGCTGCACCGATAGGTGTGCTGTACTGACAGGCGTGCTGCACCGGTAGGTGTGCTGTACTGGTAGGCGTGCTGCACCGATAGGTGTCCTGTACTGCTAGGCGTGCTGCACCGACAGGTGTCCTGCACCGATAGGTGTGCTGTACTGACAGGCGTGCTGCACCGATAGGTGTCCTGTACTGACAGGCGTGCCGCACCGACAGGTGTGCTGCACCGATAGGTGTGCTGTACTGGTAGGCGTGCTGCACCGACAGGTGTCCTGCACCGACAGGTGTGCTGTACGGATAGGCGTGCTGCACCGATAGGTGTGCTGTACTGACAGGCGTGCTGCACCGGTAGGTGTGCTGTACTGATAGGCGTGCTGCACCGATAGGTGTCCTGTACTGCTAGGCGTGCTGCACCGACAGGTGTCCTGCACCGATAGGTGTGCTGTACTGACAGGCGTGCTGCACCGATAGGTGTCCTGTACTGACAGGCGTGCCGCACCGACAGGTGTGCTGCACCGATAGGTGTGCTGTACTGGTAGGCGTGCTGCACCGACAGGTGTCCTGCACCGACAGGTGTGCTGTACTGACAGGCGTGCTGCACCGATAGGTGTGCTGTACTGATAGGCGTGCTGCACCGATAGGTGTGCTGTCCTGAGAGGCGTGCGGCACCGATAGGTGTCCTGTACTGATAGGCGTGCTGCACCGATATGTGTGCTGTCCTGAGAGGCGTGCTGCACCGATAGGTGTCCTGCACCGATAGGTGTGCTGCACTGATAGGCGTGCTGCACCGATAGGTGTCCTGTACTGCTAGGCGTGCTGCACCGACAGGTGTCCTGCACCGATAGGTGTCCTGTACTGACAGGCGTGCTGCACCGGTAGGTGTGCTGTACTGCTAGGCGTGCTGCACCGACAGGTGTCCTGCACCGATAGGTGTGCTGTACTGATAGGCGTGTTGCACCGATAGGCGTGCTGCACCGACAGGTGTCCTGCACCGATCGGTGTCCTGTACTGACAGGCGTGCCGCACCGACAGGTGTGCTGCACCGATAGGTGTGCTGTACTGGTAGGCGTGCTGCACCGACAGGTGTGCTGTACTGATAGGCGTGCTGCACCGGTAGGTGTGCTACACTGATAGGCGTGCTGCTCCGACAGGTGTCCTGCACCGATAGGTGTGCTGTACTGATAGGAGTGCTGTACCGACACTGTCCTCTTGTACTGAGAGGCGTGCTGCACCGGTAGGTGTGCTGTACTGATAGGTGTGCTGTACTGATACTGTCCTCTTGCCCTGAGAGGCGTGCTGCACCGATAGGTGTCCTGTCCGACGTGGAGCGAGGGGGAGGGGAAATCTTTAATGACCTTCACAAAAAAAATTCATTAAAGACTGGTGCCCCTGATTTACCCCCTTTTCACTACGCACAAACTACGCAATCTGGGGGGGGGGTCTCGCTTTTTGGTCCCCCCCCAGTTTTTTTTGGTCCCCCTTTCTGTGTGGCTACTGAGACAGGACTGGAGGCACTGCGCTGACCGAGAAAAAAAAATATTGCCAGAACTCACTATGTACCGTCCGAAAGAACAGGGGAAACACCTGGGCAAGGTTGCCCCATGCCCAGAAACACCTGGGAAGGAAGTGAGCTCCAGGAGCCGCGTAGTACCCCCTACACACTTCTACGAAACAACAGCTGCAGAGATGGTCCGGATGCCCCGAAAAAAAACCTACACACACACTCCATCATCCACACTGCACCTAGGAACAACAATGTCTGGGGAAGAGGAACAGCTCTTCACCATCGTTGCCTCTGTTGAGGGGTTGAGATGCCTCGCGGGGACCATCGCAGGATGTGTCACCCACGAGAAGCTGCTGGCGCTGCTTGAGGAGGTGGGGCTGCAACCGGAGGGTGACTGTCTCGAGGTGCATCTGCTGAAGGGTGGTGACGTTAATTCATTGGAGATGCGGCCTCTCCCAGAAGGCCTGTGGCAGAACGCGCTCCCGGGCTCGGCGCTGTTCCTTCCGGCGAAGACAGAGACAGTGCCAGCATCCCGCCTGGACGTGCGCGACTGGGTCGACACCCCCATGCAGTGCCACACCCCTGTCTCTAACATCCACACCCTCATCACCAAGTTCAAGGGCGAGACGGTGACCCGCCATGCGGTGGAGATGTCGTGGCAGCAGTCGCTACTGCTACGGGATGTGTTGTTTTTACGGGAGACGCAGGGCATCCGGGAGAACGGCGAACTTGTGTTAATTCACGACCTCACACCAGTGTTTGCGGACCCGTCAAACACTACCAAGCTTGGGCACTTTACGGTGCAGTACAGGGTGAACGGGATCCTCCGCTACCACGTGCTCGCCACATATCTGACGCTGTCATCTGATGGACCCACTACCAGAGTTGACCTGGCCGTCGCCTTTAAACGGTTTTCGGACCTGGCCTCTTCAGGCCAGTTCTCCGTCCTCGGCAAGGATGACGTGGGGTTGTCCGAGGAGTCGTTCTCGGCTTTCTTTCTGGACCGCGGTGCCAGTCTGAAACCCGAGCTGCAGAGCGTTGTCGTTGTGTTCGAGCCCCACCACCGCCTGCATCTGGCCTTCCGGCGAGTCATTGAGCCTGACTTGCCCTTCATGACTCTGATGTGCTATGCTGCCAACTACTGTGCCGCAGCACCAGAGTTCGCCGCCTACCTCCACAGCACGGTAGGCATCACCATCAGCAGCTTCCTGTGGCAGCGGGCCACAAACGGCCGCTTCCTCAGTGGTGCAGCTGCCTGCTTCTCGCTGTCGGCTCGCTGCGGGGAGCTCACCGTCGCTGAGCACCTGCACACCTTCTTCTCGATGACGACGACGGAATCGTCGACAAAGAAGGTGGCAGTGAAAAACTGCCTTGCTGATCGCAGCGCCATCAACAAAGTGTGCCTCTACGGGAAGCTTTTCAGCAAGGTCTTGTACCCTCTGCTGACCACCATCGCAGACTCAGGGAGTTTCACCACCGACCCCAAATCGTTGGGATGGCTGCAGATGTACTGGCGCTCGGGGGCCTTCGACCTCTTCTCTGCGGCCAGGAGTGAAGCGACGCTGGAGGCGTGCAGCTCTGACGGGGACCTGACCGTCTTCCAGAGCGCCACTTCATGCAGGATGGTGACGGTAGGGCGGCTGCGCTTCCACACCTCGCCGCAGTGTCCCTCCCTCGACATCCGGGAAGTCAGCGATAGTGACCTGGACGGCGTCCGGCCGGATGACTTAGTGCAGCACGGCCTCGATGCCTACTTTGGGAAGCAAGGCATCCCAACCGAAAGCCGGCTCATGCCCGTAGTGTCCTTCGACAGCGGCGTGGAGTTCTTCCGCACCGCCCTGGTCATTATCGGGACGAGCATGCTGGTGGAAGCGGTGAGGTTCGGGGCAGCCAGCGAGGAGACACGCGCGGTGCAGCCGTCGGTGTCGTTTGGCCCGGCCCTCTTGGAAGGGATGTGCGAGAGGTCTAAGCGTGTCATCGAAGTGGCTGGACACTCATCCGTTCGTGACGACTTTGTCCGTGCTCACTGCTGTATTCCTGAGCATTTCTCTGATACTGATTTGAAAACTCTGCATGCTGAGGTTGGTGAGCCGAAACTCACTACGATAGTGCGTTCCCGTATTCCGGAGACTACGAAGGAGCGCAAGCTTCGGATTGGGAAGCGGAAACTTGAAGACTTGAAATCAGCATTCGAAAAAGAGGAATCAAGGAAGGAAAGGCGAATTGCAAGAGAGACTGCCCTCAATGACATTGTCCTCCGTTTTGATTATTCCGATAGCTTCACAAACTCGGAACTGATTAATCAAGCTCAAAAGCGTGGCAAGCGAGGTGTACAGAATGCCTCGAAATCACGGTTGATGCAAATCCTTCGTGAATTTGATAAAGCCCGCACAAAAGAAGAGCTGCAGGAGATTTGTGCCGAACGTGGGATTGAACGAAACGTTCAAAATGACCGCGTGGACTGGCTGCTGGCAGCTCTCAAGAAGCAGGATAAAAAGGATCATGCGTGATAAAATGAAAGGGCTGCTGCTACTCTTCACCCCCCCCCCCCACCCCCCGCTTTGATTTCGTTGCTGGATCAATGCAGTGCCTTCAATCACACACTTCGCCCACTCCAGGAGAATATTATACAAGGCCCAATGCAGTGCGTAACGGTGAAGTACAGCCTGCGGTATCGCGAGAAGGAGTTCGGCAGCTTTGCCGAGCCTTTGCTCGTGACGAGTGTCGACACGTTCGACACCGTGTGGAAGGCGTTTGAGACACGCCTTCCTCCCAAACAGGGTCGCAAAAAATCCGAGAGTGAGCGGGACTACAAGAGGCGCGTCCGAGCGATCTGGAGAGCGCACTCCTTTCTCTGTGGCAAGGACGCAGTCGTGGTTGGGTCGGTGCAGTTCGAACACGGGGAGAACACCTTGGAGATTGCAAGTGATGATACGCTCACAGCCTTCAGGGCGATGCAAGGTGCCACCCTGAAGGTGGCCCTCGACATTAAGGCGAGCGTCGACCGAGGGGTCGACGAAAAGCTGAAGAAGGCGCTGCTGGCACGGGACCCCGCGGGGTATACGGAGGTCACCGCCACACAGGCAACCTCCGCTGACAACGTCCAGGAGACGTTATCAGAGGGGATCACAACGGCACTAGAGATCTGTGTCACGGGATCCAGGCGCCCACTCTCCCTCGACGGTCTGGGGATTGTTGTTGGGCATGGTGTCGTTACCTGCAGCTGCAAGAAAAAGATTCCGAGCCACGTCGGAAAATTGAGCAGTACCGATGCATTTCTACGCCACGCAACGAGCTGCAAGACACTGAAGAAGAAGCTGGATCATCCCGACGAGCTGAAGCAGGCACCGCGCCAAAGGGCACCCCGAAAGACAGCTGCAAAGCCGGCGTCGAAACCCGCACCGAAGGCTGCCAGCGCTGCAGCACCTGAAGAACCTGAAGAACCTGCAGCACCTGCAGCACCTGAAGCGCCTGCACCCGCACTGACCCCGGAACAGCAAGAACTCCTTGAGTTTGGGAACCCGGCAAAGAGACAGAGAACTGGCTGAGGCCGGAAAAGGGGACCAAAAAATGAGACCCCCCCCCCCCTTTTCACTACGCACAAACTACGCAATATGGGGTCGTCAGGGGCACCATTTAAATTATTAATAATTTAAATTAAATTATTAATTAATTAAAGATTTATCTTTACAGGGGGGGGGTCAAATAAACGTACTTAGTACTACTATTCGGCGAACGCGCGGGCCTAAATCGACCTCGCCAGAAAATTAATAAATAGTTTGCGAGCGAATAGACGTACTTAGTACGTCTATTCAACTTTTCCTAAAAACGCTGTTTGCAGGGGCTCTGCGGGGCTGTTTGGTCCACCAGGGGCGCGCTGGTCACTGCTGTCGTCCGTCTCTCACTTCTTCTGCCTTCCGGTCGAGTATCCGCTCTGTTCTCGTCCTACCACTCGCCCCTCATTTGGTTTCGTACCGTTTTGATTTGTATTGCCCCCCCCCCCCTCTGGTGCCCCCCCTGGTTGACATTCTTGTTGAGTTAGTGAAAGCATACACAGTTCATCAGAGCTGTCAGCTTCACTGTCGGTGGTTGGTTGGTGCGTTGATGCTTTAAAAAAAGATGTGAAAAAGACAAGCCACAACCAGCACGCCCCAACTTACTTCTTCTTCAAGTTCTTGGGCTTGTTGGGGCAAGTCTGCATGTTGTGCCCAGGCTTCCTACACCCTTTGCAGAGCCTGCGGTGTTTGTTGGGAGTCTGGGTGGTCGGGGACGCTGCGCGCTTCTTTTGGGAGGACTGGGAGGACTGGGAAGGCTGTGTCTGTGTGAGAGAGTTCACACGAACCGGCTTCGCCCATGCCAAGATGCTTGACTGTTGGGTTGGCTGAGACACAACTTTCTTTTGGGTGGACTGCTTCTCTGTGCTCTCTTTTGCCTTCCCGTCCAACCCAGGTTCAAGGTCCGCACCACCAGCCTCAGGGGATGTTTCTGTGCTTGGTGCGAAGGTGAGGTCCGGACAAAGGGAGCTCTTCACGAACCCGTCCTCCTCACCCGACACCTTCAGCACGTACCCCATATCCCGCAAGCGCTCGGCTACCACCTCCCCCCTCACACTTTCCACCGACTTTCCCCAAACAGCTCCAACAGAGGTGCACATGGCCTCGCGGTACCACCTCTCTGTGAAGCGACAATCCTGGCGAAAACCTTCGGCTGTTGATTTCTTCATCTCGAGACGGGCTTTGTCCTTGAGCCCTTCCAGGTGAGTGTGGAAGGCAGCCTTGAATGGTGCAAATGCATGCACATCAAGGTACTGCACTGTTCCTGTCAACCCACCTGGAATGACCGCTGACTTCGCCCCCGTCTTCCTGTGCAAGTACGCAACATTTTTTGGTGCAATGTGTGTTGTCGCCGAGTCATAAATGACAAGCACGTTTTTGTTTTTGCAAATGGGGGCCAAGACGCTGTCAATCCACCACCGCCACTCGGCTTCTTTGACCCAGCCGGTTTTCTGGAAAGTACAGTTAACCCCCGAGTCTTTGTGAATCTGATGCTCCTCCTTCTTTATCCTCTCGCCCGCACCTTTAAAAACGATCGACTGCTTTGTCGCAAGAATGGTCCTGTCTTTCACACTGAACGTGACAGCACCAATCAACGTGGCAAATCTATTTTTGCCAGCATCGGTATCGACCATGATGTTGGTGTCAGTGGTGTAGCACAACAGTTTGTCCCTGCGGGTAGAGCTCTTGTACAAGGCAGACTCATCCACATTCACAACCAGGTCAAAAGTACCAAAGGGGTTGTGCAGCAGCTCGGACCCGATGGAGAGGCGTCTGATGGTGGACCAGAAGCTGTGCAACTGGACCCGGGCTTTTTCAAGAGAAAGCTTGGCAATGCGCGAAGTACGAAATTGAAACTTGTTTCTCCTGGCCCAACCGTCAATCCACTCCACCGAAGCCTGGAAGCCTTTCGGGAAGGGAACAAAGGACATGGCAAGCTCCTTGATTTTGCGGCGCGTCGTTGGCAAGTCGTTCTTCCGCCGTTCTCCCACTTCTTTAAGCACGTGGGCCTCCACCTCAGGAAAGAAACACGACCTCCCCCCCCCCGCCTTTCTTTTGGCATGTGTTTTTCCATCATTTGCTGGGAGGCTCTTCATCGCCTTATCCTTGGGAAAGTCTCTCTTCCAACGAGTTGCCGTTGTCGAACACTGGTCCCGGTTCACTTGGATAGGAGGGTTACCAGGAGGAGTAGGAGGAGCAAAAAGGTAAGCACGCATGGTCTCCATCACCGGGAGCCCAGCCCACAACAAGGAGGCTACAGCCTGCTTGTAGTGGGACGTGTAGCAGGCCCGGCGGGTTGTATCCCCAACCTTTGAAGGGGCCCTGCAGTGCTTAATTTCCCCCCCCAAAAACTCCTTTAGGTTTTCAACCGAGAGCACAATATCCGGGGAAGGGGTCTCCCCCTTCGTTGCACTCTCGGTATCCCCACCCGTGTTCCCTTCCTCCCTTCCCTCCCCACTGTCCCGACTCCCGTCATCAGAGCCGTTCTTTTCGAGTTCTTCGAGAACAGAGACTTTTTCGATGTCGTCGTCGTCGTCGTCGTCGCAGGTGCTCTCAGAGCTGCCATTCGATCCAGCGCCGCCCTCTGAGTCAGCGTCATCGTTCTCTGAGGTAGTGTCGTCGTTCGGTCCAGCGTCGTCGTTGCTCGCAGAAACCACAATCGCGCACGCGGTCTCCGCAGCCAACAGCTCCCGAAGATCACGGAGCACAGATTTGAGATCGTCTTTGGAGGGTGCCTGGCGTTCTTGGACCTCCCGCTCGATATCAGCAGCTGAAGACAGCTGATGAATCCGTGTGGGGAAAAAGTGTGTTGCATGCCGGACGGCCTGAATCCCACACGACCACGCGTCCTTCTGCATCCCACTCAACACCACACGGACAGTGCTGAACTTCTGCTCGAGGCTCTTGGCGAGTGGAGAACCGTGAATGATCGCGTGGTCGTCAATCACGATACACTCATCCTCCCGGAAAGCACAAAAGACCCAGTGGAGGCCTGTGTTGTTGTGTGTGTTCACCACACAACCCTGCCACTCCGATTTTGTCTCCCAGAACGCCACACCCTGGGGACTAGCTGGATAGCGCTTCATCCCTTTTGTGATGCTCTCGAACTGGCAGTACTCAAAAAAACGAGTACCGTCCGGGTTTTTCACCGGATCATACCGGGGGTTGGCGACACGGGACACTGCTTCTACACCAGCGGGCTGCAGGTAGTGAACCAGCAGGTTCCCCACGTCGCTCGTCGTCAGCCAGTACCCCACCTTGACATTCTTTGAGGAATGCCCTTTTAAAAACTCGGCCCTTTTGGGGCCGCCTCCGTGCGCTTCCGTCGGCTGTGCCTCACACCCACCCCGAAGGACTGGAATGGGTTTGGCTTGTGTCTTCGGCGCGGAGCAGTCGGTTGAAGGTTTGGCTTGTGTCTTCAGCGTGGAGCAGTCGATTGAAGGTTCGGCTTGTGTCTTCGGCGCGGAGCAGTCGGTTGAAGGTTTAGCTTGTGTCTTCGGCGCGGAGCAGTCGGTTGAAGGTTCGGCTTGTGTCTTCGGCGCGGACCGGTTGGTTGAAGGTTTGGCTTGTGTCTTCGGCCATGAAAAAATCGGGCCATTGCAGCGTGCCCTGGCCCGGGCCAGTTGGTTGAAGGAAGGCCGGGGAGCGCATGGCGGTGGCCCATCCTCGAATATCTTGAACAGGAGGCATTCCATCAGCAGGAGGCACATGAAAGCATCGGACGTCATCATTATGTCGGACACCAGCCGAAGCTATTGGCTCTGTTGGTGGATGGTGAAATCTGGGCAGTTGGATTGCGGGTTTGCGGGCGTGTGTTGATCAGTGCTGCACAACAGGAGAGAATGTCAAACAACGTCAGGGAAGGGGGCTGCGGGGGGTGGGGGGTGGGCTCAGCTGGTCCTCGAAGGCTACATCTATGGTGAGGTGTGTCTGGGGCCATCCGTCCACATCTTCTCGTTGGTGGTAGGGACTGCGGACGCCGTAGATGAGGAGTCGTTTAATGCGCGCCGCTCTTCAGCAGTGATTTTGACGCCTCTGGACCCCAGGAGTTTGCGGGTTTCCGGGTTTGCGGTCTTCAGCAGTGGTTCTGATGCCTCTGGACCGCAGGAGTTTGCGGGTTCGCTGGTTTCCCGTCCGTATGTGTCTGAGGGGGGATGCCCCGATTCCCTTCGTCACGACATATCTTTGAGCGTAGGTCACTTCCCCCCTCTACGGACCCCGTGCACCCTGGTTCCCCTAAGTGGCACCAATAGACCCCGTTGTCCCCATTCCTTGCCCCAAAGTTTGCAGATTTGTGTGTCTCCAAAAAGAAAATCTCAAAAAAAACGAAAAATTTCCCCAAAAAAAAAGGGTGAAAAGTAAGTACTACTATTCAACGGCCCAACGTGCCCCAGAGCCCCAAAAAAATAAGTACTACTATTCGGCTAAGTACTACTATTCAACTAAGTACGTTTATTTGACCCCCCCCTGTAATGTTTTTACTGTCACCCCGCTTCCGAAGCCACCCTCCCGCACCCCGCACTCCGTCCCCTGCTGCTTCCACCGTTACCTGCTGCTTAGGGGGGGGGGGGGGGGTCCACTGGGTACTCTGGTAGGGTGGTGCGTAAAAAGTGGTTTGCTATTTTGGCAAAGTTCAACATTTCATGTCTAGGGTATAGGATGGCATGTTTTTGGACATCTGAGTTCACGGTGACCATTCTTCATCCAACTAAAAATCATTTTAATTGTTAAAATGGCAAACAGAAAAACCGGTTTTTTGGTCATTTTTGGCCGTTTGGCTGATTGGCGAGGATCTTTAATGGCGGGGGAATCCGGACTCCGGACGCGCGAAGCGCGGCCGGGGGGGGTGGGGGGTGCGGGGCCGCGCGAAGCGCGGCCCCCCCCCGGAGGGGGGGGGGGGAATCTTTAATGACCGTTCCTAAATTCCGGAAACTTTTTGCATTTTTGACCCGAAAACAGGGTACTCCACCCAGTTTGGTCTGCCGGAATCACTTCCGGGTGGAATTCTTCACTTTGGTGACTTTCTTGGGTGATATTTTGGATATTTCGTGCAGATTTCAGCCCCCAAAAACAAGGGGTTTTTAGGGAAAATGCCGAATTATCCCACGAGAAACCTCTTTCAGACCGCCTCTGGGTGTCAGAAGGCCCCCAAAACCACTAAAAACCACCCAGGAACCTACCTCAGGGGGTATCTGTGTGGTTTTGGGGTGTTTCGAGGCCTTCTCTGCCTTCTGGAAGCGGTTTTTTTGGACCGTTCCAAATCAGCCAATAGCGTTACACAAGCGTTACACTTTTTCGGGGGTTTTTCAGGGAAAAATGCCAAATAATTCGAATGGATCGACTTTCTCGAGGGTGTCCGCTATTTTCTCGGGTTTTTTCAGTGATCCCCCACTGGATTTTTGGTCAGGTACGCCCATTTTGGTGGAGTTTTTGGCCCAAAATCGAAAAAATCGTGTTTGTGACAGCCCTAAACAGAGATTTAAAGGACCGTGCAGGGGCCTACCCCCCCCCCCCCCCCCCTCCCCCCGTCAGCCAGACCATTTGCATCCCTCTGCCCGCCAGCAAGCCTCCCCCACCCCCCTCCTCCCACACCACATCACACCCCACCACAGAAGCCCCCCCCCCCCCCGTTATGGAGCTCAATGTCCGGCTACCTTTGGGGGACGAGGTGCACATCACCTTAAGCGGGCCATGGCTGCACTCCCTCAAGGCGGAGATTCTTGCCGCCTCCGGCTGCTTCTCTGATGACAGCGACTTCGACGTGTCTGTTGAAAAGGGGGTCCACCCTGGGCAGGTCCTGCAGACCGACGATGACATCGGCAGCCTGGAGTCTGGGGACACCCTCTGCGCGCTCCTCAGCCCTGCAGCTGCCGGGCGGCACGCCATCGAATCTGCGGGCCTCAAGCCGACCCGCCTGTCCTTCGCCGAAGCCCTGCGTGGCAACCAACTGACCCCTGAGCTGTGCGGGGCCTTCCTCGACACCGGGCTCGCCGTCGACTCCACCGACCGCCAGGGGAAGACCCTCCTCATGATTAGCGCCGTCCTCAACGAAGTCTCCGTCTGCCAGCACCTCCTCCAGCACGGTGCCTCCACCTCCGCCCGCGATGTCAACGGGTGGGACGCGCTCCTCTGGGCATGCGGGTCCTCATCGCAGGACGCAGCCCTGGCACTCCTCAACACCGGAGCCCACCCCCACGCCTGCGACAAGCAGGGCTGGACGCCTCTCATGCTCGCCGCAGGCAGGGGCCTGCTCCCCGTTGTCACCGCTCTTCTGGCAGCTGGGGCGGAGGTCAACCTGCAGGACTGCTCTGGCCTGACAGCTCTGATGTGGGCCAGCGAGCTCGCGTGTCTTCCCTGTGTGGAGGAGCTTGTTGCCGCAGGGGCTGAGGTTGGTGCGCAGTGTGCCTTGGGGAAGACTGCTCTCACCCGTGCCTGCGAGCAGGGGAATGTGGAGATGGCGCGCCTCCTGATTAGGCATGGGGCGGATGTCAACGCGCAGACGGTGCATGGGGCGACGCCGCTGATCTCAGCCACGGTTGCAGGGAAGGAGGGGTGTATCGAAGCCCTGCTGGGGGCAGGTGTGGAGATCGGTGCGGCTGACACCTCCGGGAACACCGCACTGCACTATGCTGCACGGAGAGGCATGCTGGAGTGCGTCGAGAGGCTGATCGCATCCCGTGCCGAGCTCGATGTGGCGGGCCACCAGGGGCAGACCCCGTTGATGATGTCTTGCATTAGCAGCTACCCCGCCTGTGCCAGCCTGCTGCTGCAGGCGGGCTGTTCCCCAGACACCCGGTGTGCCCGCAACTGCACCTCCCTGATGTATGCTGCCGGCGGGGGCGCTGCGGAGTGTGTCAAGCTGCTGCTCCAGGCATCCGCATGCACCCTGCCTGTGGACGCCTCTGGGAGGACTGCCGCCCAGCTTGCGAAAACCCAGCAGATTGCCGAGATGATCTGCAGCCATGTGGCGGAGGTCAAGGAGTAAACAGGGGGGAGGGGAGGGGCTTGTGCGTATGTGGACAGAAGGAGCGTGTGATCACAGGCCAGCGGAGACCGCACCAAGATATGCTTGGTGTGCCCCTCTGTCGCTGCAGAAAACAATGATTCACATATGTGTGTACACATCACACTGTGGGGACCACACCTAAGAGCAGGGCGTGCTGCTCGGTATGCTCTACACCACTATAGTAAAGATTCACGCGTGTGTATGACAGTGGAGGCAGCACTAGAGTTTCGCTCGGTGCGATCTGCACTAAACTAAAACGATTAAAACGTGTGTGTGTGTGTGGGCAGATATGTGATCTGTGGGGGATAAGGGTGTAGTGGCCTGGCTGATGTGTGTATAGCGACCACATTCTGGAAGTGGGGAGACTGCGTGGGATATTGCCCACTCCCACGCCCGGTGGGTGTGTGTGGGTGTGGCTGTAGGGATGGTGTCAGAAGGAGGATGCTTAGCGTGTGAGCAGTGGTGGTGGTTATCTGGGGGTTCGCTCGGTGGTTGTATTGAGTACAACAGAGAGTGTGTGCAGGTGCAGTGGAGATCACATCAAGAGAAGCAGGGGGGGGAGGGGGAGGGGAAGGTGTGGGGTGGGTCTGTGTGCTCGCTCCGCACCACTCTAAAACATACTTCACGTGACGTCGTGCTGTGCGTGCATTTTTTGTTTGATGCATATTTTGAAAGTTCCCGCTTTCCAGAGCGGGCAGGTCCCATTTTTCCCAACTCACCCCAACTCACCCCCCACCCCCCCCCCCCACCTGTATTATTGCAAGTTTTCGCCATTGCCATCCCCATCACCAGACGCCCCTCCCACCTGTCGACTCATTTGCCCTTTTCCCTTTTTGACAATTGGTGTTTGTGTTCTCACTCAACAATCGGTGCGCCTCCCCCCCTCCCCCCTTCCCCGCGCCTATTTCGTGCACGACATGCGGCATTCGTATCCCGGGCTTCACCCCCGGTAGTCCAGTCCGGCTAGCCGGCCCGGATAGTCGGAACTGCCCCGCCGGCTCGTCCACCGGCTCGTCCACCTACTCACTCCCGGTGTGTCAGACTAGTCGGCCGGCTACCCGGCAGCGATTCGGCCACCGGATTCTCGAGAAAAACCGAGAGAATACAGGCTGGTGGTCGCCGGGATCCGGTTAGTCGCCAGTAGCTGCCGGGTGCCGCTGGATGGCCGGGCGTCCGGCTACCCGGGGCACCGGATACCGCGTCGTGCAACGATGGCTCAAGAGATGAGAGATCGTCAAAGAAGTTAGTCGGGAGTCGCAGGGCAAAAGGGATGAAAGCTGTCTGGTTCCCCTCTCTCTTTATACTTTTTTTTGCCGGATATTACCACAACAGGGAACCTGTCAGTGTCAAAAAGATAGTAGGCAGCGCTTGGGCAACAAATTCAACCTCCTCATCAGGCTGCGGAGTTGCTTTTGTTTTGCCCGGATTTGGCGCACAAACAACAGCCTTATCTTTTTCGAAGCGTCTCCAGCCCCACCTCCCCACCCCCGGAGAGGGGAGGAAAAGACCCGGATCGCTGCGTGGCTGCTGTAAGAGGCACGGGGGGTGGGCGGGTGGGGCTTGGCTTCGCTCAGAAATGAGAAAAAAATGGGCCGCCTCATAACACTGCGGCTGCAAAGTGACACAGTTTGACACACACGGTGTGGCACACAGTGCGAAGGCCCCCCTCCCTCACCCACCCACCCACCCACGGCAAGCAGAGTGCAGAGTGAAGACCGCGTCGTGTGGGGATGGGTGGGGGATCGGTGTATTACCCTCGAGGATCCTGTGCACGCCATGCGGATGCCGGACAGAGAATGCGGTTTAGAGCTGTTATATAGCAGCCGCTTGGCACAGACTTCCGCGCCATAAATTTTTTAAACCCCCCCCCCCCACCAGAATAAGAAAAAAGAGGACACCCCATCCGGCTGGTCATCCCCGGAGATCTTTCAAAGAAGTAAAGGTAACCCGCAGTCCTGGCAGATGCTGTACATATCAGCCATGGACCCAACCTCCATCACACCCCTCTCTCTCTCTCTCTCTCTGAGGGCCCTCGCTACCAGTCACAGCTCGTCAGCCAGTGAGGGGAAGTGGGCCGTGGCTCACTTTTTCTCACTCAGTCACACCTGGTAGCGAGGCTACCCCTCTCTGTGCCAATAAAACCGCGTCAGTGTGGCCTCCCCTCCCTGGGATAATGAGTGAAGAGGGATCACCCACGTCCCCCTCCTTCTACTTCTACGTCGACCTCACCACCCCCCCCCCCCCTAGGGGGGGTCATAAGCCCCCCTAAAAACGTACGAAAACCAAAATTTTCAACATACCATCAGAACCGCCCTAATACCTGATCTGACCCGAAAATCCGACCCATACCCCCCCGGAAACTGTCTGGGGCCCACTTGTGACACCTGATACGCACTTTTGTGATGATTTTTTGGGGTCCTAAAAAATGTACCTCAGTTTCGTACCTTGCCTTTGTACCTGAACCACTCCCGACCGCATTCTTTCGTTCTTTGCCTTTTCTGCGGTGGTTCTGGCTCAGGTGGCACGCATGTTGCCTTCCCCAGTGCCTCGGCAAGGTCTTTCTTGACCTGATTAGTGGGAATGTTGTGTTGTTGCGTCAGCAGAATGAGTTCAGCCACCTTCTGGGTGTAGTACTTCGATCGCATATGGGTCATTGTGAGTACTTCGTACGCCTGGGAGGCTGCATCGGCATTAGTAGGCAGCGTTGTAGATGCTTTTGCTTCGTCGATCTTAGCCTGTGAAGGCACGATTGGGATATTGTACGCCCTGAGAGCCGAAGTGGTTATGATTGTGCTGTGTAATTTGCGCCCCGCAGGATATGCACACCACGCAGTCTCGACAACACGTATGAGAGTGTACCATGTGGGGACTCAACAAGGTCATTGGATCGGCATCTGCCTGCCGACTCAGCCCCCACACAGTGCGACCGCAAGGTCGCCAGGGATGTCTCAACGCCAGGGGAATACCCTCCCCTGGCGTTGTACAACCCTACTCTCAACCCTCGGGTCCTCTCCTGGAGGCGGTGGTGGCGGGCCCGCAACGCTTCGTACTTCCGGTACAGACTGAGGTAGTCTGCCCGGCTGACCCGCTCATTGCTTCCTAGATCATCTGCTGCTCTGGAGCTGCCATCACTCTCACTGCCCACATCAGTTGGTGTGGGGGTAGGAGCAGGAGGAGTGGGAGGAGTAGGAGTGCAGGTGACATCTTTCTTGGCTAGCAAGGAACGCCGCTTTTCCCGCACGTGCGTGCAGTTGATGCACCACTGCATATATCTGTCGTCACCACGTCCCACTCGCTCTCCTATGTACCCAGCCCGACGGAGCGCCCGAAATAATGTCGCCTCACCGATGTCGTGTGCCGTTTTCTTTTTACGCAGGTCTGCCACAACGCTCTCTGCCGAGACCCCGCACATCTCCCGTTTGGCGAGCGTCTTTCGAGCAAGGTACTCCTCTGCAGCAGCATCTGACACCTCTGCGAGGCCCTGGGCACGCGGCATGTGTTGCTCGGCGTGCTGAGTGAGCGTAGTGACACCCTTCCCTTGCAAAGAACGAAATAATGCGGTCGGGAGTGGTTCAGGTACAAAGGCAAGGTACGAAACTGAGGTACATTTTTTAGGACCCCAAAAAATCATCACAAAAGTGCGTATCAGGTGTCACAAGTGGGCCCCAGACAGTTTCCGGGGGGGTATGGGTCGGATTTTCGGGTCAGATCAGGTATTAGGGCGGCTCTGATGGTATGTCGAAAATTTTGGTTTTGTACGGGCTTATGACCCCCCCTAACCCCCCCCCCCCTATTTTGTTTGGAGGCAGATCACTGTTCTGCACTCTCGGGGGGTGGGGGTGAAGGTCCCATCCCCCCCGCCACCCCCCCCCCCATTATACGTCGAAGATGACAAGAGGGTGCTGGGAGACTTGCTTTTCCATTCACTCTCGACGATCAAACCCCCCCCAGATCCCCCAGATATCACTTTTGGGCCAGATATGGGGGTTCTTTGATCTGTTTTCTTCTGGACGACAACCAAACACCCCCTCCCCCCCCATTATGCGTATAAGAGGGCGGCTTGATTTGTGCCTTATCTTTCTCGGCTTCATGCCCCCGCCACCCCCAATCCGCCACTGATATGCGTATATACTTCACACGGTTCCTTTGGCCCCCGGGTTCGGAGCCAGGGTCCCTCCCGCCCAGACCCATCGGTCCGCGGCCCAGAAGCTGGCCCTGGCTCCGAACTCTTGTGTGCGGTTCCTGCCTTTCGACCCACTCTCACGACGTGGTAGCCGGGGTCTCCGGATCGCTGGGTCCGGCTCGTCCGCCAGCTTGCCGGTTGTCGAATCGTGCTGCCGCGTCATGTGTCGATTTTGCCCCCCACCCCTCCACGCACCCCCCCCCCCCCTCCCGATTCCAGAAACGGGTGAAATAAAAGGGAGATCGGCGAGATTCCGTGCTGTTGTTTTCTCCGCTTCACAACCCCCCCACACCCGATGCCTTTGCGTGTCTCTCTTGCCTATTGCTGTGTTGTGCATGTTGTGTTGCCGCAGTTTTGGGTTCCCCAGTGCATGCCATGTTGTTAGATCAGAGAAATCCATTTTTCTCCTTGATAGTTGCGGCACCATGCACCGCCGTGGCTTCGTTGGCTTGGCCCTGTTGTTATTGCCGACCCGAGCTGGCGTAAGCGCACACCATGGGATCCGGCCATTGCTTTTTTTCTTTGCCAGTTCGGCGAAGCGAACTGAGGAAACTTTCTGTGCCTTTTAGCTGGATTGGGTGGGGTCCCCAAAGCGGGCTCTGCGTTTCCAACAAACAGTCTCAGAAGCGATTAGGGGCCTTCGCTACGGGTGGTCGTCAGTGCATTTTAGACAGGCAGGATAAAACCAAACACCCGACCTCCTACAAAACACACCTGCTTTCCCTTCCTCTCCTTCCCCTCCGCCATTTATTCGTACAAAAAACAACGATACAGGAGCACAAAGTGTATGGTGTCAAGGAGAGACTACGTATTACGTATAGACACCTGGTCGTGTTTTAGTGATACTGTGTTGCGGCCCAACCACCAAGCCACTGACAGACAACTGCTACACACCCTCCCATTGTGCATTGATCTGCCTTGTACAACATATCTGGTGTAGTGACTACAAAAAAGACTAACATTGCAAGAAGGTGCTGGGAGATTTACTTTTCCATTCACTCTCGACGATCAAACCCCCCAGATCCCCCAGATATCACTTTTGGGCCAGATGTGGGGGTTGGTATCTGTTTTCTTCTGCCTGTTTCAACTTTCCAGCAAACCCCCCTCCCCCAAAAAGACCACTTTGGGGTGGGGGTATTGTGCCGAACCCATACGCATTACCATGGTCTTCGCTGGGAGGGGGGGGGGGGGGGGGGCGGAGCAGTTAACGTTCTTCTTTGCTCTCATATATTCTCATACATTGCCACTATACAGGGCAGGAGAAAACCGTGTGAACGGGCTCCACATTCCCACCCCCCGCGGGAGCATGTCACCAAGAGAGCACAGCAGCCTGCAGGCGCCAGTCAGACGAATCTCTGGAACATGCTGTCCCAAGGTGTCAGTGCTGCTTCCGTCGAACGGTTATGTGTGATGAAGCTGCAGAGCGCTTTTTCTAATTACGAGTGACGAAGCGTAGCGAAGTCGCGAAGTAACAAGGGGAAATCGTACTACAGAAACTTTAGGATTAGCACCCTTTTTTTTTCATGTCGCTCCCGTTGGTCACTTCGCTGCTTTGAGTCAGCCACGTGGCGGAAGCCGGACCGCAGGGAGGGGCGTTGCGCCCGTTGACGCCTCTCACTCCTCATGTGCCTTGAGTAGCTGCCAGGTGGGTCTGCTTTGAGGCGGGGAATCGCGTCAGGCCAAACAGCCACTGCGAGGACGTCTCCCCTAAAAGAATAGAAAGAATGTGGGAAGGGGACGGGGGTGGGATGGGTGGGCAGCGCAAGCCGGAAGGAGCGCCTCCCATGGGGCGGAAGCTCACCCGACAGCATAAAATGCTGCGAAAACAACAAAAAAAGGGAAAATAAACCACGCACACCACAACATCAATAAAACCAAAGCCGTGCAGAAAGGGCCCCTCCGCATATATGAAACAGGGCACACAGCGGAAAAAGAGTTACCAGAGCTTGCTTTAGTTTCCCCTCGGAGGAGGGTAATCACAGGGGGCGCCACGTGAAGGCAGCAAGTTGGATTTTATCCCCCCTGGCTTCCCCACGCGGGTGGTAGCAGAGGCCCTTCATGCCACTTCACAGGGCCTCAACACAGCCTTGAGACACAAGCGTGCGCTCAACAAAAAGTGCGGAACTGTTCTCCCACAGTTGCTGGACAGGGTGTCTATAACAAAGCGAAATACGTTTCCTCCCCCCTGATTTTTTTTGCGTATTCTCCCCTCCCATTTTCCTGGCGTTTTCCTGGCGCTCGCCCACTTGTGACGTGCGTACGTGTGTGCGTATTCATCCACCGAGCCTGCCTCAGCTCGGTACAAACTGTACCGCCCGAAATAAGTATTACCGTAATTGGAAAAAGCGTGGACCGTAATAAAGGTGAACCGTACTATAGTTGAACCGTAAAAAAGATGGAACAAATGGGATTTTTCCGGAACTTGGAACATTTTTACGGTCCACCTATTTTACGGTTGTCGTAGTGGATTGTCATTTTCGTGCCCTTCCTGTATTTTTCGGGCACCTACCCCCCCCCCCCCCCCGTGTATATGTCACCCCCCCCCAGGTGCAAAAATCGGGAGGGGGGTGACATAAACACACCTTTTAGGAGGTGACATTTACACGGGGGGTGGTAGGTTAGTGTATGTCACCCCCCACCAGGGCCGCCTGGGGGTGATATAAACACACCCCTTTTGGGGGGTGACATATACACGGGGGGTGGTAGGCACACCGCAAAGTGACCCACGCATATACATGCGGAGATGGGGGCCGGTATCTGCGCGCGTCCTGTCGTGTCTCCGGGTTGTGAGGACTGGGCGCACCCTGCGGAAAACGCAAGCGGGTGTTACGCGCTCTGCGTCCTGTGGAGCTGTGCCTGCCCAGCAGCTGCGGCGTGCAGAAGGCCTTCCTCCCGAATACCAAGGGCGGTCTCAAACGTCTCGAGGTGATCTGACACCGACAGCATTCCCGACGCAGGCTCCAGCACAAGCTGTCCAGCAGGTGCTGGATGGACTGTCTTCTGCAAATGGTGAGGCTGTGCAGCACACGCTACACAGCGCCTCCCACACCCAGCCGCCCAGGCTGCTGTGGGGCAAACAGCCGGAGGACTTCACCAGTGTGAGGCACTGTTGGTGCATGAGGCTGATCACCCTGCCAGGTGCAGTGGGCCGCGACCCTCACGAGACCCTGCAGTCCAAAGCTGGGAGGTCAGCGTCAGTGTGGCGTTTGGCGTGGGTCCGCGCCACCCGACTCACTCGCCCGCGGGCGAAAGTCGCATTGTCCGTTCCATATTCAGTCCCAATTAATAGTGGACCGTAAAAAAGATGGACCGTTTGGCCATTTTGTGGGAACTTGGAACATTTTTACGGTCCACACTTTTTCCAATTACGGTATGGTGGTGCCCCATACTTGAGAATGGGTGATCCTTTGTGAACCGTATCGCCCTAATGTGACGCCAAGGCTTCGCCTTCCGCTCCACACAGCGAACCCACTCACATCACCCACCCCCTTCACTGTGGCAATCATACCTCCTCCCCCCTCCCTTCCTTCGCCTGAACGAAACCAGCGAAACGGTTCAGGAAGTCGGCCGTTGCCAGCCAAGTGAACGTCATGAACTGTTTGGAGCAGCATTTGCACCTGCAGGTAGATAGTGCGCGTGGTTCGCGCATGATCTAATGGTTCCGCCCATACACCTACATCTCCCACACCTATTCGCATCGGTAGTGAACGAACCGACATTCGCCTACAACGGCGTTGATCTTCGCACGGTATTCCTGTGCACGTTGCGAATACTTGTGCTTTCATCCAGCCTTCTATATCGTACCCATGGGCCATGTTGTGTCCAGTCTTTGGTTCTTCCTCTCGTTATCTGCGCTCTTTAAAATTTTATCCATCCTTGCTGGTGGCGAAGCAGAGGTTTCCACCGACAGGGCAACCGAAACCAATTGTTCCGGTCTGCCCCCAAGACCTGGATGCATCGGGGGTCATGCAGGGGAGGGGTGGGGTGTCGGGGGTCCGGACCGCGCGGTGGCAATGCCTACCGCCGCATCCGCCCAGTTTTTCTTCTTCTTCCGCTCCCCGTTGTCTTTTGTTTTGTCATTCTGAACCTTACGGCGGCGGGGGAGGGGGTATGATTCCACTGCAGAGCCCTCATCGACAAAGGACGAATGGTGGTGACGGCAGAGGGTTGTGTCTCAGATCAGGTCTTGTCGGAATTTCCTGTTGTCCGAAAGGTACCTCGCGATGCTCCAGATTCAACACCGCCTTGCATGATTTGGGTCGCGCATCCAACCAGTCTTGTGTGGGGCATAGGGGGGCCAAGAACCCCCGTGGGTCAGGTGCGGGCCGCCTCATGTCAGACGAGGTCCATAACAGGCAGGCCTCAGGCCTGTCAAGCGGAGAGTGTGAGAGACGCCACGCCCCTTGGCTCTGCCCCAGCCCCGTCACCTCATGTTCGACAACCTGTTGCCTTCCGGTGCCCTCTGCCAACGAGCTTCCTCGGGTGATGATTGGCCCCGTGCTCTGGGTGTCGCGCCTGCTGCAGGCACACGGCAGCACACATGCCGTTTGTGTGCCACACACCCAGCACAGCCGCGCCACCCTCTTTCTGTGTGTTGCCACCCATCACAGTGACTGTCACATGCACGCCTTTCCCCTCTACAGACAAGCAGCGGTTGTGTGTTCGGCACGAGCACACACACGTCTCTGTGATGGATGCGTTTGTGACGTTCCAGGGGACGGGGACACAGCATGTTGTGACAATCGAACCTGATGATTTGCTTCCCGCCCTGAAGCGCAAGGCACACGAGGTGCTGGGGTTTCCACCAGACGTGCTGGGTGTGCACATGCGGCTGTCGGTGGAGGGTCATGCGCTCGACGACGAGACCCCGCTCTCCGGTGAGGGGTTGGTGCAGGCTGGGTGCAACATCAAGGTGGGTGTCGCGGTGGAGCAGATCCTGCGCAGTGTGAAGGGGGCGACCCTGACAGGCGTGCCGCCCTGGGCACTGCGTGAGTGCTGCCTCGCCTTGCTGGAGGAACGGCGTGTCGTGATCCCTGATGAGCTGCGTGGCGACGCTGAGGTGATGCTTGCTGCCGTCAAGCAGCACCCTGGGCTTCTCTGTTGTGCCCACAGGTCCCTCCGCAGGGACCGTGCCTTCATCCTTGCTGCCGTGGCCCTCGACGGGATGGCCTTGCAATTCGCGCACATTTCCCTCCGTCGCGACAGCGAGACTGTCTTGGCTGCCGTCTCCCAGAATGGCCTTGCGTTGGAGTTCGTCGGCACCTCCTGCCGCAGTAACCGCACAATCGTGATGGCTGCTGTCAACCAGAATGGAGCTGCCTTCCAATACGTGCCCCCGTCGCTCTCCAAAGACCGTGACATCACCCTTGCTGCTGTCTCTCAGAATGGCAGGGGGTGAACCTTTTGAACGGGCGCCTCCACGTGGCGAACCCCGGTAACGGTGAGGGTAGAGACCGGCGAAGATCCGTTCATTTTTCCGCTGCGTGCCCTATTTCAATACAGCGGGGGGCCCTTTTTCGCAGCTTTGAGCGTTATTGATGTTGTGGTGTTTGTGATTTCCCTTTTACCGTGGTGCACGCAACAGCTGGCGCTCGTCGGCTCGCAGGTTACGAGGCAATTGCTAGTCACACTGCTTGAGAGGCCTTCGGGCATTCGTTTGCTAGTAGCTTAGCTACACTTCTTCACTCCGTCTGAGGGGGCGGGTAGGGGGCTGCCATCAGCCCCCTGCCGTCCTGTGGTGTGTGCCCTTCTAGCTTCCATTTTTAAATCTAACACCGGTGTGTGTCCCGTGTGTCTTTTCCCTTCCCCACCCCCACACACGCATGCCGGACGGACGCTGGATAGCCTGCTCGACAGGCTAGCTCGGACCTGTGGCCGACGGGCCGGGGTCGGACCTCGTTCGGTTCAAACCCAACTAATGTCACACAGAACGGTGATGCTTTGCAATATGCCGGGGTGCAACATCCCGACAAACTCTTCGTGGAATACCAAACCCCCTGGGGTGCTGTCACCGAGCTTAGGTCGGCCTTGCATTATGCAGAGGTCACTCTCTCGGATTCCCGTGAGATCGTGACGGCTGCTGTTACACAGAATGGCGATGCTTTGCAACGTGCGGACGGTTTCCAAGACGACTGTGCCATCGTGATGGCTGCGGTGTCACAGAGTGGTTGTGCTTTGCAACACGCAGAGTCCCTCCGCAAGGACCGCGACATCGTGATGGCTGCTGTTACACAGAATCTGGACGCCTTGCGTTATGCAGACAAGTTACTGATATGCGATCGTGACTTTGTGTCTGCTGTCAGACAGAATTGCGAGCGGATGTGGGGCACTGTGCGCACCGAAGAGGCTCTCAGGCAGGCCACCGTCTCCGACCCACCACCTATCACGCAGAAGGGCGATCCCTTCCCCTACGCAGACGTGTCCTTGCTTCAGGACCGTGACATCGTGATGGTCGCAGTTTCTCAATGCGGCAGTGCCTTGCAGTACGCAGCGATGTTCCTCCTCAGCGACTGTGACATCGTGATGGCTGCTGTCACCCAGAATGGGAGGGCATTGAAGCACGCAGACAAGTCCCTCCGCAAGGACCGTGGTATCGTGATGGCTGCTGTGACGCAGAACGGCCAGGCTTTGCACTTCGCAGACACGTCTCTCCGCAACGACCCCGACGTCGTGATGGCTGCTGTAACCGAGAACGGCCGTGCCTTAGTATGCGCCGACAAGTCTCTCCGGAAGGACCGTGACAGCGTTATGGCTGCTGTGACTGAGAATGGAACTGCCTTACAATATGCAGACAGTCCCCTGCGCAACGACCGTGACATCGTGATGGCTGCTGTATCCCAGACTGGATATGCCTTGAAGCATGCTCACAAGCTCTTGAATCGTGACCGTGACCTCGTGATGGCTGCTGTCTCCCAGGATGGCAGTGCCTTGCAATACGTCGACGACTCCCTCCTCAACGACCGTGATATCGTGATGGCTGCTGTATCCCAGACTGGATATGCCTTGAAGCATGCTGCCAAGCCCTTGAATCGCGACCGTGGCATCGTGATGGCTGCTGTCACCGAGGATGGCAGTGCCTTGCAATACGTCGACCACTCCCTCCTCAATGACCGTGACATCGTGATGGCTGCTGTCTCCCAGAATGCCAGTGCCTTGGAATACGTCGACCACTCCCTCCTCAACGACCGTGACGTCGTGATGGCTGCTGTCACCCAGGATGGCTGTGCCTTGGGGCATGCTGCCAAGTCTTTGCGCAACGACCGGGAAGTGATGTTGACTGCAGTCCTGCAGGATGGCCGTGCTTTGGAGCACGCTGACAAGTTCCTTCTCACGTCTGATGACCTTGAGCGTATTGTCGATCCGCATGATCCCGAGTACTTTTGGGAGTATGGCGAGTATGACTACGAGAAAGGGAGGTCCGCCCTCAGGGACCGTGACCTGCTGGTGGCTGCTGTCTATTCCCTGAGTGCTGCAGTCAGGGACGGCAAGGAGGCGGCGCAGTCATGGTCGCGCCGGACTTCGAAGCAGCGCTACCTCGACCTACTCAACGCCTCCAGGCGCATCTGCATCTGTGACGACCCTAAAGTTGTATTGGCTGCTGTCTCCCAAGACGGGTCTGCCTTGAAATATGCTAAGGCGACCGTGGCATCGTGCTGGCTGCTGTCGCCCAGACTGGTGATGCCTTGCAACACGCAGACGCCTTCCTCCGCAACGACCCTGACATTGTGTTGGATGATGTCTCCCAGGATGGCAGTGCCTTGAACTACACGGGCGAGCCCCTCTACCATCCCAATGACATGATGGTTTCTGAATTCGGAAAGCCGAAGAACCTCTGGACTGACCGGGATCTTGTGATGCGTACTGTGTCCGAGGACTCCACTCGCTTGGAGAGTGTCGCTCTGTGGTTCTAAGTGTGAACGGGGTGCGGTGCCTGCAGCAGTGCACGCCATGTTCACGTGGTTGCACTGCACTGCACTGCACTGCACTGCACTGCACTGCACTGCACTGCACTGCACTGCACTGCACTGCACTGCACTGCACTGCACTGCACTGCACTGCACTGCACTGCACTGCACTGCACTGCACTGCACTGCACTGCACTGCACTGCACTGCACTGCACTGCACTGCACTGCACTGCACTGCACTGCACTGCACTGCACTGCACTGCACTGCACTGCACTGCACTGCACTGCACTGCACTGCACTGCACTGCACTGCACTGCACTGCACTGCACTGCACTGCACTGCACTGCACTGCACTGCACTGCACTGCACTGCACTGCACTGCACTGCACTGCACTGCACTGCACTGCACCTGCACCTGATATGCTGTGTTGTTGGGCATGATGTCCACATGCAGTGCCGATCAGCCCTTGGCGTGCCATGGTGCCTGGTGTTTCAGTTCATGTGTCCATCATCAGGTGTGTGTGGTGTGGAAGTGTGGTGTTCCTCTTTCCTCCAGAAGGCAGCAGTGTTGTTCGCAGAACGAACGCAAACAAACCCAACAAATGAAGACGTGGGGGCCTTCTCGCTGTGAAGACGTGAGGGCCTCCTCTCTGTGAAGAATACGGGGCCTTCTCGCTGTGAAGACGTGAGGGCCTCGTCTCTGTGCTGCTGTGTGTGTCCACCTGTGTCCACCCCCACAACCGGTTTGTGAGGTGCACAGCCCAGCCCACCTTCTCTCGCTTGTGTTAGAGGAGGCCTACCTCCAGCAGGGGACTAGGGTGGTCGAATTTTTCCGCCCAAGAAAATAAGTTTTGACACCCCCCCCCCCCTTTTTCGGTGACCCAAAAAGTACCCAAGAAGTACCCAAATTTGACTTTTTTTTGGGCGTCAGCCAGACCAGCAATACGGTCTCCCTGTTTTCCCAGGGAAAAATCCGGCTTTTATTCCAGCCAACATCCAGATGTTCACTACCGTGGCCTCCGGCGGCTGGGGGGCTCCGCCCCCCAGACCCCCTGTGCCATATGCTTGTCGAGTGCCCAAGCCCTTTGGAGTCACATCAGGTAAACCCAACCAGATCACATCGGTAGCCTCAGGACGCAGTCCAACTCACAGAAACGTACGCCTGCAAGGAACACACGTTCACGACCGTGGCCTCCGGCGGCTGGGGGCTCCGCCCCCAGACCCCCAATGGTGTGCTGTCTTGTCACCAAATCCTTGAGCGCTTGCGACTGGGACACCATGTGGTTCTGGTTGCGACAGCCGTGACGGAGTACACAGCACTTGCGAGTGCAGCACCACCGATCGGCAATTGGAGTTCGACTGGGAGGAGCACCGGCGTGTCACCGACGATGTCCGTACAATACCGCAACATCCTGAGGTGGACTCTACAGAGAGTAAGGGTGAAAAAATCGGCGAAAACCGCGAAACCGCAAAAAAAGGCAAAAAAAGATCTCACCCTAGTCCCCTGACCTCCAGCCATCCCTCACAAAAAAAGTGTGACGGAAAATATTTTGGTCAATTTGGCTCAAAAAAAACACGCTCCTGGACCCCGCACACACTCCGACAATGCCAAAAAACACATTTTTGGACATGTTCGGGTGGAGGCCACTTCACCTTGGGGCCAGACTGCCGCCAGAGAGTGCTCCCAGGGCAGAACAACGCAGAAACAAAGGACACTTGGTCAGAAACACATCCCCGTGCAGCGAGGTGCTGGTCGGAAATGGAGAGAAACACAGTGGGACGACCTTCTACTGGCCACGGGGACATACGGTGACAGCTAGCTGTTGCTCGGGATTGGCAGAAGAGCAATGCAACTTCCAAGAAGCCGCTCACCAGGCGGTCAAAGCGGCTCAGTCAAAAGCGACCGATCAATCGATCAGGGAAAGCTGATCGATCAGTCCTACCTGACAATCTGACTTCTGCCTGACAAATTGATTCTGCCTGACAATTTGGATCTTCCTGACAATTCACTTCTACCTGACAATTTGCTTCTGCCTGACAATTTGAATCTGCCTGACAATTTGGATCTTCCTGACAATATACTTCTGCCTGACAAGTTGGTTCTGCCTGACAATTTGATTCTACCTGACAATATACTTCTGCCTGACAATTTGGTTGTACCTGACAATTTGATTCTGCCTGACAATTTGATTCTGCCTGACAATTTGGACCTTCCTGACAATTTGCTTCTGCCTGACAATTTGATTCTGCCTGACAATTTGGTTCTGCCTGACAATTTGGTTCTACCTGACAATTTGATTCTGCCTGACAATTTGGTTCTGCCTGACAATTTGCTTCTGCCTGACAATTTGGTTCTACCTGACAATTTGCTTCTGCCTGACAAGGTACCGAGTGGAAATATCGGGAAATGACCATGTTCTCACCCAAATTGGCTGAAAAATCAAAAAATGCGTTTTTCTGGGCAAAAATCGAGCATTCCTGGGATGTAGACGAAGGTAGACGTAGGTTTTTGTCCATTTTGGGGTCACCTGGTGGGTTAGCTGGCGAGTAGTTGTTCAAAATCGTCGAAAATAATTTTCGTCACAGCTTTTTCCTGGATGGGCCTCTACTTGTGTGCACTTCTGAGCGCAGGCCCCCCGATGACTCAGAAGCACTGCTGCCGTTGGCAACTCCCTCCTCTCCCCCCTCTCACCCAGGTCAGGTGGGGTCAACTCTGTCCCACTTCAGCACCTCCCCCTCCCGATAAGACCCCTTCGCCCCACAGCCTGTTGCCACAGCAGCATGTCTTTGTGGAACATGGCAACGGAATACCCTCTACCTTCTCCTCGCCGTGTCCTGGCTGTGAAGAGTCCGATAGTGTACCCCAGCATTCCCCAGTTTATGTCCTCACACACAACGTACCCACGCAACACAGGCCAAACAACACGAGTGCTCAAACCCAATCTGCGGAGTGAGTGAAGGGAGGCTTTCTCTGGTTTTGCTGATTCTTCTGCTTCACTACCCACCTCCCCTTCATTGGCATCCATCCCCCTCAAACAGCAGGTGGACGCACATCACTGCGTCGCAATGGAAGAGCCACGCCCCACGCCGCCGGGCTCGCAGCTGCGTGTCCTGTTTCTCCGCACGGTGCAGCTATCCCCGTCCGATGTGCAGTCGATGTTTGGCGGTTTTGGCAACATTACAGTCACGCCGATGACCACATCGCCGACGGGCCTGGCAGACTATGAGGTCGCCTTTGCTGACCCTGCCCAGCTGGCGTTAGCCGCCGAGCTGAAGCATCAGAAGATCACATACAGCACAATAAAGACGGCTGGCGAGGCAGCCCCTGCGGATGCACCGACCACCCTTCCCCTCCCACAAGCATCGCAGCGATGGTACCCCCCGCTGACCTGTGACAACCTGCCGTACTGGACATCAGAGGAAGACCTCCGCGATTTGTTCTCGATACACGGCACTGTAAAGGAGGTGAAGTTTGCGCTGAACGATCTCAACGGCTGCCACTTCGGCTGCTGCCAGGTCACCATGGGGTCGTGGGAGGAGATGGAGAAGGCGGAAGAAAACCTGGACGGCAAACGTGTCGGGGGGAACATGATGGTGGTCGGGGTGCTTTCAGGCGATGGGCGCCAGATCACCTCCAGCAAGGTATGCTGCATAACACGAGGGGTAGGGTGGGGAGGGCGCGGGAGGCAGTCCTGATATACTCCAGGGGTGTGCCTAGATTTTGGAGCGAAGTCATTCATTGGGACGAATACAAACGACGATTCTCTTCGCTCTGCACACTATGCCGAGGGGGGAGAGGGGGGGGGGTCAGAGGGGTTGTGTTGCACTTCTTGTCATTGTCTCCTCCAGGGGGGCTGGGAGGGTGGGGCCTGGGGGGGCATGGGGGTGGGGGGGGTGGGTGGGGTGTAGATTGCAGCTTAGCTAACTCTCTCGGAAAGCGAGGCCTTGATTCGTCTCCCCAAGTTACCTCGAAAAAAAGACTGTTCTGAAACAACAGCAAAAAAAAAAAGACCTGCACACAAAACGAAACCCACCACACAACTGCAGGGGGGCGTTCCCCGGAGCATGGGAACCGACATGTCGCGCGGCGTGCGGCTGAACTTCGGCATCCCCGGATTCGGAGGGAGATAAGGGATGCCGCCACCACCCCACCACCACCACCACCACCACCACCACCACCACCACCACCACCACCACCACCACCACCACCACCACCACCACCACCACCACCACCACCACCACCACCACCACCACCACCACCACCACCACCACCACCACCACCACCACCACCACCACCACCACCACCACCACCACCACCACCACCACCACCACCACCACCACCACCACCACCACCACCACCACCACCACCACCACCACCACCACCACCACCACCACCACCACCACCACCACCACCACCACCACCACCACCACCACCACCACCACCACCACCACCACCACCACCACCACCACCACCACCACCACCACCCCCACCCCCACAATATCCGCCTTTGTTTCCCCCTGCCCCCCTCCCTCCTCCCCCCCCCTCCAATATGTGCATCGCCACATCTCACCCAGAAGAGACGGTACCGCCTCTGCAGGGCAGTAGCTGTGGGGGGGGGGTAGGGCGGGGAGGAGGATAAGGGAGTAGAGGAGTAGGGTCGACGGGGCGACGCCCAGGGGAAGAAGGGCAGGGGGATGGGGGGGGGGGGGGAGGCACGTGTGTGTGCGTGTGTGGTGACCACGTTTTGTGTGGGGAGATCCTGTGCGGGATCATAGCCCACCCCCGCCTCTCTACGTCACAGCGGAGGCCCCCACTCGGGTTGGAGTGTGGGGCCAACTCAGCGCCATTCCAGGGAGGAGGGCGTGCAGCATAGCCAGCATGATGCATGCGGCAGCAGTGAGTCACCGATTTACCATCGCTATAGCAGTCACCGCATCGGTCCATGCTGTGGCGTTGGCAGAAGCTCATGGTGACCGGGAGTCCGCCCCCTCCCTGGTGGTGGTTACGGCAGCACACCCCCTCCGGGAGCGTGTGTGGGGTGGGGCGGGGTGTGGGGCAGTTGTTGTAGTGCTTTGGAGGGAGCGGCGGTGGAGGTGAACGAACTCTGCATCGCGTAGCGCCCCGCCTCCCCCCCTCCCCCCCCCCCCCCCCCTCACGGGCCTGGAGATCTTGCCTTTGCCTTCACTCTCGACAGCCAAACCTCCCCTGGGTGGTGACGGATGACAAGGGAATGGACATTGGGGCGCAGGTGTGTTTGGGCTAGCGAGTGGCGGGGGTGCCACAAAAGTGTCGAACAAACCAACATGGCCTGACACCCCACACACACACACACAGTGCAGAGTGGGTCGCTACAGACCTTATGTGCTGCGCAGCTGTTGGGAGGGGGGGGGGGTGGGTGGGTGGGGTGGGGTGGGGTGGGGGGTGTATGTTTGTGTTTGTGGCATGTCAGGCGATGGCACGCAGCGCTTCTCCAGGAAATCTGGCACAAAAGGCGAAGGACTGGGGTGGAGGGGGCGGGTGAAATAATTAACGGTTCGCATCGGGGTGGGGGGCAGGGGGGGGGGGGGGGGATGGGGGATGGGGTCCGCTTTGGAGGCTCTACGGATCAGAGGCAACAAACGGTTGTGGGAGGAGGAGTGGCTGTCTGCAGTAGTACCGTAGTACCGTCGATGCCCGACACACTTTGGCACCGAGAGGAGGCCGTCTCCCCCCTCCCCCCTGCGATCTCAGATCTAGCCTCCTTGTGTCCCCCTCCCCCCCAGCTGCACCGAAGGTGCTTCAACTCGTTGACTTACAAGGGGGGGGGGAGGGGGGGGAGAGAGAGAGGGGGAAAGAAGAGGTGACTCTTCGCACTCTCTGCTGTCGAAATCGTGCGTTTTCAGGCGCATTTCCTGTTTTGAGCCTCGTCCCCCACCCCACCCCCCCCCCATTCCCTCTCCCCCCCCCCTCCCCCAGGCATGCCCCTGCGGGCGATTTGCCCATCGCCCTCCGTCCCTATTCTTCAAATGCCCCGAATGATTCGTCGGAAGAGGTTTTTGTGTGCCGCCCAACGCCCTTCCTCAAAGCAGGTGGCATACATCTGCGCACACCGCAGCTATGGCAGCCGCAGCGGCACTGCTGCCGCTGTGCTTCGGTGCACTCGCACCATGCCCTGGTACGGACCCGGTGTGGTGGTCGGGGTGCAGTGGAGTGCTTGGAAACGTACTGTCGGGAGACCCCACGCACATCACAGTTTCTCATGACGACACGTTGGTTGCGGTGTCTGCGCATGCTTTGAACGTATACACCATAGCAACAGGCGCTGTTGTCACAGTGCCCTCCTACAGCGGTGTGCGGATCAGCGTTCTCTCCTGTTGCGGCTAAACTGGCGGTGGCACACTCGGATGGAGTCGCTGTCGTCAGCTTGAGCAGCGGGATGCAACTGTGGTCGCCCACCAGGTGGATACCGCGTGGCTATGCTGTTGCATACTCAGCAGACGGGACACGTGTTGCTTCTGGACACGATGACGGCGCTGTCTACATCTGGGATGATCGGAATGGTGCCTTGGTGGACTCTCTCCTTTACGGGGGCTATGGCAGTCAGGTTGTCAGCTTGACGTACTCCCTTGACGGGGAAAGACTCATCAGCGGGTTGTTGGATGGCGGGGTCGTTGTGTGGAGTACAACAACTGGTGAGGTTATCAAGAAGTGGAGAGAGCCCCTGGACCGTAACCCCACCACCCCGGTGTCATCAGATGGCCTGTACTTTGCAAGTATCGACAAATACAATGAGGCGCTGACCATCTACAAACGGAGCGACTACTCCATCCACAGCAAGATTGAGACAGGGATGTGGTCGGCGAATGCACTGTCCTTCTCTCAGGATTCGAGCAAGGTGGCAGTGGTGAAAAATTATGACATGAAGGTTTTCAGAGTGGACGATGGCACCCTGGTCCGGGAGTTCACCACATCCGGAAGCTCGGGTGTAGTGTCGTACTTCCACAAAAGTGACACCATCATCACTTCTGGGCACAGTTTCGATGGGGCCGTCATTCTGTGGGACTACGTGCCGACGACAGCTACAACACCTTCTCTGCCAACACTTTCACCTCCCACACCGTCTCCTCCCACACCTGCACCCCCGACACCTGCACCTCCAACACTGTCTCCTCCGACACCTGCACCTTCCACACCGTCTCCGCCAACACCTTCTCCGCCAACACCTGTACCCCCGACACCTGCACCTTCCACACCGTCTCCTCCGACACCTTCTCTTCCCACACCTGCACCCGTGACCCCTGTGCCGCACAGCTGCGAAGCCTCGGATACATTTGCCCGTGTGTGCGGTACGGGTTCATCGCGGCGGTGCGTGCTGCGCATCCAGCACGCGGGCAGCGTGCTGAGCGTGGCACACTCGCCCGACGGGGCGGAGATCGTGGCAGGCGGTGCGGATGGGGTGGTGCGTGTCTTCAGCGCTGCAACTGGGGCACAGCTGCGGTCGCTCGAGTGTGGTGGCTTTCCCGCGCAAGACGTGGCCTTCTCGCCGGACGGGACGCGTGTCGCGGCGGGCGGGATCGGTGGGCATACTGTGGTATGCGATGCCACGACCGGATCAGTGCTGCTGGGCCTGTCTCACGGAGACGCTGTGACGGCACCTGTGCGGCGTGTGCGGTTCTCGCCTGACGGGCTTCTGCTCGTGGCCGGCGGGGCGGAAGAGGACGTGACGCGTGTGCACGACGCCGTTGAGGGGATGCGGCCGAAGCTGGTGCTGCACATGCCTGCACGCGACGTGGCGTTCCTGCCCGCTGGCGCTGGCTCTGGATCTGGTTCCGGTATGTCAGTGGCACGCTTGGCGGCCGTGACGGTGCACGCGGAGGCGGGGGAGGCCGTGCGTGTCTTCGCCGTGGACAACGGGCAGCAGGAGGCGGCGGTGGTGTCTGTTGGGGCGCGTGTGACGGCGCTGTCCTTCTCGCCAGACGGGGACGAGCTTGCCCGCGGGATGGACGACGGGACGGTGCGTGTGGGGCTGTGGGCGGGTGACGCCGCCAGCGAGCGGCTGCGGCTGCAACACGCGTCCGGCTTCGTGTTCGACGTGCATCACTCTCCCGACGGGCACCTCGTCGCCGCTGCCGGTGTGGGCCCGGTGATGGTATGGGGCACCAGCGGTGGGACGACGGTGGCATCGCTTGTGGGGCACGCAGGAGGTGTGCACCGCCTGAGCTTCTCCCCCAGCGGCACACGTGTGGCCACGGCAGGCCACGATGGCCAGCTGCTTGTGTGGGACGTCTCCGGGCTGTGAGCCCTGCCCTGCTTGCCCTTCTGTGTGTCAGCAGTGCAGATCACATCAAGAGCAGGTGCTTGGTGTGCTCTGCACTGCAGCCCACAAAGATGTATGCGTATGTGTGCCGCCATCGATTGATGGTGAGTGCTGTGTGGTGAGGTGCTTCAACGCACCACACTACATCCCATTGTGTGCGAAATCTGAAATGAAGTTGGCTTTGTTCGCATTCCCCACACGTCTTCCTCAGGCCCGCTGGACCAGATCATGCCCTTCTGCGTGACCAACGAAGTACAAAGAAATCTTCCCCAGGCGCAGGGCCCTCCAGCTCTACAGCCCCTCCTATTGCTTTCACCGCACTACCTTGGCTATGCCCAGATCCACGTTTCAAGCGACGGGTCCCAAGGCTCCAAGATTCGTACGTTTCGAGTTGAAATATTCCTTTCTGTCTGCCTCTTGTGTTGCTCCCAGCTGCAGCATGTTGTGCAGCCTGCAGCACTTGCAGGCGGTTGTGTCGACTTGATTCTCCTTGCCCCCCCTACTCCGCCCGCCCTGTTCTGTTCCGCATTATGCATCGCACCGCGCAGAGGTGCTGGCTGTGCCCCTGGGGCAGGTTCCTGATTGCGTGAATTCGCGAGAATAAGTCGCCTCACAGGACCTCTGTCTGACTTGGTGCGACAGCGCAGTGGAAGCAGGTGGTGTTGTACCACGTGTCGCACCACAAAGCTTCTGGCCTGCAGAACGTGGATCCGTCAGGGCCACCCGCATGAATCGCCCCCACCCCCCCCCCCCCCCCCCCCTCTCCCTCCCCCAATCCCCCTAATCGCCCCCCCCCCCTCCCCGCCTTGTTGACACGGTGGGATCTTGTAAATTTTACATGTATAACTACAAGTATATACATGTATTATACATGTATAATACTTGCATGTCAACTATTATACATGTATAATACATGTATATGCCTGAAATATACATGTAAAATACATGTATATCAAGTAAAAATACATGTATAATACTTGCATGTCAACTATTATACATGTATCTTTACTTGATTTACATGTATTTTACATGTATATTTCATGCATTTACATGTATTTTACATGTATAATACTTGTCATGCAAGTATTATACATGTAAAATACTTGCATGCAAGTAAAATACATGTATTTTACTTGCATGCAAGTATTTTACTTGTCATGCAAGTATTATACATGTATTTTACTTGTCATGCAAGTATTTTACATGTATAATACTTGCATGACAAGTATTATACATGTAAAATACATGTAAATGCATGAAATATACATGTATAATAGTTGACATGCAAGTATTATACATGTATTTTTACTTGATATACATGTATTTTACATGTATATTTCAGGCATATACATGTATTATACATGTATAATAGTTGACATGCAAGTATTATACATTTATAATACATGTATATACTTGTAGTTATACATGTAAAATTTACAAGATCCCACCGTGGATATTTATTGCATTCTGACTCCCCCCACCCCCACCCCCCTGCTCGTCGCACGACGTTAGTAAACCCCTGACATACAGCACACCACACACAACCCTCTCCCCTGCGGGTCTTCCCTGAACGTGGGGTGGGGGGTGCAAGGCTCAGCGGCGCCTTGGAGCTACGCCCCTTCCCCCCCCCCCCCCCTCCCTCCCCACCATATTGCCGCTTCATGCTGTACCCCCGCCGGCTGTGATGCCCTGTCCTTCATCCTGCGCTGCTGTTCAGGCGGAGGTGGGGGCTCGGGCTGCAACTTTCCCCCGGGAGAACAGCCCAGATCTGCCACGTTGCCTGACCCGGCGTGCCATTCTAAAGCACCCAGATGCCGCACCGCAGCTGTTTCTGCTGCTTCTGCTGTTCTGCCTCCTCCTGGACCCCGCAGGCGCCCAGACGCCGGTTCACTCCATTTCCTTCCTCCCCGGCAGCTTCTTCACATCGCCCGGAAGCACCGGGTATGCCACACTCAACATCCCGATCCCAGAGGTGGCTATCCAGCTGCGCGACGCATCCGGGTCACCCATCGCATCTCACACGGCATCTATATACGCTCTGGCCACTGCACAGCCCCCTGTCGCCCTGCTGGGGAACACCGCACCTTTTATAAACGGAATCGCACGGCTTTCAGGCCTGGCCTTCGCAGAGCTGCCCATTGCAGACCCAACCCTCGCCTTCACAGTGGTGCTCCCCGACGGCTCCCCGGTTGCAGATCCCGTGAATGCCTCGCCCCTGCTGACGGGGGGCATCGCCGTGGTCCCCCGCATCACCCCGGGGTATGGGGTGAGGTTCCGTGTCGCGCCCCCTGCGGAGATAACACACGACACCCCTGTCGCGCCAGCCGTTGCTGTGGAGGTTGTCGATTCGGCAGGGCAGCCGGACCCATCCGTCTCCCAAGGGTCCGTCGCGGCGGTGGCGCGGGTTGGGGGAACCCCGGTCGCCCTGCAGGGGGATACTGCGCGGATCTACGGCGGGGCTGCCGTGTTTCCCAACCTGCGTGTCGTGGGGTATACCTCGGGCGAGCTCTCCCTGACGTTCACCGTGCAGGCCCCAGGCCTCCCCAGAATCAACCTCGCAACGCTGTCCGCAACGCCTGCCGCGCTGCGGGCCAAACAGCTCCACTCCCTGAGATTCGCCACCTCCGGGAGCTTCTGGGTGGCGGAGGGGGAGGCAAAATCCTTCCCCCTGCAGGCCACGCTCAGCCCCCCCCCTATACTGCACATCGTAGACTCTCTCGGGCAGCTCTCCGCCGGTGCTGCGGATTCCACAGGAGTCACGATTGTCGCCACCGCAGCGACGCAGGGAGGGGCGAGGGTGCCCCTCGTCGGAGCCACGGCTGTGTCCGAAGGGGGTGTGGCACGCTTCCCCGCCCTCCGCACCGACGGGTTTGTCGGGGGTGCGGAGAGCGGCGTAATATTCACCTTTTCGGTGGAGGGGGTGCGGGCCGCAGCCTTCTCCGACCCCGACACCTCCACGGGGCTCAACCCGGCGCGGGGCGGGGCGTTCTCCCTGAGGTTTGCCCCGTCGGGCTCCGTGTTCACCTCCGAGTTCCAGCCAGCCTCAACCAGGGTCGGGGAGGCTCTGGGTCCGGTCAGCATCCAGCTCCTCGACTCCAACGGGGAGCTAGACACCTCCTCCTCCGGCATCTCGGTCGACGCGTTTTACAACAACACCGCGCTCCTCACATCCGCAGAGATCACATCCGGGGTTGCCACCCTCTCCGTGACCCTACCCCCCTCTGCCGCCGGCGTGGTGAACCTGACCTTCTCCGCCCGACTGACAGACCCTTCCTCCGGCGGGGTGATGCCCCTGGTGCAAGCGAGGAAGGTCACCCTGAGGACAGGGTGGGTTAACGTCATCCCGGTCGCAGCCTCCATAAGGTTTGGAGGGGTCTCAACCGGCAGTGCCGTTACGGCGTCGGGAGGGTCGCTCTCCGTCAGCCAGGGGAGGGAGATATCCATGATAGTCGTGCAGCTAGTCTCAGGGGATGGCTCGCTCGACACCCTGACGACCAACGCGGAGGTGAAGGTGGTGGCGACGAACGGGACCCTGATCCCAGCTTCTCCGGGAGGTGACATCTCAAAGGTGGCTGCCGGCGAGGCGAAGTTTTCCGGGCTGCGTTTCACCGACGCGCCCCTCGGCGCAACCCTCCGCTTCACCGTGGTGACCCCGGGGCTTCTGGCAACCGGTCTCTCTGTCGAGACAGGGCCTATTTCTGTGAGGGGCGCCCCGCATCACATCGGACGATTCCTCCCCTACCCAACCGGGGCTGTTCTGGGTGTCGTGACCCAGCTGAAACTCGCCGTGTTCGACATCAACGGGGCTGTTGTCGATGCAGGGTCTTTCACCCCGCCTATAATCTCCCTCACAGGGGGTGGGGTTCTTGCCGGGATCTGGGCCTCCGATTCGATGATCCAGACAACGGTTTTCACGCTCGGGGCCCCGTTGGCGGCGGGGGGTCTTGCGAGGCTGACCTACACCCCGACCCCCTCCGACCCTTCCCGGGTGTTTGACCCTACCTCTCTGGTGGTGATCCTCGCGCTGAGCGAGCAGAACAACAGCGTTGTTGCGTCGAGCTTCATCGACCCCTATACCATCCCGACGGTTGCGAGGGTTGGGGAGACGGTTTCGATTCGGGTGGAGCTGCAGGACTCTAAAGCATCCCCTGCGCCTGACGGGGATGCAGCATACGTCACGGTGTCGGAAATCGGAGGCTCCCCTGGGGGCCTCCAGATGCTCCACAGCACCTCCCCAGCTGTGGGTGGGATCCAGACGGTGGATTTTACCTTTGGGGGGTCTGCGCCGCGCGATACCACAGCTGTTTTCGCGACGAATCTCCCCGGGAAATCGATCCCGGAGCTCCGCAGGCTGTTCAGAGTGCTTCCGGGCGACGCATCTGCGATACTCATCGACGCCATATCCAACGCCGTTTCCCCAGGGGCAGTTCCGGTTGTCGCTGTGGGTGATATCTTGGACATTACCTTCCACCTCACAGACTCTGCGGGGAACCGGGTCTCAGAGCAGGGCATATCATTCACAGCGGAGAGCGGTGACACGATCCTCTCCCCCGAGGTGACCCAGGTGGGCTCCACCGCAACGGATTCCCTTGGAGATGCGTCACTGCGTATTTCATTCTCAGGGACCCCCGCGCCTCTAAAGGCGGTGCGGGTCGCTGCGCTGCAGAGGCGAAGCATCGAGGCGACCTCCCTCCTATTTGAAGTCGTCTCTGGGAGGCCTGCTTCCATATCCGTCAGCCTCCCCTCTGTGGCGATCTCACGCGAGGCTGTGTGGGGGTCCATCACGGTGTTGGATTCATCGGGGAATCTTGCGAGAAACGCAGGCCTGACGCAGTTCGACGTGGCCCCCGGGGCTGCAGGGGTTTTCACCGGGGTATCCGTGACACCGCGGGACGCATCTTCCTTCGGGCTGCAGATGACCCCCGGGGATGTCCCGGGCGACATCTCCCTCCAAATCACGCCGCGCCTCCCCGGGGTGGTGTTTTCCCCCGCATCCACATCACGCGATGTCACGGTCGTCACCCCTCAGTTCGGCGTTTCCTTTGACCCCCTCCAAGGCGCGGTTCGCTCCCCCGGGCAGCCCATCTCCGCAACGATCGGATCTACCATCGAACCCCCTATCCGGATCCTCATCTCCGACTCGCAGGGCGGGGGCCTTCTACCCAGGGGAGGCGGAACAGGCCTGCAGGTCGTCGCGTCGATTTCCACCTCCACCTCCACCTCGGCTGGAGGTGGCTCCCAAGCCACACTCAATGGAGGGGTTGCCCCAGTCATATCAGGCGTAGCCGAGTTTTCAGCTCTATCCATCGGCATGGAGCAAGCAATCCTCCTCCGGGCACAGGGCTTCCAGTCTGCCGTGTTGCTTTTCACCGTAGGGACCGGGGGTGTGGCGCCGCCCCCCCCCAGCGACCCAGCTGTGGTGGGGAAATCGGTGAGAACGGGAGGGGTGACACTCAACCTCCCCGCAGAGACCATCCGGTTTGCCCCAAACATGTCGGCGTTCACCTCGGAGGGGCAGGGCGGGGAGTTTACCCAAGGGATTCCCCTATCCCCTCCGGTGCGCGTGGTGCTGCTCGACTCCGCAGGGGGTGTTGACACCCTATCTGAGACGGCAGGCGGAGCGGGTGGGTCACCCCCCCTCACCGTCGAAGCCACCGCAACCTCTGGGGTGTCGCTCAGCGGGGGCGTGGCGGAGGTTGTGGGAGGGGTTGCGATATTTCACTCCCTCGCGTTTGCCTCCGCGCCTCTGTCTGGCACCACAACCCTCTCCTTCCAGGCGAAGGGGCTTCCGGCGGGAAGCCCGGCTTTATTAAAGGTGCTGTCAACAGGGCCCCTCAGCATCTCACCATCGCCCCGCTCTGTGGGGATCAGGTTTGACCCCCAGGTTGCCTCCACCTTTACCCCAGAGGGATACCTCGTGCACAGCGTGGTCAACACCGTTCCAATCGATGTGCTGGATGCCTCAGGATCCCCTGCCCCAACAACACCTCCTTCGATGAAGCTCTATGTTGCAGCTCCAGCCGGCGTGGAGGTGGGGCGGGTCTCCCTCACAGCCTCTAGGTTCACCGTCCCGCTTCTCCCCTCCCCTGGGGTGGGGTCGGGTGGGGTGATCACCTCCACGGCGGGGAGTGTTCGAGTCGCCTTCACTCCGTCGCTTCACTTTACCTCATTTGAGCCTGCCGGGGTTCTGAAGAATTTTACAATATGCGCAGGAGCCGCTGCAGGGGTTGTGTTCCCCCCCGATACACCCGAGGTGATATCTGTCGGTGAGGTGACATGGGTTAAACTGCTCATCGTCGACTCATCTGGAGCCTCCCTCAGCACGTCATGGTCCGCGGGGTGTCAGAGGGCTTGGGATAACCTAAAAATAACCCCACCTGCTCCGGAGGGTATACTGGCCTCGACAAACGGAGGTGGGTCAATCAGACAGGCCGCGGGGGTTGCGGTTTTCAACAACATGTCTGTCATATACGTGCCTCTCTCCGCATCAGCCGCGCAGGGTTTTGTGGATGTACCCTTCAGCATCACGGGAGGCCCTGGGGGGATGTCCCGATCCGCAACGCGGAGGTTTCGGAGTGCAAACCCCGAGGCGTCGCGGGTTGTCATAACCCCAGGCTCAGGCGGGAGCCCCACGGAGATCCCTTCTGGGGGTTCACGCCCCTCCACCGCAGAGGTGCAGTCCTCCGGTGGGACTGTCGTCACCACAGCGGATGCGATCTCCTTCACCGGCAGTGGGGACGCAGGGATCACCCTCGTGGATCAGTCCGTCGCATTGGGGGTTGCCACCCTCACCCTCCGTGCGACAGGGCCTCCGAGGGTTGCCGCATTTGCCGTGACACCCCAGCTGCAGGGGGTTGCCTTCACCCCGGGCTCCACGGAGGTGCCGATTCGGGTGATTCATGCGAATGCGACCCTCGGAGTGTATACCTCGCAGTTTTACCAGATATTCCCCAACACAGCGTATGGGTTTGACTCGGAGTTTGCGTCGGATCTGGCGGGGCATGCGACGCGTGTCGGGGGGTCGTCGCCGGGCTGCCCCATCTCCGACATCTGCAGGGAGGTTGCGGCGGGGAACATCCAGATTGTCCCGGATTCGCTGTGGCCCGTCCCTCCGGAGGGCGTGGCGATACCCCGCGGGTCCCTCCCGAGCCAGAGGGGGTATGTCTTCAGGTTTATCACATCCGAGAGGTCTAACATCGAGAGGGTCGAGTCGGCCCTCCGCAGGCTCCACACAGACCCCACGGAGTTCGCCACGCTGCAGCACAGCTCGGCCCAGGCTGTCAAATTCCTGGGGGAGCTCCCGGGGCTCAGCGGGAAGCTTCCCGGGACACCACCCCCGGGGACACCCTGTGAGGCGTTCCCCTCGGAAACCCTCTGTTTGCAGAACGGCTGCAGCTGGGGAAGCGATGGGAGATGTGCCTCTGGAGGGAACCCAACAAACTGCGCTGGGCTCACGGAGAGCATCTGCGGTTCCACCTCGGGGTGCTTGTGGGATCCCAGGGAGAGTGGAGGTGGAGGCGAAGGTGGTGTAGCAACACCCTCCTGCATCACGCAGCGCGACGCGGATGGGGATTTCGCATCCGACTTCTTCGGGGGGGAGTGGTGGGCGCACCTCCTCATCGGCGCCGCCCTGCTTCTCCTCCTCTGCTGCTGCGCAGCCCTCTGCCGGGTGTTCCTCTTCAAACCGGAGACGGGGAAGGAGGCGGGGGAGAAGAAGAACCCCACAGACACCACCCCCCCACCCCCACCCCCCGACAACCCCGCCGCATATCCCCCACCCTACGCAGCCCACAACACCGAGGGGCATTTCAGATCGGATGGGGGCGGCAGGCCCGCTCTGCGGGACAACGCACCTCCCGCTCCGGGGGGTGGAGGTAGTGGAGGAGGAGGAGAAAGAGGAGAAGGGCATTTCGACACCCCAGGCGCCAACCCGCTGTACGGATATGCCGTCGAGGAGGGGGGTGTTGCAACACCCCCTCCGAGAGCTGCTGCGAGGCTGCCCCCGGGGGGGGAGGGGTGGAGGGGGCTGCAGCAGCAGCAGCAGCGTGGGGGGATTGGCGGGTTCCCTGGAGGGGGGTTCCCCTCTGCGAGAGAGGCTGATGCGACGCCTATGAGTGAGGAGAGGCACATCCGGGAGGCGTTGGGGGAGGTTGACGACATCCTCCAGCAGCTCGACGCGCCGAGGCAGGGGGGTTGTGGTGGTGGTGGGTTTGGCCCTGCGGCGAGGTGGGGTGGGTTGGGGCCTGATGATGCCACACAGCAGCAGCAGCAGCATCCCAGCCACCACCACCGCCACTCTGCCCCGTGGCATGCCGAGCCTTCCCCTGGGGGGTTTGGGCGGAGGAGCAGCAGCGGCAGCATCGGGAGTGGGAGCAGCGGTGATGCTAACATAAATTTCAACCAGTCCCACCTGCATCACCCGTCACACCGCAGCACCCAGCGCTGGCAGGCGGGGTTTGGGGGCGGTGGAGGTGGAGGAGGAGGGGAGGGTCCGTACACCTCTACCCCCGACGCCCCACACGGAGGCGGAGGCGAGCCTTTCCTGAGCCAATCCCGTGGAGGCGGTGGTGGGTTGTCGGGTCGGCCTGTGTCACCTCGCGGGGGTGGTGGAGGAGGGGAGGCGCAGCACCCATGGCACAGCCGGGTCCCAACAGCTCCTGGGGTGGCGGGTGGGGCTGGTCTCTGGGGTGGTGGCGGTGTCGAAGCCGGCCCCACCGCCTCCGCCTCCTCCAACCTTACCGTTGACGAGGGTGGGAATGTGGTGCCCAGGAGTGGTGGTGGTGGGGTGTGGGGTGCAGGTGGTGGTGGCGGCTGGGGTGCTGCTCGCGGGGCCCCGGAGGTGGTGGAGGAGGAGGCGGACGTGGTGGTGGTGCCCGCCGCGAGGCGGCAGAGGGCGAGCGTGAGGGGGTATTGAGAAGTGGAGGGAGGGGGGGGGGGGATGTGTGTGTGTGTGTGTCTTTGGTTGTTTCGGCCATCCCCTCCTCGCCTGGACGCCCCCCCCTTTCCCCCCCCCCCCCCCTTTCCCCCCATGCCTCCCCCGGACCTTTGCCTTTGCTTTCACTCCTGACACTCAAAATCCTCGAGCGAAGCGAGGGCATCCCTAGTTTCCATTTCTTCCATTTCGCTACCCCCCCTCCCCCCCCCCCCCCACCCCCCACTCTGGCGCAGATGTAGGGCTATTGCCCTATCTGTGCCTGTGGTGCCATTCCCCATGCTGTTGTCACACCATCTCTTCCTTTTTCGCAGAGCGGGGAGCAGGGAAGATCAGTTTCCTTCTGCACGTTAGTTAGACCCGGTGGGGGGGGGGGGGGAACCGGTGGGGGTGACTCGGGGAAAGGCGGGAACATCCGCCGTCCCAGAGCCCCTCGCCCCACCCCCTTTAGAGCTGGGGGCTGTGTGTTGACAAGGCTGCCACACCGCACCCCTTTGTCGCAGTGGCGATGCCGCTGGGGGTGAGGTGCGGGGGGGGAGGGGGTGGTGGTGGGGAGGGGAAGGGAGAGCTGTACACACCATAGACTGTGCCATGCCTGCAAAGCCTCTGCCTTGGCTCTTTGTTCAACCCCCCCCCCCCCCCTTAGGGGTGGGTCACTGCACCTAAAAAAGCGTGTACATTGGCCAAATTTTGAGAAACGAGTTTTTGACCCTCAAAAGGTGATTCTGCTGGCAGAAAGTGCCCAATATACTCCGGAAACTCCACGCCCGCCCCCAGTCTGAGAGGCATCAGCCGAATCTCGGTGGAGGCGGGCACAAAACAAAAGGGAGAGTCGTCACTGTGCATATCAGCACGGTCCCGCCCTCTGTGCCAGACCAACACACCACCAAAGGAAAAGAGGAAGAGGCGACGTAAGGCAATGCCTCCGTGCGGCCAGGAGAACACGAAATAGCGACCCCCTCTACGGGGAATGCTACGAGCACGGCCAAAAATCGTTCAAATCGTTCAACTCAATTCCGCCCACTCCCAGGGGGTGGTATGCCCCCGACGATGCCTTTTTTAGCAACCAAATTTTTTGGGACAGAACTTGTACCTGAGGCTATTTGTGCAGTCTGTTTATTTCCGCTGGTACCCTTTGTATCACCCTCTGGGACTGCCAGCGGCGCCGGATGGCCCTCGGGAGGTCCGTCCGTAGTTCTGGGACATGAACTGCGTCCTACATAACGTCTTGCTCGTCCGCGAGAGCAATCAGATCTGGTTTCCTCTTCCTTTGAGAGACTGGCCCGTATCTCAACTGTGGATTCCGTCGACCCCCTCAATCCAGACATTTGTGGCTCCCAATCAGCCTCAACTTTGACAATGCAGACATGCCTGAGGATTTCCCGACAATACCGTTGAGCAGAAGTTGGGGCTGGAAGCTGAGACGGGCAAATCTTGCGCTTCTGCTGAGCGCTATTTCTGGGCCATTTCTTGTACCCGTGCCTGCTGTACCAGGTGCCTGTTCCAGTCCGCTGCCTCCCATCAGAGGAGGCATCTGAGACTCTCGTATGGCGTCCCTGTACCACATGCTCACAGGTGAGGCACCACACCCAAGGACGCGCTCCCTGGCAACGGATGCACCGTGCCACAGACCCAGCTGCCGTAAGCTCCCGAAGAACAGCGTCAAACGGGACACGAACTGTACCATACTGCTCCCACAACTTTTCCTGGTGCAATCACCTCACATTGGCGTGCCTTTTGGCCTCTGGAGGGCACCGAGAAGCTGTTATGTTTCAGAACAATCAACGACAACAGTTCTTCTGTGCATCTGGCAGGTTGAGGTGTGGTTGCTCTGCTTGATGTGTCCTGTGGAGTGCAGCCCAGGTACAAGTTCTGTCCCAAAAATTTTGATTGCTAAAAACGGCATCGTCGGGGGCATACCACCCCCTGGGAGTGGGCGGAATTGAGTTTCCGGAGTATATTGGGCACTTTCTGCCAGCAGAATCACCTTTTTAGGGTCAAAAACGCACATCTCAAAAATTGGCCAATGTTTCCCCCAGTGACCCACCCCTACCCCCCCCCCCCCTCCCCTTTTTTTGATTTTTTTTGTGTCAGAGGGGGTCCTCGCTACCAGTCACTGCTCGTCACAGCTCGTCAGCCAGTGAGGGGAAGTGGGCCGTGGCTCACTTTTTCTCACTCAGTCACACTTGGTAGCGAAGGCCCCCAGAACGTCACATTATATGTGCTGCCCCCAGGCGCCGGGCTGTGGGTTGGGTTGGTTTTGTTCTAGAGAACGTCAAGTGTCGCCAAGGCACACGCACAGGGTGGGCTATGATCCGCGCAGGATCTCCCCAAACAAAACGTGGTCACCACACACACACACATATATACACGCCCTCCCGGACACAGTCTGCATAACGACCGAAGGGAGACATCCCATACTTCGGCTTCACTACCCCCCCCTATACCCCCGCCCTCCCTCCATTCATTTCGTTCGGGACTCCTCTTCTCAGGATTCACTTGTTGAGAGAGGGGGTCTTTGCTGGTCGACAAACTTCGACAAACTTCTTCAGTTTTCAGCCAATTCAACAGGAAATGCACCAAAATGCACTGACGACCACCCCGTAGCGAAGACCCCCAGAGAGAGGGTAGAACTGCGAGACGAAAGGAGGGAAGGGGGTGGGGTAGTGAAATAAGTGTCTCCCCGATACAGGGGAGGTGCTGTTGTGCTGGGATGGGGTGGGTGGGGTGGGTGTGTGTGTGTGTGTGTGTGTGTGCGCACCATTGATGAGCTGGGAGGGTGGAATGGGATAGGTATCTGTACGGGTTAGATGGCGCCTCACAGGAGGCACAAGACTTTTGTCTGTAGCTGTGAGAGGGAAATGGGTTGGGCGACTGCCAGAGAGAGAAAGAGAGAGAGAGAGGGGGGGGGGGGCGAAAGGCAATAGAGATATGAAGGCACACAAACCCTCTCTCTCCCCCCCCCCCCTAGGGGGGGTCAAATGCCACCCTTTTACGTGGACAAACACGATTTTTCAAAAAACCGGCGCAGAGGCCCCAAAGCCCCCGTAAACCCTCCAAACCCCCCCAGATCGGTCCGGAAACCCATCGAACCCCACTTTTCCACCATTCCGGGCACCTCAGGTGCCCGAATTGGGGTACCTAAATTTTGTGCCACCGTTTGGTACCGTACAGTGCCACTGTGTGGGAGGTTGGAAAAGAAAATGCCCCAACACACCACATCTGAGGGTTGCAATGCATGTTGCTTGCCAACCACGTCATCCGGTGGGTGTCAGGCGCTATGTAGGTGGCATTAGCCAGGTCTTCGATGTGTTCTGGCTTGTATATATACCTCCCTGCCACCATGCACCGGGAGGCTGCCTGTAGGTACGGAACAGTCCAGATGGTCGTGTGATTCCTGTGCAGCAGTGCTCCACAACCGGGATGTGTTGACAACGACTGTTGCAACACGAGCTGTACATTCCGGGAACACATGAAGTGCGCTGTCGTGGTACCCATTGTGCCAGAATTGGTAGTTGCTGCGGTCTACTTTGCCTGGCCCAAGAGCACTGGTACTGAACGGTGCAATATGCGTGGCGAGGTGAATACAACGGAAGGGCGCAAAGTCAATACAGCTCTCGGATGGCGGGTGGTGGTGCCACTAGTGTGTGACGTTCACTCGAGGATACAACGCATCACAATGAATCAGCAACCGTGGACCGAGTACAATACGCTCTCTGTGGCTGGTGTGGGGGACAAAGGCAGTGCCTGTGCCGCAGGCAGGGAGGTATATATACAAGCCAGAACACATCGAAGACCTGGCTAATGCCACCTACATAGCGCCTGACACCCACCGGATGACGTGGTTGGCAAGCAACATGCATTGCAACCCTCAGATGTGGTGTGTTGGGGCATTTTCTTTTCCAACCTCCCACACAGTGGCACTGTCCGGTACCAAACGGTGGCACAAAATTTAGGTACCCCAATTCGGGCACCTGAGGTGCCCGGAATGGTGGAAAAGTGGGGTTCGATGGGTTTCCGGACCGATCTGGGGGGGTTTGGAGGGTTTACGGGGGCTTTGGGGCCTCTGCGCCGGTTTTTTGAAAAATCGTGTTTGTCACCCCCATTTGACCCCCCCTACCCCCCCCCCCCATCCCCTTTCAGACACCACCTGCTGTGTTTGTATTCGTATATTGAAATGTTCCAGGCACACCCTCAGGACACACCCGCCCACCCTGCAGGAACACTTCCACACTACACAGAGCAGGAGAGAGAGAGAGAGAGCGACAGTTGGGCCGTAGCGCCACACAGAGCAACACAGCACCTCCCCGCCTGCGGAAGGCCTGGGGGGCGCGCGTGTGCGATGTGGGCCAATAGGGGCGGCAGTGTGATGCGGGGAGCCGCAGTGGTATGCAGCGGGGTGCTGGCCGCGCTGCTGGCGGACCAGGCGCATGCGGCGAACACTGCGACGGTGACACACACGCTGTCGCTCACGCTCCCCACGGGGACCGCGTCGGCTTCGATGACGCACTCGATTTCGCTGTCGCAGTCAGCGACGGCAAGCACGGTGTCGCTGACGCTGACGCAGTCGCTGACGCCCACGCCGACCAAGTCGGACACGCTGACCACGACGGACACGCTGACGGCGACGGCAAGCACGGTGTCGCTGACGCTGTCGAAGACGATTACGCCGTCGCCGACGTTTTCGCTGTCGCCGACCGGGACGCTGACGATGAGCACTCTCACGCTGACGCCGACCTTTACGCTGACGAAGACGCCGACCTTCACGCTCACGAAGACCTTCTCGAAGACGCTGACAAAGTCGGACACGCTGACGGGGACCGACACGCTGACCAAGACCTTCACGGAGTCGCTGATGGCGCACAACAACTTCACGATGCACCTGCGGCCGCGCAACATGTGGGAGGGGCAGGAGTTCCGGGTGCGGGTGCGGACGCTGCTGGAGGTGCCGGACGCGGGGAAGAACCGGATCAACCGGAACCTGAACATCTCGCGGCCGGGGCAGTTCGACATCCGGATGTACACGTTTGACACGTCCAAGGACGCGCGGTGCAGCGAGTACGCGTCCGGGGGCACGCTGCTGGCGCAGAAGACGGAGTACGGTCTGTCGGAGTCGGACACGCTTGCGGGGGAGTACCTTGTGGCGGCTGCGTTCACGACGTTTGTGGCGCCGCCGACGGGGACGACCTTTGTGGTGTGCTTCAAGGTGACGGTGGACTCGCGCCTGTACAAGGCGGGTGATGTGAACGCGATGTGGCAGCCGCTGGTGCTGCCGGACGGGAAGTACAAGCACACGCCGCGCACGACGAAGATGTGGTACTACCTCCCGGACGCGACGGTGGGGCAGTACGCCATCATCCAGCTGCTGTCGACGCAGAAGCAGCTGAACTTCACGTACTCCCCGTCTGCGTGCGCCACGGACCTGTTCAGCTGCGCCACGGGGGACAGCCTGAAGATCGTGCCGAAGGGGAACCCGTGCACGTACGAGTACCAGACGTTCGACCTGCCGTACCTGGGGAGCAACGTGGTGGGGGACGACGGCGAGTGGGCCGGGTCCGCAGTGCAGGGGCTGACGGAGGGGGCGACTGCGGGCGGGGTGGGTGTGTTCGGGACGCAGTACGCCAACCCGCTGGTGGAGACGTGGTCGTCGCCCGGGTCGTACATGTCGGCGAACCAGGACTCGACGAACCTGACGGTGGACCCGGCGAAGACGATCATGTCGCATGCGTACGTGTACGTGCGGCTGCCGCAGACGGTGGGGAACTACGACATCTGCTTCTCGTCGAAGGAGGAGCGTGCGTCGTGGGCGCAGCAGAACAGCAGCGGGGTGGAGGCAGTGCCGATGTGGCGGAAGCTGTACCGGTGCACGACGGCGTCGGCGTGCGCGTCGAACGCGGCGAACCTGTACTTCAGCACCGTGGCGGAGCCGGTCGGGTGGTCCATGGGGGACCTGTCCCCGGGGACGTGGGGTGAGATTGTGTTCGACGACAGCGGGGCGACGCAGCTGAGCAACCTGGCGGCGGTCAGCACCGTGGCGGTGAGCACCCCGCAGGCGTCCGGATCGGACCCGGCGGGGCTGACGACGACGGCGAGCTACTGGGCCCCGACGGGCGGCGACTACTTCCGCATCGTGTCCTCGTCCTCCTTCACGGAGGCGACGAGCAACGGGCGTGCGCACCCGTGGCCGTCGGCGGCGCAGACGGGGTCGCTCCCGTCCGTCGGGTGCTGGTCGCGTGCGCTGGACGTGTCGTCGTCGTCGAACTCGCCTGCGTACCACGGCGGGTTCGTGGACGCGGAGGACCGGTACCCGATCGGGTCGCGCGACCTGCTGGGGGACGTGCAGCTGGCGACGGCGAAGCACGACTCGACGGCGGGGCAGGCGGTGGTGGTGTCGACGCTGTACGTCCCGCCGCTGTACACGCGGTGGTACGTGTGCTACCGCAGGACGTGCAACCAGGAAGGGGCGTCGTGCGCGAAGAACAGCGGGATGCGCGTGCTGCCCTTCCACAAGGGCGGGCGCGGGTCGCTGCCGACGCGGTGGACGCACCTGAACGACTCGTACCTCCCCGGGGTGGCGACGGCGGCGGCGCACGAGCTTGTGCCGGCGCAGTACGACGCGGGGCGTAACCTCGGGGCCAGCACGAAGGACGGGTACCCGCCGTCGGTGACGTGGTACATGAACGACACGCGGACGGGGACGTGGGGCCCGATTGTGGTGGAGAAGACGAACGCGTCTGCGGGGATGTCGCTCGACTCGCGCCCGTGGGACCTGCAGAAGCGCACGTACCTCGCCGGGGAGACGCTGGTGCAGGTGCGGGGGAGCGCGGTGCGCCTGGTGCGGTACGACAAGCCGTGCGACTACCCCACCTACAAGCCGACCTACCTGTACGGGGCGGAGAGCCTCGACGGCGGGATGGTGGAGTGCAACAACCAGGGGGCGGAGTGGCACAGCGGCATCTGCGCGGGGTCGAAGGCGGACGTGGCGGTGACGACGAACGTGGCCTTCTACCTCAGCGTCCCTGCGATCCAGAACTACATCGTGTGCTTCCGTCTGGGGAGGTTCAACTGGGTGAAGATCTCCCCGTCGGGGGCACCTGGGACGGCGTGGAACGACCCGACGAAGCCGATGCCGGACTCGGTGCTGGAGCGCGGGGCGTGGGTGTCGCCGTCGACGTACTACACGCCGACGACGAGCGCGCTGGCGACGCTGAGCGTGGTGTCGACGGAGGACCGTGCGGGGCAGGAGGCGCTGTTCATCGTGTCGGACACGACGTCGTCGCTGATCGTGGCGCCGCGGCGGTACTGCGCGACCGGGTGCCCGGACTCGGGTGACGTGCTGCGGCTGGTGTCTGTGGCGGGGCAGTGCGACATCAACCCGTGGACCTGGCCGAAGGAGAGGCACATGGCGGACCCGCACCTGTCGCTGATCTGCCAGGTCGCGGGTGCGGGGACGACGGCGAAGTCCGGGCTGTACTACAACTCCGCGTCCGTGACGCCGTGCATGACGGCGGCCCCGGTGATGGCGATGTGCCAGGGGTCGACGTGCAACTCGACGGAGCCGCACCTGACGGCGCTGGCGGCGAAGACGCCGGACCCGTTCGACGACATTGTGCCGCACGACCACACCTACACGGGCGGGACCGGGACGGTGGCAGGGCTGCTGGTGCTTCCGGACTACAACGCGAACGAGGCGTCGAAGAACTTCTACAAGCTGTGCTACAAGCAGGCGGGGGCGTCGAACTGGGCCGTCTTCAACGACACGTTTGAGGTCAAGGCGGCCCCGCCGCTGCAGCTGCAGACGCCTCCGCTGAAGACGGAGAAGCTTGTGGGCGGGGAGCTGAAGCGGTTCCGGGTGAAGGTGACGACCGGGACGGTGGCGTCGTCGGTGCTGTTCTACGCAAAGCTGACGCTGCACGACGCACGCGAGCAGAACAACCACTGCACCAACCAGGCGGGGAGCTCGGAGGGGGAGATCTACTCGGCGGCGACGACCTCCTTCAACATTGTGTCGGACGGGAACTCGAACCTGGTCGACTTCTACCTGACGGTCCCGCACACCCCGGGGAACTACTCGCTGTGCGTGCAGATGCGGCGCCTGGCGGAGGACGCGATGTCGTGGTGGCGCCCGGGCAGCAACAGGGCGGACTACGACTACACGGTGCTGGACAACGGGGTGCGGTGGTACGTGACCCCCGGGTTCCAGCCGACGAACCAGGGGCTGACGGTGGTCAAGTTCGTGCGGTGCGCCCCGACGGCGGGCGGCGGGTGCAGCACGTCGGCGAGCCAGGACGTGTTCGACACGTCGCCCGGGAAGGACGCGGCGAAGATCGTGGACGCGACGCACGGGTGCCACGTGGGGACGTCGAACCTGTCGCAGTGGGGCACGTCGAACCACGTGTGGACGGAGCCCGGGGCGACGGCGTCGGCGGTGGGTGTGACGAACCTGGGGCCGGCGGACGGGCCGAGCGACGTGGCGGAACTGCGGACGGTGCTGCCTGCGGTGGCGAGCGACGCGCGCACGCAGTACAAGGTGTGCGTGCGGACCGTCTTCTACCAGCAGGGCATCAGCGGGCCGACGGGGCAGGCGCGGTGGGTCGAGGTGAAGGAGGCGATCGGGATGTCGGGGCAGCACCTGGTGGTGGCGGCGACGGGGCGCCCCGGGTTCCGGACGGAGCAGGGGCTTGTGGCGTCGTGGACGCTGAACTCTGCGCTGCGCCCCGCAAAGAGCCTGTACTCGTCGACGGCGAAGGCGGACGCGACGGCGCTTGCCGGGGCGTCGACGAGCTACGTGTCGAACCCGACGTCGGCGACGGGGACGTCTGTGAACACGGGGGCCGGGTTCCGCTTCAACAGCTACAGCAGCGTGGCGACGGAGCTGCGCACAGGGAACATCTTCAAGCTTGTGTCGGCGCGCACCCCGGTGGGGCGTGTGCCGAAGGACCCGAGCGTGGAGGCGACGTGGGGCGACCTGTCGGGCTGGGACAGCGCCGGTGCGGTCGACTGCCTCTCGCCGGCGGCAGACTCGGCGTCGAACGTGGGGTCGTGCTCGGACGCAGACACCACGGCGGGGACGGCGTACTGCCCGTACATCCCGACCATCTCGTCGGGGACGACGCAGATCCCGGCCTACTTCCACATCCCGCTGACCCCGGGGAGCTACGTGGTGTGCTACAAGGTGGTGCACTCGAGCCTGACGACGCCGAAGCCGTGGCTGCGGCTGGCCTCCAGCTCCCAGGCGGACTACTTCCTGCACTCCCACCCGTCCTTCCTGGAGATGGACGTGGCGTCGACGAAGACGAACCTGACTGTGTTCGACGTGCGGACGACGAGCTCGTGGGACGGGTCGACGGTGCAGGTGCCGGTGTCGAGTTGGTGCGGGGGGTCGACGGCGGCCGGGGCGAACTGCTCGGCGCTGAACGGGGCGTCCGGGTTCACGACGGACCTGGTGACGATTGCAAACGACACGCAGGTGTGCCCCACCCCGACGCAGGTCGGGACCGGGAGCTCGACGGGGCCGCCGCACTGGTTCCAGCTGATCCGGACGACGAACGCGTCGGCGATGGTGTCGGTGACGTGGGGGACGACAACGGCGTCGGCGTTTGCGCTGCCGACGGCGTCGTACCAGCCGACGTCGGGGCAGTACAAGGTGTGCGTGTACAAGGCGGGTGAGGCGATGCCGCAGTTCATGCCGAACGCGTCTGCGGCGCGCGTGAGCAAGCAGGGGGTGGTGTACCAGCTGTACAACCGCGGGTCGAGCATGAACGGCGGCGGCAGCGGGTTCTGGCGGGACTCTGCGGGGGTGGGGACGCCCTCGCAGCTGACGGTGTCGTCGACGCTGGTGTACAACACGTCGCTGCAGTTCATGCAGTACTCGTCGTCGCTGGAGGCGCTGTACGGGGCGAGCGCGGTGGACGCGAGCCTGGTGACGGACGCGGTGACCGGGAAGGTGTCGCGGACGCCGCTGCTGCGGTCGGGGTCGACCGTGGTGTACGACGTGCAGGTGGCGACGGCGGACGGGTCGGCCGTGCCGTTCGGGTCGTACCCGGTGGAGGTGAAGCGGTGTCCGCAGGCGTCGAGCTTCGCGAGCGGGCTGGAGTGCGCGGAGGCCGGGTGGGAGGGTGCCTCCACCAGCCCCGGGTCCTTCACGGTGTGGAACATCGGGGGTGCGTGCAGCCAGCAGAACGCCACGGTGTACGGGTGGGAGAGCAACGGGCTGCGGCAGTTCACGCAGGCGGGGCAGGTGCGCTTCTCGCTGCAGTACCGGTCCGCGTGCCCGGGCAACACGATGTTCGGGTGCGGTGTGCGCTTTGTGGCGACGACGCAGAGCGGGACGGCGCTGGTGTCCCCGGCGCAGTGGGTGAACGTTGCGGAGCACGCCCCGAACGCGCTGATGGTGGACGGGCAGGAGGCGGCGGCGACGGCCCCCGGCGTGGCGATGTCGTCGTCGGGGTGCGTGTCGACGGGGGTGACGTCGTGCTACATCAAGGTGTGCCAGCACGGGCTGCCGTGCAAGCTGACCTTCCAGGCGCGGTACCAGGGGCCGAGCGAGTTTGCGGCGAACGGGACGATGTCGCTGCTGTACTCTGCGATCGACTACGGGGTGAACTACACGGCGCTGAGCGCCCCGCCGCAGGTGACGGTGGCGTTCGGGTCGACGGTGGGGACCCCGCCGCTGGTGTCCGCTGCGGCGTGGAGCCTCGGGGGCACGCAGACCTTCACCTTCACCCCGTCGCTGACGGGGGACCTGACGACAGGGATGGTGTACCTGAACGCGACCTACGGGATGAACTCGCAGACGGACTGGACGCGTTTCGTGGTGCGGGTGGACAGGCCGGTGCTGTCGTCGGTGGACCTGGACAGCGTGATGGCGCTCGACGTGGCGCAGGGGCTGGCGGTGGACCGTGTGCCGGCACCGGCGTTTGTGGCGGTGGCCGGCACGCAGCCGCTGACGGCGGTGGCCGGGTCGTACCTGGAGGCGCTGGTGCCGTACCGACTGGCGTACACCCCGCGGGCCGGGAACGGGGTGGCGCTGCCGCGCGTGGGCGGGTCCGTGCGCGGGTGGACGGTGACCGGGGCGGTGTCGGGGTCGACGGTGAACAAGGTGCTGGCGCACTACCAGACGGCGGAGACCTTCGTGACGCACCCGGAGCTGATGGCCGGGGCGGCGCTGAACCGCAACCTCGGGGACACCAGCGTCTACACCATCGACTTCCGGATGTACGTGTCTGACAACGTGTGCTCGCGGTTCGTGTCTGCGGGCGGGTGCACCATCGAGTTCTCCTTCGCGCACGCGACGCGGACGACGATCAAGGCGAAGCTGGTGACGCCGGTGCGCGTCCCGGCCAGCACGGTGGAGGTGACGACGACGGGGCAGGCGACGGTGCGCGAGGGGATCACGGTGACGGTGAAGCCCGGGTCGTACGTGACGTCCCCGGAGAACGCGGTGACGTTTGTGTACGACGAGTTCCACTACGGCGACGTGTTTGCGCTGGTGCACGGACCGGCCCCGACGAACGGGGCGTCGAACCGCGACATGCTGCAGCTGAACGGGGCGATGATGCCTGCCGGGGCGGGCGGGGCGTCCGGGTGCGCGTACGAGAAGACGGTGTCCGGGAAGACCGTGTGCGAGGTGGCGAAGTACACGACGCAGGCGCTGTCCGGGACGGCGTGGGGTGCGCAGTGGGTGATGCGCCCGCACATCCCGTGCAACCGGTGCGAGTTCTCGTTCCACACGACGTGGGGCGCCGGCCCCGAGTCGTACGAGCTGCAGGTTGACGGGACGCAGCGCGGGGTGGCGACGCTGACGTGGACGGAGGACGTGGTGGCGCTGCAGTGCTCGTCGGCCGCGTCTGTCGGCTACCGGATGGGGGCGATGCAGTCGGAGATGTTTGCGCTGTCGGTGACGGCGGGTGTGGACGGTGTGTCGGGGTCGAGCGCGTACTACCCGCGGTGGTGGGTGTGGACGGACACGAACTCGTCGGACCTGTCGCACACGGCGGGGTCGTCGACACCGCTTGGGGCGACGTACAAGCTGATGCAGAGCGGGATGCTGTCGAACACCACGGTGCTGCGGGCGCGGATGGGGCCCGGGGCGGTGGCGTCCTTCCCGAAGCTGTACTTCTTCGGGAACGGGACGGTGCCCGCGACGGGGGTGCTGGAGGAGTTCACCGTGAAGTTCACGTCCGTCGGGTGGCGGTACTCCAGCGGGCCGTCTGCGATGGTCGGGTCGCGCCCGACGGGGACGACGACGTACACGTGCGGGGCTGCCGTGAGCCTGGCGCAGGTGGAGGTGCCGACGCCGCAGCCGGGGACGCCGGCGCCTCCGGGCGTCGGGGAGACGACGGCCATCAAGCTGCTGTCTGTCGAGGGGGTGACGTCGCTGTGCGCCGCGGGGACGCCTGTGAACCTGTGCACCGACTACACGGCGACGGTGTCCGAGTTCTCCGCGACGGGGATCAAGGTGACGGTGGAGTTCGAGAACACGACGGCAGCCGGGGTGAAGAAGGTGGACACGACGGTGCGGAACGTGACGGTGCTGACGGGCGGCGGCCCCGGGGCGACCCCGTCGCTGGGGTCGGCCCCCGGGTGGACGTACTCGTCTGCGAACCAGAAGTGGACGAGCGCGGACGTTGTGCTGGACTCGGCGTACAACCCGAGCACCCTCCCGACGATCGGGACAAACACGTACACGTTCGGGAGCCTGAAGCTGCTTGCGGAGCGCCAGCGCCCGGTGAGCACCGTCGAGGCTGTGGTGAGCAACGGCGTCGGGTCGGTGTCGCTGAAGTACGGGCAGACGGCGACCGGGACGGTTGACAAGAGCCCCGTGCGGAAGGCGGTGTTCCAGGTGTGCGCGTCTGCGTGGGACGGGTCGGCCGAGGCGACGACGACGGCGCTGTGCAGGACGCTGTCGCTGTGGATCACGCCGACGTCGCAGACGCGCCGCACGGTGCTGGAGCTGGCCACGGCGGGCGGGGACCTGACGTACGGGTCGCCCGGGTGCGGGGGCGGGACGGCGGCCACCTTCAAGGTGGCCCCGTACTTCACGGTGTCGTCGGTGGCGTCGACGACGCTGCGGTTCTGGGCGTACGACACGCGCATCCAGTACACGCTGTCGACGACGCAGGGGCTGCAGTACCTGGTTGCATCTGGGTCGACGACGGCGCAGCTGTCGCTGGCCATGAACAACAGCGTGCCGCTGGGGGCGGCGGTGAACCACACGACGCTGGCGAGCGGGCTGGCGACCACCTTCACCTTCTACGGGCGGGACCAGGTGACGACGAACTCGACGGTGAAGGTGGCGGCGAAGATGCTCGGGGGCACGACGGGGGCGATCTCCACCATCACGACGGCGAGCCAGTACCGGTGGGTGCGCACGGAGGCGCTGTCGCAGTGGGAGGTCGCGACCACGATCTCGCAGGACGACGAGTGCCCGACGAAGCGGCGCCTGCAGACGTCGACGAACAACTACCGGACGTACGGGACGGACCTGCCCGGGAAGGACTGGGCGTATGCCGGGGCCGGGGGCGCGGTGGCCGGGGTGCCGTTCCCGATCCAGACGATGGTGAAGACTGTGGGGGGCACGCGTGCCTACTCCTTCACGAAGGACATCCTGGTGAAGGTGTCGAAGCGCAGCTGGACCGGGTGCAACGACGGCGGGACGCTGGCGGTGCACAAGCTGGCGCCGTCGCTCGCGTCGGACACGACGAAGATGCTGGAGGGGACGCTGGCACGCAGCTGGGTGCAGGCGGAGACGACCGGGACGGCGGTGACGACGAACGGCGGGGTCGGGGTGGCGTGGAACGTGCTGTCTGCGGAGTGCGAGTCGTGCACGCTGCAGCTGGACCTGTGCTACAGCGGGAAGACGGCGGCGACGTGCATGGACGGGCTCGGGGCTGGGTCGAGCGACCCGTCGGACTCGACGCCGATCTTTGCGGACCGCACGAAGCTGACGCTGCCCTTCAAGGTGCAGCGGCAGGCGCCGGACCTGACGGAGGTGTACGAGCAGACGGTCCCGTCCACGTCGGTGATCCGTGTCGGGGACATGTTCACGGCGAAGGTGGAGAACGTGCAGCGCTTCGCCGGGAAGTGGGCGTTGAACGAGGTGTCCGGGGCGTCCGCGTGGCAGCGCACGATGTGGGTGCGGTCGGTGTGGTCCCCGTCGTCGGCGGACGTGACGGTGGCGGCACAGATGCGGTACGGGAACGGCGGGTTCATGCTGGACGGGGCGTCGCGTGCCGGGGCCGGGAACGTGCCGTCCGGGTGCAGCGCCGCGGCGACGGCAGCGGAGTTCCTTGCCGCGAAGGAGAAGCCGTCGCTGTCGGGGGCGTCGAGCGGGACGCTGCGCTTCTTCTTCGTGCGCCCGTGCAGCAAGTGCACGGTGCAGATGGACTACCGGCTGAAGGCGCCTGCGGTGGACGCGCGCCTGCCGGACCGCACCGGGAGCATCACGCTGCGGGCATACTTGATGTACACCCCGGGGTCGCCGCTGGTGTACACTGTGAAGACGTGCGCCACGACGTGGCTGCTGGGCGGGGTGCCGCACGTGGCGGTGAGGCGGCGGAAGCCGTTTGCGCTGACGGCGCTGCGCGTGGACGGGAACAACATCCCCGCGTGGGAGGGGACGGGGTCGGCCTCCTTCGCGAAGCTGGCGGGTGCCGGGAATGGGGGCGGCGTCAGGACGTACGTCACATCGCCCGTGGCCAGCGCGGGGAGCCGCACGGTCAGCGCGGTGGACGGGAGCGCCACGGTGCGCGCCTTCTTCGTGCGCGCGTGCTACAAGTGCGGGGTCAGCTTCGCCGGGAAGTCGCAGCAGCTGACGGTGCTGACGGACGCGACGCAGATCATCGTGATCCCGGCGTTCCACTACGAGCGGGACATGCTGAAGACGCTCGCGGTGAAGGACGCGAAGGCGACGTGGTCGTTCGAGGTGTACGCGGCGGACGAGCTCGGTGACCGCTCGTACGCCGTGGGTGGGCCGACGGAGTTCGCGCTGCACCACATGTACCAGACGCGCGCGGCGGGGGGGCGGACGTCGGCGCTGCTGAACGTGCAGGGGTCGGTGCCGAGCGCCCCGACGGCGGTGCTGTCCGACCCCGCGTACACGCTGGGGTCGCTGACGTACGGGCAGCCGGTGCTGACGCTGTCGCAGGGGTCGCGCGTGCACAACGGCGTGCCGGTCCCGCTGGTGGAGGCTAAGTCGGGGAAGCCCGGGACGCTGACGCTGCAGCTGTCGGGCAACCAGCCGGCGGTGCGGTACTCGCTGTCCTTCTCGGTGTCGGGGGCGACGGGGGCGACGACGAGCTTCTTCGGGGAGAAGAAGGCGCCGATGGTGCACTACTCCACGTCGGCTGTGCGGATGGCGCTGGACAGCCCGACGGCGACGGGGGCGAGCTGCGCTTCGTCGGGGATGGCTGTGGGCGACGGGGCGTGCACGTTCCGGGCGTACGCGATCGGGCGGGCGCCCGGGGCTGCGGCGGGTGACTCGTCGTGGTTCGTGTCTGCGCTGGCACGCGGGGCGGCGAACGCGTCGGTGACGTGCGCGTCGTCGTGCGGGACGGCGGAGGTGTCGCCGAACGCGACGTTCGTGGCGGGCGTGGCGTCGTTCCGCCTGCGCCTGCTGAGCCTTGCGGCCGGGCAGACGGCGGCGTGCGCGTGCACGGTGACGGTGTCGCCGTCGGCGTCGCTGAAGATGCAGAACGCGACGGACCAGTCCTTCACGGTGTCGTACTCGCCGACGACGCTGAGCGTGTGGCGGTGGGCCGCGTCGCCGACGCTGCAGGTGGCGGGGGCGGCGGGGTCCAGCCAGTACACGGCGTACAGCGTGTACAACCGGTCGGTGGCGCTGCGGGTGCGGGCGTACGACAGCACGGAGAAGTACACGGGGCTGGGCGGGCTGACGTGGACGGGCGGGGCGGTGGTGACGCTGGCCGCGACGGAGATGACCCCTGAGGGGTGCTTCCAGTGCTTCGGGGCGGCGACGACGACGACGGGCGGGGTGAGCGCCACGACGTGCCCCGTGAACGTGCCGAGCGGGTCGACCGGCGGGGACGACGCGTGGGTGGTGGGGGTGTTCCCCAACGCCGGGAGCTGCGTGGTGAAGTCGGGGGCGTTCAGCGGGTTCCCGACGAGCGCAGGGACGACGACGACCCCGAACGCGAACCTGAAGGTGACTGTGGAGGGGGGTGCGGCGGTGCGCGTGATGGGGGCGCCGAACGAGGGGGGCCTGAAGATCGGGCGCCCGGCCTTCTCCCGCCTGTGGGGGCGCACGTGGGAGGGGAAGCCTGCTGCTGTGACCGGCATCGGGTCGAGCGTGACCTTCGGGGTGGTCGGGACGGACGGGGCTGTTGTGTCCGGGGACAACCACATGAGCGTGAGCCTGACGGGGACGCGCACCGCGAACGGGTCGACCGTCTCCTTCACCCTGACGGGGGTGGCGAAGGGGGGCCTGGTCACCTTCCAGATCCGGTCGAACCAGACGACGCGCTCGCCCGAGTGCGAGGCGCTCGGGAAGATGGGGGAGCTTGCCGTGGGTGCGGCGTGCAAGCACGACGGGTGGACCTTCAAGGCTGTGGTGGAGGCCCCGGTGTCGGTGACGGGGGCGCCGGCAGCGCTGTCCGCGTTCGGCCCCTCCTTCACGGGGATGGGCCCGCTGTACTTCGTGCGGCGGGCGGCGCGCCTTGTCGCGCTCGCCAAGATTGGGGTGGAGTGCGACGACGACGCGATGGAGGCGAAGGAGGCGAGCAAGAACGCGACGACGGAGGCGCCGGACGCGGACGACATGAACCCGCCGATGAAGAAGTGGACGCCGCCGCGCCCGATGTGCCGCAAGCCGCCCCCCGGGACGCCCAAGGCGCTGGCGGAGATGATCGAGGAGGCGAACGAGGGGTGGGTGCCGCTCGGCGTGGGCGGTGCGGCGTTCGGGGCGCGGCCCGGTGTTGACACGCACGCGGGGCGGCCTATGATGGCGGGTGTGGCGCACCCCGCGTCGTGGGGGTACGGGTACAACATCACCATCAAGGTGAAAGCGGTCGGGATGGACGGGGTGCAGGTGGAGCACCCGGAGGACAAGGGGAGCGGGGCGGAGGTGCAGGTGCGCCCCATGGCCGTCCCGTGCAAGAACATCGACTACGGCAGCAACGGGATGTGGATCAAGGAGACGTGCGTCGACATCGCAGGGGCGCAGTGCAAGTGGGCGACGAACGGGAACAAGCGCAGCATCTCCGGGCTGCCGGCGTGCTCGCCCGGGGCGTCGTCCGGGTGGGCGCTGGACGCGTTCGTGTTCAAGCTGCGCAAGGGGGAGGCGAAGTTCGAGGACGTGTCGTACGGGCGGATCGGGGCGGCGCGCCCGGGGCTGGCACGCTTCATGCTGACGACGAACGCGCTCGACTACGCGTGGTCGCAGGGGGCCGTGACGACGAACATGGCGAACACGCTCCGGAAGCGCGACGACGCCTTCCTGTACGAGGTGAACATGCAGGAGACGGTGGCGGTGCGGCCGGGCGGCAGCCACTGGTCGTGCATGGGGACGGTGTGCAAGTCGACCATGTTCAGGCCGATGCCGGAGACGCTGTTTGCGGTGAGGGCGAGCGTGGTGGACGTGATGGGGGACGCGGTGCGGGCCGACTCGTCGTCGATGCTGAGCGTGCGCGGGGAGTGCCTGGACGCGACGCACGCGGCGTACTTCGCCTACAAGCGGGCGGACGGGAGCCTGAGCTACATCGTGCCCCCGACCTACAGCTTCACCCGCGGGTGGACGGAGCTGGACCGCCTGTGGGTGACGGGGTCGTGCACGCAGATGCAGCTGACGGTGGTGTGCGCGAGCGGGAAGAAGGACGTGCTCGGGGCGTGCCAGGGGAAGACGGTGACGCTGCAGTTCCCCGTGGAGTTCCCGACGGACGGGTCTGTCAACACGAGCGCCCCGCCGCCGCCGGCACCGCCGATCACGGTGAGCGGGCTGTCGATGGGGACGGCGTTCGAGAGCGTCGCGGCGGTGAAGGACTTCATCGGGAAGATCTCGAAGGCGTCGGCGGAGGCGAACATGCTGAAGCTGCTGAAGAAGAAGAACCCCGTCATCACGAACGCCTTCCTGAAGTGGCTGTGCGCGAAGGCCGGCGGCGGCGCCATCACCCTGCAGGACAAGGCGAACTCGTCGATCTGCACGGACATGACTGTGACGCCGGCCCCGCCGACAGCGGCACCGCCCACCCCGTCTCCGAACGGCGGCAACGGGACGAACGGGACAAACGACAGGCAGGCCGCCGTCGGGTTCCGCTCCTTCTTCGCGCTGGCGGGGCTGGAGGCTGTGGCAGAGTTTGAGATTGTGACGGCGGTGTCGGTGAACGTGGCCGAGGTGTCGACCGCCGTCGCGACGGCCATCGTGGAGGACCTGGCCAGCCCGACCAGTGTGCTGAAGTCGCTGCCGCCGGGCGCCACGAGCTCCCCCTTCGCGGCTGCCACGGCGTCTGTCGCCTCCCTGGCTGTGGGCAACCCGGACACCCCCATCCCGAGCACCCCGGCCCCGGCCACACCGGTGCCGACACAGGCCCCCTCCACACCCACACCCCCGGGACCGACAGCGGTGCCGCCCGCCACCCCGCCCCCGACACCCTCGCCCCCGACCCCGGTCCCGCCGCCTCCGACACCCGCACCGGCCACCCCGATCCCGCCGGTGACATTCCCCCCGGTCCCTGGCGTGGTCCTGCCCCCGATGGCAGGCGGGCTGTCCGTCCCGAGCCTCTGGCTCAGCTTCCTCGCGGCTGTGGCGGTCGCAGTGCTCACCCTGTGAGGGTGATGCACTGTTCCCTCGACGCACCCTCCAGCTGCGTCGTTCCGCAGTGAGAATCAACCCCTTCCCCCCTCGATTCTTCAACTACAAGGACGCACACCCGTTGTCCGAGAGTGCAGGCAGACCCCTCCTGCGTTCACTTCCGACAGCCAAAACTGCCAACCCCCACACTCCCACCCCACCCTTTTCCACCCCCCCTTATCCTTATAATTCATAATCAACTCCCCCCATCCCCCCGCTCCCTTCCCGCTTCCCCTCGACAATATTTGTGTTATCCCCACGTGCAGGCCTCTCCCAGGACTCACGTCAGTCATCTACGGAACAAGCTCTCTCTCCTCTCGCTCCTCCCCTCCCCAAGTGTTTGACGGCGCCCCGCTGTGCTGCTCCCCTCACGGAAGCTCCAGCAGACGCAATCACTTCCCAGGGTGGGGCAGGTTCCTCTCTCCCTCACTCTGTCGTATACCTATCGAGTGAGTGTGACCGTGGTGGGGGGGGGGTTCTTTGGACCCCACCCCCCCCCCCCCACCCCCACGGTGTATCTCTCGGTCTCTGTCTCCCTCTCTCAGTTACCTCTCCCGAATGTGAATATCTCTGGAGCCAGAAGGAGAACCCCTTTCACTCCCCTCCCGGGGACTTCGCTCAGAAACGCAGGCAAGTTAGCAGAACACCTGCCTCCTAAATACCACACAGTTTGACGCACAGTGGTATGGAGTGAAGGTCCCCTCTCCCCTGTTTGCTTTGTTCAAAGTGCAACACGTCCCCACATATTTTTTCGCCAGACCTTATTCTGTTTTGCCACGATGCCTGCGTTTGCAGCGCATGTGAGAGAGAGAGAGAGAGGGAGAGAGGTGCGTTTGGCCCGGCTCGTTATCTTCTGTGGAGGGGGAGGGGGCCTTCACTCTGTGCCACTGTGTGTGTGGGGGGGGGGGGGGGGGGGGGTGGGTGGGGAGCTGAGGTTGCGCAGCGCCAACCCCGTCATACGAAAGTATAGTCGGGAGAGGAGCAGCGGGGCTGAAATACCCCCCTCCCCTCCCCCCCCCCCCCCCCAAAAAAAAGGCAGAGGCGCGCAGTGTGTTTGGGGAGAGCAACACAAAAGCCACTTATTCACAGCAACAACCCCCTTCACAGGGGCCACAAAACGCTGCCGCTCGTGCGCACAAAACAAAACACACCGGGCTCTTTTCACCATTCCCATTCCCTTACCCCGTCCCCTCCCATCCCCTCCCATCCCATCCCATCCGCCCCCTCCCCCCCCCCCTCCCCCGTTTTAAAAAAAAGATACACCTGCTTGCAGAGTAATGGACGTCTATGGGGCAGATCAAGCTTGCTTGTGCTTCTCGACACCGAACCATTTCCCCTCCATCCATCCACCCACACACCCAACCTTCACCCCCCCCCCTCCCCCCCCCCCCTTGGGCTGCAGCCGTTGCCCACTCTCTCTTCACAAAACACCCTTCTTCCTGCATGGGGGGTTTGATCACCCCCCCCTCCCTTCTCCCCATTTACCCAAGTCTTACTGGAAGCCGCCAGCGCTGTTCCCAGCGCAGGCCGGCGGGAGGGGGGGGGGGGTGGTGGTGGTGGTGGGGTGTGCCCACATGGTTTTAGTGGAGTATCAGTTGAGATGAATTGCAAATGCAAATGTGATGTTCCCCCTCCCCCCCCCCCCCTCTCCTTTCCTCTCTCTTCCCCCAGTGGGTTGGGGGTAATAGCCTTGCCTTCACACTTTCGATCGACAATTATACATCCACATCCCTTTGTGTGTCTGGCGGACTGCGCCTCCACAGCAGCCCTGCATCACCCCCCCCCCCTCCTACAGGGGCACACTCCACACCGCCACACATCTGGATGTGGCAGCGGGTGTCTCGGCAGCCCTGTCACAGAGGCTGAGCTGGGCTGTAGAGAGAGCCTGCGGCGATGCCTCATGGCAGCAGCAGCCGTGGGGCTGTGCGTGCCAGCAAGGCTGCTGCTGCGGCTGCTGCAGCTGCCGCGGCTGCTGAGGTCTCGCCCCCCGACAGCTCGCAGGGAGGTGGTGCTGGCACCGCCGACGCGCAGGCGGGCGCGCCAGCGTCAGGCATGTCAGCCGGCCTGCGGCAGGTGGCGTTGGAGTTTCTTGACAACTTCGGGCGTGCGCTGGTATGTAGGGGTGGTGGTGTTGGGGCATGAGTGGCGCGGTTTCCTGTTCCGATTGGTGCTGCGATGGCACATAGTTCTCCCACTGAGTCACAAGGGTTTCACGTGAGATGTGCCGGTGAAGCTGTGCGGGTGCTACATCCAGCGGCAGACATTTTTTGACCAGTTACGAGCGACGAAGCGTAGCGAAGTCGCGAAGTAACGAAGGAAATCGTACGACTGAAGCTATATAAGGATCACCTTCATGCCACTTCACACCCTCGCAATCCAGCAGGGGTTGTACAGTTTTAACACCAAGTTAATCTCCCACCGGCTTGCATAGCCGGGCAGCCTCCTGTCGGGTGCCACATCTGCCCCCCTGCCACAGGTCCTCTTCCTTGTCTTCTCCGCCGTGCGGTTTGCAGCGGAGATGGCGATGTCGCACCTCGGCGGCACCTTCTCTTCCACGACAGAGGAGCCGTCGCCGGCAGGCAGCACACCAGGGACACAGCCCTTGCAACGCCTCTATGGGAGTATGTCCCGTGGGGCTGTGGAGGGGGGGGTGGTGGTTGTGGCCGTGGGGGCTGCAGCGTTCGAAGAGCCATCATTTTTTTCACACAACAAGAATCTTGTCACAGTGAAGAAGATAGTTGGCAGCGCTTTGGGTGACAAACACAATGTACCCCCCCCCCCCCCCCGCCTTGTTGCTATTCCTGTCCGCATATTCACACCAACCTTCATCAGGCAAAACACGTGAGGTTTGTTCACCCAAGGGGTTTGGCGCACAAAACACCGCCCCATCTTTTTTATTTTGCCAACGCTTTTCGGTGACGAACCCTACCCTTGCTGCCCCCCCGACTGCGCACCCACACCATCACACCACCACACCACCACAGTGGCCCTCGCAACGCTCCACACCGGGATGCTTTATGAATCTCTGTTCCACTTCGACCACCTCATTGCGATGACCTCCAACAGCACACACGAGGCCGACCACCGCCTCCTCGCTGAATGCCTCGTCCACCGCAGCGGCATCCTCCTCGCCTATGCCGCACGCGCCCTCCGCCTCGACCCCGATGCAGACTACCTCCGCTACGACCTGCAGCGCGACGGCCCACACAGCGAGATGGTGTGCCTCGCTGAGTGGGGCGACACCGGGCTCCGCGTGATCCCACGGGAGCACGTGCAGGACCGCTCCGACGGCAGGGAGTATCACCCTGAGGAGTACTCTCTGTGGCCCCCCGCGCGGCTGATCGACGAGGCGATAGCATCCCTCAGCGAGGCTGCCGAGATGGGCACCATGGTGCGCCTCCCGGAGCTCACGGCAAACCTCGGGCTGGCTGTCGTCACCTCGCAGTGCGCCGCACGCAACACCGAGGAGAAGACGGCTGCCGTCATCGCACATGTCATCAGCTCCCTGCAGGGCATCGCAGCCAGCGACCTCACCTCCCCCGAGGGCTGCCTGGTGGTGGCCCTCCTGGAGGACCTGACAGAGCTGGTTGCGGAGTATGAAAGAACTGGGTCCATCTTCGAGCCCCTGCATGCAACGTTGACGCGCCGCGACAGCAGGCGGGGCGGTGGGTATATCCGCCGTATAGGGGGGATGCACACAGCTCTGGATTACACCATGCAACAGGGCGCCTTTGAGCCGGATGCGACATGGGAGGCTTTTAAGGAGGCAGACGGGTTGGAGATGGACAGCATGGATGTGATGGATCTGGATGCGGCGACGGTGTACGCCGATGCCTCGAGCGGTGTGAAGCAGGCCGTGAGGCAGCGGGATTTGTTCCGGCAGTGGCTCCCCATGGCGGGGCACATCAGCCGCATCACGGTGCACCACAGCAGCCTGGATGCCGTGAGGCCCTACTCCATATTCCACGCCCATAAACAGACCTACTATGAAGCACCGGTGGGTGTGGACCCCCCCAGGAACTGCACATCAGAGGCTCTCATGACACGTCCTGCAGTGCCTGCGGACATGCTTGTTATGCCCGCAGCGGAGCCCTAGAGTAGATGTGTGTTGTGTTGTGTTGTGGTGTGGTGTGGTGTGGAGTGGAGGGGGAGGGGTGTTCTGTATTCTCAAAAAAAAGGGGGGGGGGGAAGGTGGGGGTGGGGGCTCGGAGTTTGCTCCGGGTTTGCGACCCACAGGAGACAGAAAGCCTGCCATGTGTTATGTGGGTGTGTGTTGCTGAGGGGGGGGGGGTCTGGCTGTGTGTGCATGTGTATGTTTCGGCGGAGGCTGCTCCTTCGCCCCCCCCCCCACCCCCTCCCCATTTCTCTTCACCGCTAGCCCTTCTAGCCTCGTCGTCCTCTCCCCACCCCCCCCCCCCCCCCGCACGGCCACACCACGCCCACCACCCCCATCCGCCCCCCGAGTTGAACGATATTTAGCCGTGTGCCTTACAGGCCCAGGTGAGAGCTTTTCTCGAGCTCATTTGGCACCCTCGGGAAGCAGGGAGGAGGGGCTTGCTGTCGCTGTGGGCTGTGCAATGCTGCAATGCAGATGTGTCCGGCTGACCCCCCCCCCCCGCCCCCTCGCCCCCTCCCCTGATTTGGCCTCGGTTTTTGGTAGAACGCGCGTCACCCGAGCGAGAAGCGTGTTAAGCCTAAAAAGGAGCTGTGGCAGCAATGTGGGCGTGTAGTCTGTATCATTTGCTTCTCTGCCTTATCAGTACATTCGCCTTCCTTCTGCAGATTAACACCCCGGGTGCACAAACAAGCACATTACGTACCGCCAGCTCCTTTTTCTTTCACTGCTGCCTGCCGCTCCACACAGACCTCTCTCTCTCTCTCTGTCTCTCTCTTTCTCTAGTAAACTAGTTTAAGCAGCTTTGCTGCGTCTTGGGAGGTCTCCGTGGTTACTTGAGGAAGGTATGATATAGTAGGGCTTGTGCTGTTTCGTTGTGTCACTGCTGAGTAATGCATTCTGCCACTTGCCGAGGAGCAAGGTTGGAAGGGGAGCAGCGACCGACACCACAACATCCTTCATCAGGAGTTTTGGGTTTCCCCGGTCTCTCTGCCTCCCCCGCACGCAACAACAATGCCGGTCGCCGACGCGGGCCGGGTTTCTGAGTTTGCACGGTGGGGGGATTTCGCCAATACGCGGGTGGAGCGGTTAAAATGTACCGCACCCTCGCCGACATGAGGGCGGATGGTGACTAGGGTGACCTGGGCTCAAGGAGTACCCAGGGGGTCGGCGCCGCAGACCGAGCGGGGGTTGGTGAGCTTCCACCGCGTCAGGGAAAGCTTTGTTCCTGTACGCGGCTCATAAACGGAGGCATCCGACCTCGTAGCTCGGCGGGGGGCCTTTTCCTGCAGTGACTCGTCGCAGACGCGGAATGACGGGGAGGCTGCCGGCGCTGTCCGGTCGAGCATCAGGAGAGCTCTCGCGAGACCAAGGTATGAGGACTGCGAACGCCGCGTGCTCGAGATAGTCGGCAAACAGCGGGGTGATATGCACTGAAACGGGACTGGCCAGCGGTGGTCAGCCCCTTCGGTTCATGCTGCCGCCGGAGCGTGTGCGCCTCCCGGCGGAGCGAGGGCGGCAAGACTGCACAGCGGACATACGACCAGCGCCGGAACGTGGCACCTTTGGGCCAAGACGTTGGCGCGACAGGCCGGCGCCAGAGCCCCAGGCCAAGACGCTGCGCGGCAGCCGAAACTCGAACAGCGCCAGAGCGTGATGCCTTCGGGCCGAGACGCTGCGCGGCAGACAGACGGCCAGCGCCAGAGCGTAGTGCCCCCGGGCCAAGACGCTGCGCAACAGACAGACGACCAGCGCCAGAACGTGATGCCGTCTGGCACAGACGTTGCGCGGCAGGCCAGCACCAGAGCGTAGTGCCTACGGGCCAAGACGCTGCGCGGCAGACACACGACCTGCGCCGGAACGTGATGCTTCCGGGCCAAGACGTTGCGCGGCAGAACAGCATCAGAGCGTAGTGCCTACGGGCCAAGACGCTACGCGACGGCTACACGCCCAGCGCCAGAACGTGATGCCGTCGGGCAAAGACGTTGCGCGGTGGACCAGCGCAAGAGCGTAGTGCCTACGGGCCAAGACGCTGCGCAACAGGCACACGACCAGCGCCAGAACGTGATGTCTTCGGGCCAAGACGCTGCGCGACAGACACACGACCTGCGCCAAAACGTGATGCCGTCTGGCACAGACGTTGCGCGGCAGACCAGCGCCAGAGCGTAGTGCCGACGGGTCAAGACGCTGCGCGGCAGACACACGACCTGCGCCAGAACGTGAGCTTTCGGGCCAAGACGTTGCGCGGCAGAACAGCATCAGAGCGTAGTGCCTACGGGCAAAGAGCACGGTGGACTCCCACACGTCAGGGTGCACCTTTTTGGGATATCGGAATATCGGGGGGTCGTCTGGGCACCAAAAATAGCAGGGCAGACTCCCGCTAGCGGGGGTCGCCCAGACCTCCGCTCCAGGGGGTGGGAGTCCACCGTGCGGGCGGGGTGGGGGGGGGGTGCACGGTGGGATCTTGTAAATTTTACATGTATAACTACAAGTATATACATGTATTATACATGTATAATACTTGCATGTCAACTATTATACATGTATAATACATGTATATGCCTGAAATATACATGTAAAATACATGTATATCAAGTAAAAATACAAGTATAATACTTGCATGTCAACTATTATACATGTATTTTTACTTGATATACATGTATTTTACATGTATATTTCAGGCATTTACATGTATTTTACATGTATAATACTTGTCATGCAAGTATTATACATGTAAAATACTTGCATGACAAGTAAAATACATGTATAATACTTGCATGACAAGTAAAATACTTGCATGCAAGTAAAATACATGTATTTTACTTGCATGCAAGTATTTTACTTGTCATGCAAGTATTTTACATGTATAATACTTGCATGACAAGTATTATACATGTAAAATACATGTAAATGCCTGAAATATACATGTAAAATACATGTATATCAAGTAAAAATACATGTATAATAGTTGACATGCAAGTATTATACTTGTATTTTTACTTGATATACATGTATTTTACATGTATATTTCAGGCATATACATGTATTATACATGTATAATAGTTGACATGCAAGTATTATACATGTATAATACATGTATATACTTGTAGTTATACATGTAAAATTTACAAGATCCCACCGTGTGGGGGTTGCCCCCCCCCCTCCCCCGCACTCGCTTCACCCTTCGCCCCGCCCCGCGTCGCACCCCCCCACCCCCTCGGCCCGCCCCCACCCACCCCCGACCACCCCTCGGCGCTGTACGGTGTGTCTGAAGCCCTGCCTCACCTCCTCCCTCTGTCCCTGCCCCCATCTGCACCCCCACCCCCCCCTCCGTACCGCACCCCACCCCACACCACCCCACCCGCGATTGAGCAGGAATCTCAAAAGGTCGGCTGCCCCGCCCCACCGCCCCCCTTTCCCCCAATTTGCCGCTCCTCTCCCTGCCACCACTTCCCGAAAAAATTTGAATTCGACATGTCCCCGGGATTTCTACTATGTCGAAGATTTCGACCATTGGGTTACAGGGGGGGGTCAAATAAACGTACTTAGTACTACTATTCGGCGAACGCGCGGGCCTAAATCGACCTCGCCAGAAAATTAATAAATAGTTTGCGAGCGAATAGACGTACTAAGTACGTCTATTCAACTTTTCCTAAAAACGCTGTTTGCAGGGGCTCTGCGGGGCTGTTTGGTCCACCAGGGGCGCGCTGGCCACTGCTGTCGTCCGTCTCTCACTTCTTCTGCCTTCCGGTCGAGTATCCGCTCTGTTCTCGTCCTACCACTCGCCCCTCATTTGGTTTCGTACCGTTTTGATTTGTATTGCCCCCCCCCCCCTGGTTGACATTCTTGTTGAGTTAGTGAAAGCATACACAGTTCATCAGAGCTGTCAGCTTCACTGTCGGTGGTTGGTTGGTGCGTTGATGCTTAAAAAAAGATGTGAAAAAGACAAGCCACAACCAGCACGCCCCAACTTACTTCTTCTTCTTCAAGTTCTTGGGCTTGCTGGGGCAAGTCTGCATGTTGTGCCCAGGCTTCCTACACCCTTTGCAGAGCCTGCGGTGTTTGTTGGGAGTCTGGGTGGTCGGGGACGCTGCGCGCTTCTTTTCGGAGGACTGGGAGGACTGGGAAGGCTGTGTCTGTGTGAGAGAGTTCACACGAACCGGCTTCGCCCATGCCAAGATGCTTGACTGTTGGGTTGGCTGAGACACAACTTTCTTTTGGGTGGACTGCTTCTCTGTGCTCTCTTTTGCCTTCCCGTCCAACCCAGGTTCAAGGTCCGCACCACCAGCCTCAGGGGATGTTTCTGTGCTTGGTGCGAAGGTGAGGTCCGGACAAAGGGAGCTCTTCACGAACCCGTCCTCCTCACCCGACACCTTCAGCACGTACCCCATATCCCGCAAGCGCTCGGCTACCAGCGTGCCCTGGCCCGGGCCAGTTGGTTGAAGGAAGGCCGGGGAGCGCATGGCGGTGGCCCATCCTCGAATATCTTGAACAGGAGGCATTCCATCAGCAGGAGGCACATGAAAGCATCGGACGTCATCATTATGTCGGACACCAGCCGAAGCTATTGGCTCTGTTGGTGGATGGTGAAATCTGGGCAGTTGGATTGCGGGTTTGCGGGCGTGTGTTGATCAGTGCTGCACAACAGGAGAGAATGTCAAACAACGTCAGGGAAGGGGGCTGCGGGGGGTGGGGGGTGGGCTCAGCTGGTCCTCGAAGGCTACATCTATGGTGAGGTGTGTCTGGGGCCATCCGTCCACATCTTCTCGTTGGTGGTAGGGACTGCGGACGCCGTAGATGAGGAGTCGTTTAATGCGCGCCGCTCTTCAGCAGTGATTTTGACGCCTCTGGACCCCAGGAGTTTGCGGGTTTCCGGGTTTGCGGTCTTCAGCAGTGGTTCTGATGCCTCTGGACCGCAGGAGTTTGCGGGTTCGCTGGTTTCCCGTCCGTATGTGTCTGAGGGGGGATGCCCCGATTCCCTTCGTCACGACATATCTTTGAGCGTAGGTCACTTCCCCCCTCTACGGACCCCGTGCACCCTGGTTCCCCTAAGTGGCACCAATAGACCCCGTTGTCCCCATTCCTTGCCCCAAAGTTTGCAGATTTGTGTGTCTCCAAAAAGAAAATCTCAAAAAAAACGAAAAATTTCCCCAAAAAAAAAGGGTGAAAAGTAAGTACTACTATTCAACGGCCCAACGTGCCCCAGAGCCCCAAAAAAATAAGTACTACTATTCAACTAAGTACGTTTATTTGACCCCCCCCTGTAAGAAAACCTAAAAATATAGGGGGGAGGTGCTGCAGGATTGCACTGAAAATTTTATCTAACTCGGTCAAAATTCCAGGCACGGGGTTAAAATAATACTCCCGCAGGTCCGATCCCATCCAACACCACCACCTCCTCCCCTCCCCCCTGCTCCCTCTGACACGCATGCCACCCCCCCGCCCCCTACAATGGCGAAGAAGCGTCGCGAGGAGCACTGGGTTCGCCAGCGGAAGGTCAGCCTGAAGTTCCAATACCGGCAGCACCTCGCGTCGAGGCCCAGCTTCCGCGGGGTCGCGTCATGCGCCAGCAGGGTGAAGGCGGAGGCGGTGACAAAGGAGATCCAAGAATGGACGCGCGACCTCCTGAAGACAGGCGTGGTCTCACAGCACCAGCGCAGCTCTCCGAAACGGTATAAACGCATTGTCGACCCAACATACTATACAACGCAAGGCCTCCAACGCCGCCTGGAGCTTCAGAAATCCGAGAGGCTGAAGAGCGCCATCGGGATGTTCTGGGGTGTCCTCCCAAAGGATCCCACCCGCCGGTTCATCTCACGGGCAACGTATTATGAGGTCTTCGGGCTGATCGGGAAGGAGGTGACACAGGAAAATATCACGCCTGAAGAGCTCCACAACGACTGGGTCTACGACACGGTTTTTGCAGCCCACACCCGGAAACGCAGCGACACCATGACGGAGCCTATGTTCCGCGGGGCAGCCTTCGACCTGATTGACACATGGTGCGACAGCACATCCCTCGACGACTACGCCTCCATGGCAGTGCAGTGCGCAGCCTCTGTTTACCAAAACCTCTACCCCGACAGCTGGGGGTACTGCGTGGATGGGACCTGGGAGCCGTTCACCCTCAAGCAGATCTTCGCTGTATCGGAGGTGGCACGCCGGCCCGTCCCCATGGCGACCATCTCCCTCGACGGCATCGGCCTGGCCGAGGTGGATGTCGCAAACCTGGTGTGGTTCACCGCAGACGGGAGGTGCGAAGGCGACGTCCGCATTGCGGTGGACACCTCTCTGCTCCTCTCTCCAGGCGGTGGGGGCGCTGTGGGGGATGAGGGCGCTATCACGGTTGCCGGGGGCAGCGGCGCGGCAGTTTCAGGGCGTGCGGATCAACCCACACACCCCGCATGCGACATCCTCGCCATCTGCGAGGCAGGTATCGACGCGGCGCGCCGCCGCCACGCCGCCCGGCAGGTTTTGGACACAGGGCTCCAGCCTCAACACTTCGACAGGAGCAGGATCCCCCAGCAGAACCCGCCCCAACTCCGCATCGCCTCGGCCGCCTCCTGCAGGGCTTCGCCTGATGAGTCAGATGGAGACGGCTCCGGCGATGGGCAAAACCACCCCAACTCCGCAGCACAGCTGCAGCCACACCCCCCGACAACCGCAGCGGGGCGATGGCTGGGGAAGGACCCCATGCAGATGAGACGCCTCCGAGGCGCCAGCGCCGAAGACAGGGCGAGGTCTGCCGTGCTGCGGCACCCCGCGGAGCTGCGCCGGGTGTGCCGCAAGGTGACCCCAGCCTGGGGGGCGCTCCCCTGGGGGAAGCGGCGCCGCATCCTCGAGGCTTACGCCCCCCTCTTCGAGCAGACGTGCGCATCCGCAGAGGCGAGCCTCGCGGCGGGGCAGCCGGAGGCTCTAGAGTCGGCTGTGCCGCCGCTCGGCGCGATCCACCCGCTGTTCTCCTCCGTCCCGACACTCCCTGCGGCGCCGGCGCCGCTCCTCCGCGTCTGGGCCAGGCCTTCCGGAATCCAGGATGCAGATGCCGAGAAGCAGCAGCCGCCCCACCACCAACACCCCTCCCGCCAGCAGCACGCCCAGTTCCCCACAGCGCAGGATCTCGAGGCGGCGGCAGCCGCCCCTCCAAGGTTTGGCCCCGGCAAGGCGGGAAGGGCACCCCCGGGCGGTGCCGCGGGAGGTGGAGCGGTGGGCGTCTCTGCCTCGGAGGTGGAGCGGAGTGGCTGTGCGGTGCGCACCGCGGTGTCGGACCTGGAGAGGAACCTCTGCGGGGTGTTCCGCTTCTTCAATCTGGTCGCGGATGGGGCGGGGGGGGAGGCGGGGTTTGGGGGTGCCGTTCTCCCTGCCGCTGCCGCCGCCGCCGCCACGCTCTGCGTGGCGGCGGCAGCGGCGCAGCCCAGACGGCGGGCGCGCCGCAGCAGCTCCGCTGCTGCGGCAGGCCCGGGGGGCCTGGCTGCCACGGCCCCCTCGCCGACGCCCCCGTCGCGCGGGGCGGCGCACGGCAGGAGGGTTTTGCTTCACCGTGTCTCGCCCGACCCAGGGGTGGTCCCGTATTGGCAGCTGCTCGACAAGTTACCCCCTCCAGAGGAGGTGCCGATCAACCCGAGCATATACAACTGTGATGAGGATCTGCGGCAGATCCGGGCGGCGCTCTTCTCTGGGAGGAGAGATAAGGCTGGGAAGAAGGCGGAAGGTGGAGGAGGAGGAGGAGGACGAGGTGGTGGTGGTGCAGGCGATGCCCCGTCGCAGCGTGGTGGTGGAGGTGGTGGTGTTGGCGGGCGGGGGTCGCTGCGGCGGTCGGGGGGCGGGGTGGGGGGGCAGACGCTGGAGATCTCGCTGAGCCGCACCTTCGGGAGCTTTGGGATTGCCGGGTTGGTGGCAGGGGTGGGTGGTCCCAAAGGGTCCGGGATACACCTGCAGCTGCATCAGAGTCAGCAGCCACGGCCCTCACGGTCCCTCGCCCTTTCCCCGCGGTCGAAGGTGGGGCCAGCGGCGGCGGCAGGCGAGTTGGAAATGCACATACCCGAGCCACCGCCAAAACCATATTAGTTTGTGCCTGCCGCGCAGCGCAGGTGCAAAGTTCTGTGGCCTTGATCAGCAGACACAGCAGGGCTGCTGGAGAGGGAGTGGCGAGCTGCAGAGGTGGCTGAGAGAGGTGGTGGCCATAGGGTGTGGCGCAACATTCTTTTTTTACCCCGGCTTTGATCAGCGGGGCACCGTTGGGGGGGGGGGGGGGGGCGGCTGTGGCATTGCGTGTTCCCCCGTGCACCCGTTGTGTGGTCTTAGACAGGCAATGCCCCCACCGGTTATGTTGGCCGCCACGCTACCCCGAGCGACATTGGGGGCCTTCGCTCTGTGTCACGCTGTGTCAGTTTGTCACCCTTGTTGTGAGGCGGCTCACCATACTGCACTTCTGAGCGTTGGCTATGCTGGATTAGCGGACCTGCATCGGACAGGAAGTCCACGAGAGACTCGCACGAGAAATGACACGCTATCTTCTGAGCGAAGGCCCACACCTCCGTTATTTCGGGAAAACGCGCGAATCTGCATCATTGTTTGCTTCTCTGCCTTGTCAGTCCATTTACAGTGCACCTTTGACATCCGGGATGTTACAACGTCCCCATAGTTCCCGGTTGGGGCAGTTTCCAGTATATTTTTTAACCTGTCTTCCAGGGATATATTTAAATCATGATTGAGATTGAGGATTTCGGCCCCAGGAAAAAAACCCCCAAAAAAACCCCTGTTTTTTCTTGGGGGGTTTTCCCCCCTTTTTTGGGGGTCCCAGTCTCGGGAAATCTGCAGAGAAAGAAAAACTGTGAGGATGGGAACTACCTTGGTGTGAATAAAGAAGAAAATGAGAGACCTGCTGCGCTAGCCCCAAGCAGCCACAGCACGACAGGACTTTCTAGTCTTTTCCCCATCACCCACCAGCCCCACGCACAACTCCTGTAACAGCAAAACCCCACCCACGACAGGAAAGGCCTCACAAATGAGAGTCTCGGCACAAGTCGAAGGCACATTCTGGTGCCACCTTGCTTTGGGGTACTCACGCAAACCCGCAAACCCGGGTTTCCACCCCCCATAAAAACGCGTCGACCAGTTTTACTGGGTCGACGATTGGTAAGCCCCGACAAAGCGTCAACCCGGCTACACTGGTTCGACGGTCGATGTCGAAGAGAGTATGGTGGTCTTGCAGGAACATATGCTCACTACCGTCTCCGCCGTCAGCCGCCTCCGGCGGCTGGGGGGCTCCGCCCCCCAGACCCATCAGGTCAGGGAGTCCAACCACTCCAGTAGCCTCAGGCCTCAGGAGGACGCAGCCAACTCGCACAGAAGCTACGCCCACAATGAACAGATGTTTACTACCGTGGCCTCCGGCGGCTGGGGGGCTCTGCCCCCCAGACCCCCCAGCTAGCGCGTGCCCCTGGCCACCCACCAGCCACGGCACCAAAAAGGTGGCCAATCGTCGACACTTTGACGCACAGTAAACGGCCCCCAATGACTCAAAAAAATTGAGTCGGGCCACCGTGAAGAGAGTTTGATCCGTTGATGCCAAAAACGACCCTCTCGTGTGGTAGAACGACGCTGTGCCACCCCCATTTTAGGGGGGGAAAACCGGGGGGTTTTTACGATTGAGAATCTGAAAATCTGCCGAAAACCCCATGATTTAAAGACATCCCTGCTGTCTTCCCATTTTTTTTGCCCCAAGGCAAGCCAGCTCTCCCGCCCCCACACACAGCTGATTAACCCGGACGATGCAGTGGGGTGGTGTGGCGGTGCCGGTGGGTGGGTGCTTGCCAGCATGCCCACCTGCAGCCCACCCAAACCCACCCAGGCGCTCTCTGCTGCCAGCAGTCTCTCGCTAGTGCCCCCCCCCCCCCCCTCGCTTCTGATGAGCATGCAGCTGCGACACATGATTCCTCATGGTTGGCAGGTGGCAGGAGGGTGGGGGGGTGGGTGCAGCCAGAATGGGGAAACAAGCCGGGGCGAGTTTTGAGTTGCTCTGGGCTTAGGCATGGCACGTGTTCCCCGAATCGCCCCGCTCCCACGCCCCCAACCCCAGTTGGCCCACGCTTCCGGAGTATGAATCTGAACTCGCTGCTCTGCACATTGCACGTCATACATACACTCCCCGTCCCTGGCAGTCCTTTGCTTCTTCTTCGTGTCAATACACAAAGCGCGCAAAAAAAAACTTTTCGACCAAACACTCAAACAAAACACTAAGCAACAATGACGACGCGCACGAGCTTCGCGGCTGTGGCATGGCTGTCGATCGTCGCGGCGGGTCTGATCTGCGCCACGATGGCTGACGGGCGGTCGCTGTGTGTGCTGAAGCGGTCGGAGCGGGCGAGCACCCTCGGGCTGTTCCCCCCGCTGACGTCGTCGATCTGGACGGACTACGCTGCGTTCGGGCTGCTGAAGGACTACAAGGGGAACTTCCCGCACGACCCTGAGCACGGGATGAACAGCGACAACCGCGAGGGGTGCAACGAGAAGCAGAAGCTTGCCGAGTCCACCGCGGCCTTCGTGTTCATCAGCATGTTCTTCACTGTCTTCAGCATCATCGCGGCCTTCCTGGGTACCGCCACCGGCAAGGGCATCTTCGGGACGATCAGCCTGGGGACGAACGGTGCGGGGATCATCTTCATGATCATCACCTTCGCGCAGGCGGCGGCGATCTTCAACCAGAAGTTCTGCGGTGTGGCGCTGACTGACACCTACAACATGAGCTACGCCATCCCCTTCGTCGTCCTGGCGATGATCCTGTCCATCACCAACATCCTGATCATTATGCTGACCGGGGCCACGAAGGACGACGTGCCCCCCGCCCAGGCTCAGCAGAACCACGAGCCGACCGCCGAGACGGTCCCCGCTCCCAAGGAGGCTGCCAACTAGACATGCACTCCTCTGCGTGAGTGACCGTTGCGGAAGTTCTTCCTTCTTGCACGGGCGTGGGCCTGCGAGCCGCTTGCGAGTCCCCCGTCCCGGCGTTGATTTCTTCTGCCTCTGTGCGTTATCACCCCACGCCTTCCCCGCCCTGTTGTTTTTTGTTCATGTTTTACTCTTCTCTTCCCTTCTCTTCTCTTTTCTCTTTACTTTGGTATCCAGCCGACCCTCCCCCCAAATGCTGGATGCATGACCCCCCTCCCACACCCCTCCCCATACCCATTCAAAACAGAAGGGGTGGGGGTGGGGGGGCATAAAATAAACAGAATCTTGGAGCTTGCAACACAACTCGTGCCAAAAAAATCGTGAAGTGCCACTTATTTCTTTGTCTGCTTTTTTTCCCCCCCCCCCACTTCCATTTTTTTTCAACCTGAGCAAACCGCCCCTGGTTGGAAACATGTTGCACACTACAAGAAGAAAAAATATCCAATTGGGAGGGGAAGGGGGGAGGTGGGGGAGGGGGGGGAGGGGAGAGGGTGTGAACAAGAAAAACTTGCATACCCCTCCCCCGACCCCCCCCCTCTCCCCCCTTGCCCCCACCCCCCACCCCCCTCTATTCCTTTTGCTGTCCATTTCGCATCACTTTCTGTCAAAAAAAACAGCGCAGCACGCCTAGCTTTGGATCCTCTTTTCTTTGCCTGCTGTGACTGGGGCCCTTTTTTTGTCTAAGCAATAGAGGTGGATTCCCCCCCCCCTCCCCCCAAAAGAAAACCCGCCTTTATTTTGTTGCCCCCCTCGTCCCCTGGAAGGTTTTTTTGTGTTTCTAAGGGAGCTTCCCCTCATGTCTTCCCCTCCCCTCCGGTATTCCCGCTTCTCTGTGCCCTGTCATGTTAGTGCACCGCAGAATCTACCAAAAAGATGCATTTGGCAAGGCAGGATGCGGCAAAAAAGCAGAGTTGTCGGGGTTACGGATATGAGGGGTGGGTAGGGTGGGGAGGGGAAGGTGGCCTTTCCTGAATGTTAACACTGGCCTGCTGCAGGGCTTGGGGGAGGGGGGGGGGGGGTGGTGGTGGTGGTGGTGGGGAAATGGGCTGGGGGATTCCTTTGAGAACCACGTTTTAGGGGCTTCACTCTGTGTCAAAGTGTGTCAAAGGTTGCAGCCTATGTTGCTAGGCAGCTCACTTGCGTTGTGCACTTCAGAGTGAAGTCTCCCCTCCCCCCCCCCCCCCACTCATCAAAAGTGAATTCAAACGCAAACAGAACGACATGGCCCCACCCGACCTTCCCCCACCACCTCCACCCCCCACCCCCAAGGTTGTCGATATGATATACCGAAGAAAATACCCGCATCCGGGCGGGACGTGAGTTGGGGAGGCGTGTGGGGGAGTGTGTGCAGGGTGGATGTGTGCCTGCATAGTTCTCTGACACCCTCTCCCGCTCTGCTGCTCTCTCTTCCTGTCTCCCCCGTCCCCCCCACCCCCTTCCAGTTCTTTACAAAAAGAAAGCAAAAACACAAAAATTCACATGAGCAACACAGAGGCCCTGTTCGTGCCTGAGGCGGTGTGCCAAAGAGAGTGGGTTAAACGGATGCCAATGAGAAATGGGGGTATGCATGCATGCCGCAGCTTTGAGCTGTGGCTGCAGAGCTCCAACCCCAGGAGTACAACAAGGCGGTAATGAGAGGTAATGAAGAAGTGCAGTATTCCGTTAGCACCCCCGTTTTTTTTCGCACCCGTTCATGGCATGGCCAGGCGCACCAGACTTAGTCTTTGATATTTTTTTCCAGAACCAAAAAAACCAACAAAACAACCATATTGATCACAGAAAAAAATGTGAATACCTGGTAAACCCTATTTGCCCCCCCCCCTAGGGCAGCGTTAAAAAAAACGCTAAAACGTTTCACGTTTTAAAACGTTTCGTTTTATGAAAACGTCACAGCTCGAAAAAAACGCGTTTTGAAACGTCATCAGTACTTGGGGTTTTTACTAGGGGAAGGGCCATCCTAGCCTAGGCGAGGGCCAGCCGTCCTGCAGTAAGTGGCGGCTTGCGATGAATACCACATCGCAGACGCCCAGATCGCAGCAGATTCGCCCTTCACCCAGCCCACCCACGCCGACTCCTCAGGGCAATGCTGGCATGCACTGCCTCAGGGTTTGAAGAGCTGGGGGTGATGACTAGCTTGCGGGTTTGCAGCACTAATGTGGCATATCGATATGGGGTATCCCACATGGGTGATAGGTCGCTATCCCACAGGGGGCACGTGTTCTCACAGGGGGGAACACACGCACTCCCGTCTCGGTCGCTATCCCCGGTGAGATATCCCACCCTGTTCTCCTACATGGGATATCCCAACCGTCCTGTCCACTGTGTGGCTATTCGCGCAGACGGCTGTGAATGTTCGTGTAGTGCGTTCAAAGACAAGTCCTCACAGAGCGGAACCAGTGTAGTGTCCTTCGGCCAGAAGTTGGGTCCTCTCTCTCAACCATCCGGTAATGGGAGTACGTCGAGCTGATCGAGATGGGTGCTGCTGGCAATAATCATGCCAGAAGTGTTCTCTCCCTGAATTTCCCACACCGTTCTGTCGCGCAAGCCACATTTCCCTTCACATTGCATGGGTGCGCTGCAGGCCACTTGGGCGTTTTTTTGACGTTCCGCGAGATTCCAAAAAAACGCGTTTTTGATAAAAAACGAAAACGTTTTGACGTTTTGAAACGTTTCGTTTTGATGATTTTGCCCAAAACGCGTTTTTGAGGCGTTTTGGTTAAACGCTGCCCTAGGGGGGGTCAAATGGGGGTGACAAACACGATTTTTCAAAAAACCGGCGCAGAGGCCCCAAAGCCCCCGTAAACCCTCCAAACCCCCCCAGATCGGTCCGGAAACCCATCGAACCCCACTTTTCCACCATTCCGGGCACCTCAGGTGCCCGAATTGGGGTACCTAAATTTTGTGCCACCGTTTGGTACCGGACAGTGCCACTGTGTGGGAGGTTGGAAAAGAAAATGCCCCAACACACCACATCTGAGGGTTGCAATGCATGTTGCTTGCCAACCACGTCATCCGGTGGGTGTCAGGCGCTATGTAGGTGGCATTAGCCAGGTCTTCGATGTGTTCTGGCTTGTATATATACCTCCCTGCCTGCGGCACAGGCACTGCCTTTGTCCCCCACACCAGCCACAGAGAGCGTATTGTACTCGGTCCACGGTTGCTGATTCATTGTGATGCGTTGTATCCTCGAGTGAACGTCACACACTAGTGGCACCACCACCCGCCATCCGAGAGCTGTATTGACTTTGCGCGCTTCCGTTGTATTCACCTCGCCACGCATATTGCACCGTTCAGTACCAGTGCTCTTGGGCCAGGCAAAGTAGACCGCAGCAACTACCAATTCTGGCACAATGGGTACCACGACAGCGCACTTCATGTGTTCCCGGAATGTACAGCTCGTGTTGCAACAGTCGTTGTCAACACATCCCGGTTGTGGAGCACTGCTGCACAGGAATCACACGACCATCTGGACTGTTCCGTACCTACAGGCAGCCTCCCGGTGCATGGTGGCAGGGAGGTATATATACAAGCCAGAACACATCGAAGACCTGGCTAATGCCACCTACATAGCGCCTGACACCCACCGGATGACGTGGTTGGCAAGCAACATGCATTGCAACCCTCAGATGTGGTGTGTTGGGGCATTTTCTTTTCCAACCTCCCACACAGTGGCACTGTACGGTACCAAACGGTGGCACAAAATTTAGGTACCCCAATTCGGGCACCTGAGGTGCCCGGAATGGTGGAAAAGTGGGGTTCGATGGGTTTCCGGACCGATCTGGGGGGGTTTGGAGGGTTTACGGGGGCTTTGGGGCCTCTGCGCCGGTTTTTTGAAAAATCGTGTTTGTCCACGTAAAAGGGTGGCATTTGACCCCCCCTACCCCCCCCCCCCCTCTCTCTCTCTCTCTCTGCCCCCCTCCCTCCCATCCCCCGACAAAATATATAATTCTATCTACAGGTATTCAGCAAAAAAAACGAGAAGCTTTTATCTCCCCACACCCCCCCCTCCCCCCATCCCAGCTCTTCTTCTGCTACTCTCTCTTCTCTCTTTTCAATCTTTTCAAAAAAAAATGAATTCCCCTGCCGTTCTCTCTTTTCCTTTGCTTCGGATGAAAAATATGCCCCTGACACCCCCCCCCCCCCTTCCACCTCTCTCAAAAAACTCGCGAGAAGAAGGTCATACTGCTGTTGTTGAAATGTGCGTGTGTGTGTGTGTGTGTGTGTGTGTGTGTGTGGTGACAGTGGATATTCCGTGAACTCACACGCACACACACACACACAAAGCATCCGCCTCACGTATTACTTCCCTCCCCCCCCCCTTCTGGCTTCGTGGAAGTCGTGTGATTTATGCGCTACATGTATGTGATTTTTTGGAGTACGATTTTACCGGTGACAATACCACCCCCCCCCCCTCCCCCCCTCGCCATGCCCTGCCCTTTCTCGTAGACGGCACGCCTCCGCCTCCGCCTCACCCACCCCCCCCCCCCCCCACCCCTCTGCTTCCTCACAACACACCTACGACTGCAACCCTTTGCCTCGTTTTACTGCCTCTCCGATGCACCCTATAGGTGTTGGGAGTGCGCCCGGCAATGGCGAGGGAAGTAATTTTTTTAAGTTTTTTTTTAAATCTCGTGCTGCCTCCACAGCTGGGTTGTTACATTTGTGTGGCAGGCCAAAACAGAGTGCATCCCGCGCAAACACAAAGCAACTCTGCGGACCTCAGAGAGAGGAGAGAGAGAGAGAGCCTTTCTCCTTCACTACCCTACCCTGCACAGAGAGAGTGAGCGCCCCCTTTCAGTCCCCCACCCCACCCCACCCCACCCCCCCACCTCCACTTCTGTGTGTCTGTGTGATTCGAAACTTGTTGTGTGAAAAAAAAACCCTCCTCTCTTCCTTTGCCACGGCTCTCTCTCTCTCTCCCCCCCCCACCCCACCCCACCCCACCCTTGCCCCTTTCACCATGTGGGTTCCCCCCCCCCCTTTACATCCGCCGAGGGAAAAAAAGGGGAAGGAAAAAAGGGAGCGAGGGGAGGGGAGGGGGAGGAGGAGGAGAAAGAGCATACATCTCTTTCGCTCTCTCTTTCCCCCTTTCCCTCCCCCCCCCCCCCATCTTTTCCACCCCCCCCCTTTTTTTTGCGATTGTGTGTGACATCCCGTTTGTGCCGGCGGCTGTGGGAGGGGGGGGGGGAAACCTCGGGAAAAGAGAACTGGGTGGTGTTAGTGAGCAGCACGTGCCCCACCCCACCCCCACCCCCACCCCCCCCTCTCTGTCTCTCTCTCTCACCCCAAACGCCTGATTTTCTCCTTGACAGGCTGGTGGCTGATTACTTTTTGTGGACGATAGTATTTTTTTTGCTGGTGATAGTGTGAAGACGGTTGTCATGCAATTAGGCAGGAAAAGAGGGTGGCAGGCAGGCAGGCAGGCAGGCGGGTGGGTGGAGTGGGGTGAGGTGGGGTGGAAATGAGGGGGGGGGGGGATGGGGTGAGGATGGCCCCTGTTGGTTACTCCCCCACCCCCGCCCCCCCCCCCTTCACTGCCCCCCCCCCCCCCACGCCCTCACCCTCACTCCTCCGCAGCCACGCTCCGCCCCCGCCGAGCTTGTGGATATGCAGTTTCTACATACGATCCCCACAAATACCCCCCCCCCCTCCCCCCCTTACCCACACACCACCTCGGACCCACCTGGGCCTCTCAGTTCTATTGTTTTATTGCCCTCGAGTCAGAATTACTTTCCATGCCCCCCCAAGGGTGTGTGTGTGTCTTGAGATGGGTGTGCGGGGGTGTGCTGCTTTACAGACTTCTTTAGAAGCTGGAGGGTATTGGGCTCCCCCCTCCCCGGGAAAGGGATGCGGGCAACAGAATCGCGTCGCGTTCGGCGGCTGGGACCGTCGAAGGGATCTTGGCTGTCGACCAGCACAACGAAAGATCTTCAGTCTTGTCGTGTAGTTTTTGATTCGAAACAACCCCCACCCCCGTCCCCCCCCGTAGTGTCCTGCAGTGCAGCAGGCAAGAAGCAAAGGGCAGCAGCAGAGAACGGTCATGGAAAAATATGCAAAGAAAAAGGTCAGTGCGGCCGTGTGCCCCTTCCCCCGGTATTTTGTTGCGGTCGATTGGTGTTGGTCTTGAATAATATTGTTGCTGGCCCAAAACAAGCACACCCCACTGTGTCACGATTTCAGGTGTCTCAGCAATTCTCCTCAACAACACTAAGCAACAATGACGACGCGCACGAGCTTCGCGGCTGTGGCATGGCTGTCGATCGTCGCGGCGGGTCTGATCTGCGCCACGATGGCTGACGGGCGGTCGCTGTGTGTGCTGAAGCGGTCGGAGCGGGCGAGCACCCTCGGGCTGTTCCCCCCGCTGACGTCGTCGATCTGGACGGACTACGCTGCGTTCGGGCTGCTGAAGGACTACAAGGGGAACTTCCCGCACGACCCTGAGCACGGGATGAACAGCGACAACCGCGAGGGGTGCAACGAGAAGCAGAAGCTTGCCGAGTCCACCGCGGCCTTCGTGTTCATCAGCATGTTCTTCACTGTCTTCAGCATCATCGCGGCCTTCCTGGGTACCGCCACCGGCAAGGGCATCTTCGGGACGATCAGCCTGGGGACGAACGGTGCGGGGATCATCTTCATGATCATCACCTTCGCGCAGGCGGCGGCGATCTTCAACCAGAAGTTCTGCGGTGTGACGCTGACTGACACCTACAACATGAGCTACGCCATCCCCTTCGTCGTCCTGGCGATGATCCTGTCCATCACCAACATCCTGATCATTGTGCTGACCGGGGCCACGAAGGACGACGTGCCCCCCGCCCAGGGCCACCAGAACCACGAGCCGACCGCCGAGACGGTCCCCGCTCCCAAGGAGGCTGCCAACTAAGCGTGCGTAGTGTGTCCCGTCCTTCGGCACACGTCCTTCGGCACACCCCACCCGCAGCCCAAACCTGATCAAACGTACTACCTTGGTACCCCACCTCCCTCCTGCCCCCCTCAGGCGACCTCTTGGTCGCTGTGCCTACCCACAGCAGATTTGTATTGCCGAACGAACTGCGAGGGGGGTAGTGGTGCGCCTGGCAGTGACTGTCGCACCAACCGGGTCCGCTCAAGGCGTTGATCCCTGGTGTGGACAGGCCGCTGCACACACACACACACACACACACACACACAAGCCCTCAAGACTCTTGGAGCGGCCTGACTATTTAGTGTCTTTGTCGCAGCAAGGGGGCGATATATACCGCTTTTTTATTGATTTCACGTGTCAGTGTTTGACTTTTTCGCAACTTCATTTCTTCCTTTTCTCCCTCTCCAACCCCACCCGTGACACCACCAGGGTTTAGCTAGCCCTGGTCCGATTATCCCCGGTTCTTCGCTGAAGAGACGCGGCCGGGGGGAGGGGTACGAAGAGTACGCGTCGAAACCGGTGTCACGTCGTGTTGGGGAATCCTTCGGGAGTGCGATACTGAAGGGGAGGTGCTACTGCCCGTGCAGGGCGACACCGCCTTAAAACTTTATAACCACACACACACACACCCCACCCCCCTCACCCCCTTTCACAGATTCGCATCACGCGCACACCACACGCCGGCACTGTGTCACATATTATTTTGGGCCACTCAAAACAGTGTTGTGTGGGTCCCTCCCAGATACAGCAGCTCACGTGCGCATGTGCCCACTATGTTTGTCACCCACACACACACACACACACAGGAGGAGAGAGGGATACACGGGCAGGATGTCACAGGCCGACCTCCACGGGGTCTCCTCCGGGAACACCGGCTCCCAGGCCGGTGGCCAACAGGCCGCCCCCCTGCCCCCCCTCGAATTCACGGAACCTCGCAGATACGAGCTCCAACCCCTTCCCCCCCTCTATGGTGCCGCCCACGTGCGCACCATTCTCGACCACCTCCGGTGGGAGGCGGCGCTGGACAGCCTGGAGGGCGGCGTCGCCGTCCTCGCTGCCGAGCAACCCCCCACCCACGGCACCCCCCCCACATGGACTCTAGTAGTCAACGGGAAGGAGGTGGTCCTGACGGACACGCTGCTCCTCGAGGAGCAGAAGCAGAGGGAGGCGGCCGCGAAGAAGCAGGCCGAGGAGGTGCTCCGCCTGAAGCGGCGCTATGAGAGCGTCCGCGACAGGCTCCAGGAGGAGCGCGCCACGGCCGCGAAGGCGGGAAGGTCTGCGAAGTCGCAGGCCAGCGGCACGGTTGGGCGGACCGGGCGTGGTGGCGGAGCAGCAGCGGCGGCGAAGCAGCAGGCGCAGCAGAGAGCTGCCCAGCTCCAGAAGGATCTGGAGAAGCTCGCCGGGCGCCTGCGGGAGCTCGGGCATGACCCCGCACCTGCCGCCGCCGACTCCGCCACGCAGGGCGACGGCGCGGCTTGTCAAGCCGAGCTGCAGGGCCTGCGCCGCCTCCTGCAGGACCAGGACGGCCACCGCAAGCGGCTGGAGGCCCAGCTGCTGACCCAGCAGGCACGGCAGGGCGAGCTGGGGCAGCGGATGGAGGCGATGCAGGGGCACCCGGGCCTGTCAGAGCAGTGGCTCGAAGACCGCCTGCGCCGCCAGGGGGAGCAGCACGCCGAGCAGGTGGCGCTGCTCGAGGCCCGGCTGGACAGCCACGCCCAGCAGCACGAGCTGCAGATGCAGCGCATGGGGGACCGCCTCGGCCGCCAGGAGGAGCAGCTGCAGGCGCAAGGGGCCCTGCTGAAGAGCCTCCAGGAGCGCCCCACCACCACACCCCCCACCACTACAGCCACTACGTCCACACTGAAAACGGAGCGTGAACTAAAGGAGCACAAGGCCCAGCTCCTGGAGGTCGCGAAGCACCAGCAGTCGATGGGCGTGACGGTCTCCCGCCTCCGCGAGCATGTCGGAGGGCTGGGCAAGGCGGTGGGTGAGGCAGCAGCGAGCACGGATCTGCAGAAGCTGGCTGCTGGGCTCACCGCCTTGGAGGGGCAAGGCCGCGCGCATGCGACGGATCTGACTGCGTCGCGCAAGGGCTGGGAGGCCAGCCACAAGGCCCTCGAGGCCGACATGCAGGGCCAGCTTGCGCAGCGGGACCTCAAGCACCGGGCGCTTGAGGAGCGCCTCAGCGGCGCTTGCAAGGCCATGCTGAGCCTGCAAGCCGCGGAGGCGAGCGAGCAGACGCCCCTCTCCCACCACCAGGCGCAGCAGCTCCAGGCGGAGGTGGACGCGGTCAGGGCCGACCTGGAGGCGCAGCGCGGGCAGGAGCAGCAGCGCCTGGACGCGGCGGTGGCGGAGCTCCGCAGGGCGTGGGAGGCGCAGCAGGGGGAAGCCGCGGTGGGCGAGCTGCGGCGGCAGACGGAGCGCCTGGGGGTCACGGTGCGCGACCTGCGGGCCTCCTGCGAGGCTGACCGCAAGGACGCCACGGCCGCCCAGCAGCAGTCGGAGCGGGCGACCGGGGAGCAGGTGGCCCGCCTCCAGAGCCGCCTGGATGAGGTGTGTGGGGAGCTGCGGGGGACCTGCGAGGCGCAGATGGCGCGGCACGGGGCCCAGCAGCTCAAGGCCCTTGCCGAGAAGGCAACCCAGCTCGACACTACCCTTCGAGCTGACCTCCAACAGGCAGGGAAGGAGGAGGGCGAGAGGGTGCAGCGCCAGCTGACGCAGCAGGCCAGCGAGCTCGGGCAGAGCTGGCAGGGCCTGCTAGAGGGGGTGCGCGACGCGGAGGAGCAGCGCAAGCTGCAACACCAGGAGATGCTCATCTCCGTGAGGCGGGAGCTGAGCGCTGCCACAAAGGGGCTGGGTGCGTCCAAGGGGGCGAAGGGCAAACCGCCGGCGGGGCCCACGGCCGGGCCGGCTGCGGATGCCCTGCCAGCACCCACAAAACCCGCCCGCTCCTCCCCCAGCACCACCACCACCACCACCTCTGCCACCTCCGCCGCCTCTGACTCCTCCGCCCCTGCCCCGCCCAGTGATTCGAGCAGTAAACCCGTGACACCTAAGGCACCCGGGGCACCAACAACGTCGAGCGCCGCCCCGACCCCAGCGCAGCCAGCAGCAGTGCCGCCGGCAGCACCGGCGCCGCCTGCCCAGCCTGCCCCGCCGGCCCCACCCCTCCTCGAAGCCCTGACGCCCACGGCAGTTGGCGGGGATGAGGCCCCACCCTGTAGGGTGCCGGGAGCCAGCAGGAACGGGAGGACCAGGCAGGCCTCCATCACGGCGTACCTGAAGCCTCGTTCCAACCGCCTTACCCCCTACCCGCAGAAGCCGGATGAGGAATAGGGGGGCGGGCGCTCCGGCCAGCGGGGGGGACCCGCGCAGGAGATTAACGTTCCCCCTGGCCGGGGTGCCGACCACGTCTGGGGACAAATCACGTTCGCCGTCGGGCCCCCAGCCGCACCCCACCCCGAGAAACAGGAGGTCTCGGGGCGTATACAAACACCTCCACACACCCCAAGTAGAACCCCAACCCCAACATCACCCCCAACCCCACCTAGACCCAGCCGAGCCGCTGTACGGGCAGGAGATACCCGGGCAACGGCCCCGTGCTGGGACCCCGTAGATTTGGCGACAGGGGCAGGAGAACCCCGGCGCCTCCGTGGGGGGGGACAGGAGTACTCCCCCTCCACCATAGAGCAAGACGAGCAGTGGTTGACGCATGCTGCAAGGAGACTGATGGCGCTCCGGGTACCAGTGCCGAAGGACGGCAACTGCCAGTACGCCGGCCTTGCAGAGCAGTGCGCGGAGTGGACAGCAGGCGGGTTGCGTGCAGCGGTGGCGTCGTCCATGCGGCAAAACGCAGAGCGCAGGGCCTCGTACGTGCCCGACCACGATGACCCGCAGGCCCCTACATCCTACGACGACTACGTCGAGAAGCAGACGCGCCCGGGGACATACGGAGACGCGGCTACCCTCCGGGTTGCGGCAGAAGTTCTGGATGCCCAGGTGTGGCTGCTCGCCTCCAGCAGCAAGCAATGCATGACCCGGTGTGGGGAGGGAGCCAAGGTGCTGGGCCTTACGTGGAGGCCCTTCCACTACGATGTGCTCCGTTTCCCCCTTAGCCTGGCCCGGGAGCTAGCTGTGACGCCGACGAACCAGTGGGACATCCCTGCAGCCCTTCCTATGCCCACCCCGGCCACAGCGGACGGGACGCGAGTGCCTACGCCCGTCCAGGGGTCCACAGCGTCACCGCCCCCGCGGCGATTGCGGCATCCTGCATATCAACTAACAACACCGGGAGTGATCAGGCTGGCGACAGCGAATGTAACGTCACTGCAGACGCACCTAGGCGACGTGGCGGGCCTGAAGGCGGATGTTGTGGCCCTGCAGGAAACCCGAGTCCCGGACCCGAGCAAGGGCACGCACAACGGCTACTTCGCAGCCCACGGCTGGGCTATGCACTGGGGCAAGGGCATGCCCAGGGTCGCAGGCGCGAACGGCCGCGAACAAACAAGGCCCGGAGGTGTGGCTGTCATGGCGAAGGAGGGCCTTGTCGCGCAAGTGGTGCAGCCGAAGACCGCGCAGGAGCAGAAGTTGTACGACAGTACCCGCATGGTGCACGTAGTGCTAGCGATTGGAGACGGGAAAACGGCGCTTCATATCCTGAGCGTGTACGGCCACTCGGGGACCGAAGTGGGTGAGCAGCGGGAAGCCCTCCTGCAAGAGACGCTCGACCTCGCAGCTGGGTTGGGGCAGGTGCCCGTGCTACTGATGGGGGACCTCAACACCAACCCGGAAACCAGCGCCACGCTGTCCCAGGCGTGCCGGGTGGGCGGCTGGGTCGACGCGGCGACGACGCATGCGGAGCTCGCACAACAGAGCGTGCAGAACACGTGCTGGGCGTCGGAGAACGGCACTCGGCTGGACATCTGCCTGATGAACTCCTGCGCAGCGCCGGCCCTGCGTCGCGTTGAGGTGGCGAAGCGGGGGGACTACGACATACCCACGCACTGCCCGCTTTTTGTAGACCTAGACCTCACTGCCTTCCGCCGCCCCAAAAAGATCTGCATTCTTCCCACCCCTTTCCCTGCGGGTAAGCCCAAGCTGGGAGACGCTGCGGCGAGAGGGATAATGCAGGACGTGCTTGCAGAGGGGGAACTGCGCCACGGAGCAACGGCCGCGCAGCTCCTCCACCGAGCCTCCACCTGCGGCGAGCGTTTCCTAAAGCGTGTCCATGTAGGCCACCTGGAGAGGCAGGAAGCGGCCTACACAGGCAGAGCGGAGGGCTACCACATGCAGTGGTCGCGGGCGGCCACCAAGCACCACCCCGCCTCTGCACGGGGGGCCGGTGACACGAACACCCGGGCGAAGGACGGACTGTTGGGGAACCTCCGATGCCTCGTCCAAGAGGGTCTCAAGCGACTGCAAGCCGATGCACCGTACGGCCTCACGAATGGGGAGAAGCACGCCTGGAACGCCGCAAAGAAACGCCTGAGGGAGGGGGGCCTCCCCCAGGGGCTGCAAGCAGCGCTGACGAACACAACCTCGCAGTTGCCGGACCTGGAGATCCTGGAGCAGGCCCTCATTGCCTTGGAGGGGTCGCAGAGGGGCATGTTCGACAGGCTCCGCGACGCGAGGATCCGCACGTGGAAGGCGAGGATGCAGAAAGCTTGGACATACGAGGCAGGGCAGGTGTTCGCGTACCTCGCAGATCGCTTCTGCGCTCCAGCCACCTTCATGCGGCGCGAAGACGGCTCTTTCACGGCCTGCCCCAAGGAGGCGGACGAGCTGCTGAGGAGCGACACGGCGTGGGGAGGGTACTTCCGTAAGTACGCAACGACGCCAGAGCCCCGGTGGGACACCTTCCGCCAAAAGTACCTCCGCTTTCTCCCCGAGGTGGCTGACATGGAGTGCAAGACCATCACGGCAGAAGACGTTGGGAAGGCCTTGGCCAAGATGTCCACGTCCACCTCGCCGGGCCTGCACGGTTGGCGGGTCCACGAACTGAGACAACTCCCGCACGAACTCCTCAGGCTCTTCGCGGAGGTGTTCAACGAAGTTGAACGGTCGGGCGAGTGGCCGGAGCAGCTGATGCACGCCATGATCTGCCGCATCCCCAAGCCTGGCAGCTCAGGAGAGCCACTGTCGCAGCGCCCCATCAGTATCACCCCCGTGCTGTACAGAGTGTGGGCAGCTATCCGGGTGAAACCGGCACTGAAGTGGTTGGAGATCATCGCGCCCGAAGACCTGCACGGCTGCCGGCCTGGCCACGGTGCGGAGGACCTCATCTGGCACCTGGCGGCACGTATTGAAGAAGCCCACCTCACAGGGCGACCGCTGCACGGAGTCGCCCTCGACTTCAAGAAGTGCTTCGACACGGTGCCAATCGACCTCACCTTCCGCCTGGCTGCGGAGCTCGGTTTCGACGCCCGTGTCCTGCGCACCCTGCGAGCAGCGTACAGGACGATGCAGCGGCACTTCCGGGCGAGCGGCACCATCGGGGAAGGCTTCCTGCCAACTAACGGCATCATGCAGGGTTGCCCCATCAGTGTCGTGCTGATTAACGTGCTGGTGGGTGTGTGGATGAGGATGGTCGAGCACCGGCAGGACACAAGGGCGCTGTCTTTCGTTGACGACGTATACGCCACAGCCCCCAGCCCGGAGATCCTGCAAGACGTTGTAGACGACTCTGCGGGTTTCTCCCACGACACCGGGATGGCTATTTGTGCAGAAATCAAGTCTCACGTTTTCTCGACATCCCCCGGGCCGCTCCGGATTATGTACCGGGCAAGGGATGGCGAGGCCACTCCCCTCCGGCAGCGCAACAGCTTCGACTGTCTCGGGGCCATGCTACACGCGCGCCTGATCAGGGAAGGGCGCACAGCGCCCCAGTCCGAGCGCATCGCCCGCCGGAAGGAAGGTGCGCAGCAGAACCTCCGCAGAACCTCAGCGCTGCCCCTGCCGGTGCAATGGAAAGGGCAGGCGGCGGCGATGACGGCAGGGGCTCGACTATATTACGATGCCCTCGTAACTCGTTGGGACAGCAAGGACATCAGGCGATGGAGGGGCCTCTTCGTCGCCGCGCTCTGGTCTGGCCCACCTCGCAGAGCACAGGAGATTGTGCTGTGTGTCCTCCATCAGGCGCACCGGGTGGACCCCGCTGTCGCCCCCCCCTACCGGCAGATCACCACATGGGCCAAGCAGATCAAAAAGTGGAGCCACAGCAGGGTGCTGTCCGAGGCAGCCTGGGGGAGTAGAGAGAGGCTTGAGGGGACAGGCCCCTTCGCGCTTTTCTGGGCCGCCCTGCAGGGGATTGAATGGCGCTGGAGTGCTGCGACCACCCTGGCTTACACTGACGAAGCTGGTCGCGATGTCACCTTCGGCCCTGTTGCTGCAACACCGAGCGCCTGGGCTATCTTTGCACACGACCTCCGCCAATCCCTGCGTAACGCAACGGCGAAGAAGCTGGCCGAACGCAGAGACGACTTCCAAGGAGCAGAGCACGGCATTGACGGGAGGGTGACACGTTGCGTCCTGGAGGGAGAGGGCGCTGCAATCACGGGGTACCAGCGAGGCCTCCTCCGCTCCGTCGTTGCAGGGGCGGTGCCTGCTCGTGGGCGCACAGGTCTGGGGGAGGTGTGCCGATACTGCACATCTGGGACCCCGGAGACGGTATCACACCTGTGGTGGGACTGCGCGGCATGGGAGCCAGTCCGCCAGAAGCACCCCATAGCAGCGAGGGACCGGACGGCCTGGCCGGCATGCCTGGCCCAGTGCGGGGTGGCGCCCATTTACAGATACAGCGTCCCGGAGAACGAGCAGCCGCTGCCCATGTCCTTTGCGGACAGGATCACCACCGTGGCACAGCTCCACCGCTACTTCATCGCAGTCCTGGCGGCGCGACAGGAGAAGGACGGGCTGCTCGACCGCTCTGTGCGCCATCACCGTACTACCGTCTACCCCTGGGAGTGGAGCACCCCTAACCCCGAGAGTGCCTCCATCCCTGCACTGGCGCCTTCCGAAGTCAAGCAGACGTGGGGCAAGCGGCCCCCAGGCATGTGGGTGGCCCTCTGCGACTGGCTAAGGGGCCTAAAGTGGGGACCGCAGGGGAGTGAGCATACTGTGACCCTGATGGAGCTGGCCGTGGACTTCGAGCTATCAACTGGCCTTACCCTCCCAGACACCGTGACGCGCCGCATCCGCCCCCCCGCCCACGTGGACCCGAATAGGAAGGGCGCGAGGGAGGCCCGCTCGCGCATCCCTGCAGACACAGCCCCAGGGCTCACCCTGTACTTTGACGGTGGTGCGCGCGACAATGGCACCCCCTTCGCCGTGGCGGGGGCAGGGGCGGTGCTATACCAAGACGGTTGCAAGGTTTCAGAGAAAGTACTCCCGCTGCTGAACGTGCGTAGCAACAACATTGCTGAGTACGAGGCGCTCCGTGCAGGTCTGCGCCTCCTCGAGAGGGGTGATGCCCCTGAGGGCCCAGTCACAGTGCGGGGCGACTCCCAGGTGGTGCTGCGCCAGCTCCAAGGGGACTCATTGTGCCGGGATGCCGCCCTCCGTCCTCTGTTCCTCAGCACGTCCCGGCTAGCTGCGGACCTCCAACCGAGGTTCACTCTCACATACGAGCATGTGAAGAGGGAATCCAACACAGATGCTGATGCCCTCAGTAACGCCGCGATGGACGAGGCTGAAAGGCTGGGGGCCTCACGGCAGCAGCTCCAGCAGGACCTCACGGTGTTCCAGAGCAGTATCCTGGGGAAGGCTGCCTCGCTGAAGGGGCTCTGCAGCATGGTGACGAAAGTAGGCACTGGGCCCTGGCATTGCGGCCATGCTGCCAACTCAACAGTCCTCACGGCGATCGGTGGATCTGTGGCGGCGGGCCTGTCGAGGAGGGCCCAGCTGAACCCTGCCACTGAGTCGGTGATGCGCAGCCTCCAAGCGCACCTGGCTGTGCCAGCCCCCAGCCGGACGGATACAGTGTTCCATGATCGCGGAATGGCGTGGGCCGCTACCTTCGCTCCGCAGCCGCACTACCCTGAGGGTTGGCAGCAATCGGCCCAGCAGTGGGCGGCGCGTGGTCGGCAGGCCAACAGCCGGGTAGGGCGCCCATGGGAGCGGAGGGGCGCTGCCCCCCGAACTGCTCCCCCTGGTGCCAGGAGGAACGCAAAGGTGCTTGCCTGCAAGTTGCATTGGAAGCCCCGTTGCTCGGCATGCCAGAAGCGGCGCCTCCCGGAGGAGGTGTGCTGCCGCAACCACCACAAGGAGGGGGACGGGCTCCCGGTCACTATGGGCTTCTGCAAACGCCACAGCATGGACCGATGCGGTGACTGCTACAGCGATGGCAAAACACTACCACATTGCTGCCAAGCACACCACGCCGGCTATGCTGCACGCCCTCCTCCCCGGAGTGGCACTGAGTTGGCCCCACACTCTAACCCGAGTGGGGCCTCCGCTGTGACGTAGAAATGGGCGGGGGTGGGCAATGATCCGCGCAGGATCTCCCCACACAAAACGTGGTCACCACACACACACACACACACAGCATGCACACGATCGTCCCCCCCCTCCCCCACCCCACCTCTCTTGACTGCGATCTCCACTGCGCACTGTTCGCACGACACGCCCACATCCCTTCCCCTCCTCCCCCCTGTCACCTCCTCCCCTCCCATCACCCACCACCACCACCCCCCCACACCCCCACCCCATCATGCACTTGACTCTTGCTTCGGCTCAATCCACAACGAGGTCTGGTTGCGGTGCACACTGTTTATTTTGCCCCCCACCTCGCATGTGAGATATTGCTAGCCTCTTGGGGGAACACAGCGGCCCAGGGCCGGGAGGGGCCCCTTTGGGGGTCCAGTGGAGCTTGAGGGCGGCTGTGCTGTGTTTGCTGTGTTGTGCTGTGTGGGCAGCGGGTATTGCATCTGAGAGAGGGCAGATAGTGTTTTCTCGGGTTTGCGGGATACAGTTGCTCTAAAAATAAGCATCCGCGCATGTTGTGTGAGCGCGTGTGGGACAGTATCGGCACACCAAGGGGAGGGTGTGCTCGGTGGTGTGATCACTCCTACAAAAATATTCAAAAAGAGTGAGAGAGAGAGAGAGAGACTGTGTGTGTGGGTCACAGTGCAGATCACATCAACACTACGGCGTGATCTACACTACCAAGCTTCACTTGTGGTTATGTCAAAAAAAGGGGGGGGGGGTATCTGTTGCAGTGTTGCAGGTGTGCCCGGTTTGCGTTTATCCACCCCCTGCAAAGCAATCCCCCCACCCCCGCCCCCGCCCCCCCGATTGGGCTTACAGCACGAGAGGGAGAAGTGCCAAAAAAAAGCTTCTGTTCTCTCGCTTGAATTTTGAGGTGGGTGGGTTGCAGTGCATGCGGATGGTGGTATTTAGAGAGCAGGTGTGTGTGTGGGGGGGCTCTCGATGTGTCCTTTCTGTGATGCTGCAACAAAAAATCAGTGAAATATTCACGTGTCTCGAGGGGACGCTGCGATGCCAGTTCGGTCACCCAAACTACACGGCGAATATTTATGTGAAATCGTGTGAGTGATGCAGTGGAGTAAGCAGATAGCTTAGAAGTCCCCCTCCCGATACGACCTGTGTGCGTGTGTCTACAAAAGGCAGCGGATATCACATCAAGAGATGCACAATGTGCTCGGTGCGCTCTGCCCAATGCCAAAAGAAAAGAAAAAAAGATTCGCATGAGAACAGAACCCGAGGCGACGTCGGCGACTGCTCTCGACAATACGTGTCTGGGGGGGGGGGTCCAGCATGGATATCGTATCAAATAGCAGGCGTCCTCTTCCTCTTGGTGTTCTCTGCACTATTTCCAAAGCATTCCGGGGTGTGTGAAAGTGCGTGCGTGTTATCCAAGCGGTTGGATCTCTTTGAAAAATTGCAGCTGTGTGTTGCAAGAGGGTGTGTGTGTGTGTGTGGGGGGGGGGGCAGATGGGTGGGGGTGAATTATTGCATCACGGCGGAGGACCCACAGGCAAAACAGAAGCTAATATGTGGTGTTCCCCCCACAGATTCTCCATTATGAAGAATCTGCCCAGTTGAAAGGAGGTTTGCATATCCACACATCCACACATCAGGTTGTTGCAGGATCCCCTCCAGGCCCCCCCCCTCCCCCCCCAACACACAACGCACACATCCTCTGTTCAAACAAAACAAAAAAAGGCCCTTTTACGGCATCGCCCGTGCCTTACCACCACCTTGACGCAACCCTCCCTCCCCCTCCCAGAAGACAGCGTGCCCCCGTCCCCTTCCCCACGTCCATCCCACTCCTTGCCCCAGTGCACCCCCCCCCCCGAAAGTGATTATTTTTTGCTATTTTTCGCGTGAATTGTGTGACGTGTGAGTGTTGTAGTTTCAGATTTACTAGTTAGAGAGATGAGGGGGTGAGGTGTGAGGTGTGTGAACGGTGCGAGATCACCCATCCCCACCCCCTCGGGGCAGTGTGGAGGGCAGGCACAAGTGTTTGCTCGGTGAGGCCGACACGAAGTAATGCAAGGTTAACGTGCGTGTGAGGCGGTGCGAAGGGAGGGGGCTTTCACCTAATGGAGTTGATGCCACAGAGTGTTCCGAGTGGCCAGCTCGGCCAAACGTAGGAAGATATTCGTCAAAACATGGATCCTTTGCGGCAACACACACTTCAGGGTGTCCTGCGTCCGAAGATCGGAGGGGGGGAGGAGAAGGGGGGGGGGGTGGGGGGGGTCGATTGGGGGGTATTTTTTTCTCTCTTTTCGTCTTGTTGCCATCCAAGTCACAGCTATATATGGCCAGACCCAAATAGTCACCTCTTCCCAGCCTCCAAAACAAAAAATACTCCCCCGCCCCGCCCCCGCCCCCGCCCCATTGAACTCTAGAATAGCTGCCCGCGCGCGAACAAAATACGCTTGGCACTGCAGGCGGTTATTTCCCCTGCCTGTCCAGGTAGAAAGCCGGTCCTCTTGTGAGAGGGGGTGCCTGATATTTCAGGATTTTACAGGCAAGGGGGTGCTGTTGTTGCAGAGCCCACATCTCGCCGCAGAGCGAGAGAGTTTGTGTGTCCCAGCCCACCCACAGCACGTCCAAGAGCAAGACATCAGCTGGAAAATGGTTCAGATTCCGGAAAAATTTGCAGGCAACCCCCCTCTCTGTGCTTCGAACAAGGGTCCTGGAAGCCTTTCATCTGTTGATTCGACTTCATTTCACCGCTTTGCTTGGACAAGATGCAGATGGGCGGGGGTGGTTGGGGGGTGGGTGGGTGAGTGAGGCCCGTGCCCGTGTGTGAAGCGGATGGGCGAGAGGGGGAAGAAGCTTACCCGCACGCACACACCGCAATGGCCCATGCACCCACTTTTCCACACATCCCGCCCGCCCACCTCAGCCCGTTTTGTTGATTTTTTTCCAGAACTCTTGAAATGGCATATTTGCGTTATCCGGCTCTCACGTTGTGGACTCTAGACTCTAGGGGACACCGTGCGATGCCGGCACGCTAAACCAAACTACAATATTTGCGTGGAAGCCTGCGTGGACGTTTCTTCCCTCCAGGCAGTTGGTATAATTCTGACAACAGAAAGCAATAGGGCGATTTGCAAAGAAAAAGGACACACCGTTCATCTCTTGGAGTATAGTATATTTGGCGCAATCTGGTCGTTTTGCACGCATCCTTTGACCTGACTGCGGCTGCTTGGCGTATCTAGCATATTTTATAGGGATTGTGTGTCACACAATCAGGGGGGCATCGGCGCCTTGCCTTCAGCAGAGCGGAGAGTGGTGGGTCGTGGTGGTGGAGGGGAGGGGTCTGCGCGGCTTCATAATATGAATTCAGAAGAAACCCCAGGCAGTGGTATTGAAAACAAACACACACAGGCCACTGGGGAGTCTATTCCCTCCCACCAAGGCTGGTGGTCACCGATACTGAACACGAACAGCAGAAAGGACAGGCTTGGCGCAGAGAGGTTCCCCCGCCCCCACCTCCCCCCAGGCCAGGCGAACCTTGGCATTTCAGACAAGCGTCCAGATTCATTTGTCGGCCACGTACACCTATTACCACCCTCTACCATGCAGGGCTCACCCACATACGCAGTATCGACACCTTCTCCAAACCGGGCCAGAGCCGAATTCAGCAGAACTAGCGCAAAAGCAGGTTGAAAGCAGGCTTGGGTAGATACAAATATGACGACGCGCACGAGCTTCGCGGCTGTGGCATGGCTGTCGATCATCGCGGCGGGTCTGATCTGCGCCACGATGGCTGACGGGCGGTCGCTGTGTGTGCTGAAGCGGTCGGAGCGGGCGAGCACCCTCGGGCTGTTCCCCCCGCTGACGTCGTCGATCTGGACGGACTACGCTGCGTTCGGGCTGCTGAAGGACTACAAGGGGAACTTCCCGCACGACCCTGAGCACGGGATGAACAGCGACAACCGCGATGGGTGCAATGATATGCAGAAGCTTGCCGAGTCCACCGCAGCCTTCGTGTTCATCAGCATGTTCTTCGCGATCTTCAGCATCATCGCGGCCTTCCTGGGTACCGCCACCGGCAAGGGCATCTTCGGGACGATCAGCCTGGGGACGAACGGTGCGGGGATCATCTTCATGATCATCACCTTCGCGCAGGCGGCGGCGATCTTCAACCAGAAGTTCTGCGGCAAGAAGCTCACCGACACCTACAACATGAGCTACGCCATCCCCTTCGTCGTCCTGGCGATGATCCTGTCCATCACCAACGTCCTGATCATTGTGCTGACCGGGGCCACGAAGGACGACGTGCCCCCCACCCAGCAGAACCACCCCAACGAACCCACGGCTGAGATCGTTTCCCCGAGCGGGGTCTGCGCGGAAGATGCGGAGCTGACGAAGAACGCTTAAAGGCATACACAGCTGGGAAAAAAAATCGTGTTCAAAAAAGAATCCTTTCGGACTTACCAACAGGTGCATATTTGCCCTGGCACAACTACCGCCACCACTCCCCACTCCCACCCACTCCCACCCAAGGGCAATGCAGCTTCCTGCCGCAGTCGCGGCGGCGGTTCTTTTCTTTCAGTTCTCTTGTGCGTGACGTTGCCTTGTGTGCGGTGTGTGAACCGATGGGTGGGCATCACAAGGCAAAATGGGCCAAAGTAACCCGACGGACACCAGCCCGGTTGCCCACCACCCCCCCCGCCACACCGCCACGGCCAACTGCCCCTTCCCCCTGCCTTCGCCCTCCGCCACACCCAAGCAGAAGTTACTGTATCAAATGTGAATGATGATCAGGCAAGTGTGTTTGTGAATGTGCATGAGGGAGGGAGAGAGAGAAGGCATTCCGTGATTGAGTTCCGAATATTGCGACCCTTTCCCCCCCCCCCCCCTGGGTCTGCGATCGAACAAGAGGGAGAAACCATTAAGCGTGGGAGGGGCATCGATGCCGTTGGCACGAGTTGTTTCCACTCTTTCTGATCTCCACAGATATCTACCGAGATGCTGCAATACAAAATGCAAACTACACAGAAGCTCACGTCAGGGCCACTGTTCAAAGAATGGGCCACCATACACATCGTCCACATTTATGCCGGAAGTCTGTGACTATTGTGTGTTGCTCTCACAGTGCTCTTACAGTCGTTGTATCGCACAAAAAAAATGCTCACTGGCAACACATCACACGAAAGAACAGGGTGTCTGAATGACACCTTCCTGGGAAATTTTGCCGCCGGCACGATGTCATCGGGCCATGCCACGGCAGATTGCCAAGGGCACCACAAGAGAAAGAAACTCAAACCCCAGCATCTGCCTGGGCGCACATATGGAATCCCCAGGCATGTGCGTCGTCCAGTTTTTCAACTGGCAGACAAGAACAAAATCAGAACCCGTATTGTGTATGCAGGGCTGGGATAAAAAATGCATCACGTTTCTCAAACCAAAAAAGGTGCCGCCAGCTCCCCACCCCCCACCAAATCGTTTAAAGTAGAGCCTGCGAGCGTCCTCAAAACACCTCCGGGCTGACAGGACGCGCAGGCACCGACTCCCCCCCCCCCCCTTCCCCCATTCCGAAATGAAACCACCGGGATCTTTGGGGGGGGGTTTTTTTTGTCAATACCAAAAAGGATAGGTCAGTACCGCAGCACACAACAGAGCAGCCTGGCAGGCGGTGCCCCCTTGTGGTATGTCGTCGTGTTTTCAGAACCAGCAAAGAACAGAATGAAGCCCCCCCGCACCACAAAGTCCACCACCCCTCCCCCCCCTCCCCTCCGGGTGCTGGGGGACTTGCTTTTCCATTCACTCTCGACCAGGGCCTAATCTAAGGGGGGTCGGGGGGGGTCAAAGACCCCCCCCGCAGTTTGGGCCCCCCCTGGGGGACCCCCCCCGGGGGGGGTCTCCCGGGGGGGTCACTTTTAGCGGGGGCGGGGGGGGATTTCCCTGGGGACCAGTAGGAATGGGGTCTCCTGGCTGGGGAGCATGTTCAGCCCAGGTGCAGAGCCGCCTTGAGTCTAAGAGCTGTCTGTCAAGTTCGTGCAGCAAGTCGTTGACACGTGCAAGGAACAGATGCTCACTACCGTGGCCTCCGGCGGCTGGGGGGCTCCGCCCCCCAGACCCCCCCTGTAGCGTGTGCCTGTCCCGCAAGTCCTTGAGCGTATGCGAGTGGCCATCTCCGCGTAGTCTCGGGCGCGCGAAGCGCGCCCGAGAAATTTGCACCTGGGGTGAAAAAAAATTTTGGGCCCACAAAAGTGCGAGACCCCCCCCCCCCCCCCCCGAGTCCCAAAATCCGGAATCCTAGATTAAACCCTGCTCTCGACAATCAAAAAAAACCCCCCCCTCCCCTCACCGCCCCCTCCGACACCCATCTCTCGTTTGTGTGGTTCGACTCGTGTGTGTATCGCTTGTGGTTTTGGGTGTTTCTTTATTGCGAGACAAAGGTGTCGGGGTGAGAGGGCGCAGGTGGTGGTGGTGGTGGCGGGTGTGTCCATTCAGGGCAGGGGTGGGGGGGGATACCCGCCATTTCGCCCTCCTCCCCCCCTCCCCCCTACCCCCGCCCCTTCTGTCTCTCCTGTGTGTGCCTTTTTTTGCCCTTCCCCCACTCTGCCCCGCCCCGCCCAGCCTTCTCAATCCCTATGAGGCAGTGCTGGCCTCCAGTCTCCAGCACTGATTGGGTTGTACCGGAACCAAAACAGAATGGTTTGTCGCAGATTCCCCTCTTTGGGTTGTGTCGTGTGAAGACCAAAGGGGGGGAGAAGCAACACAAACAGAACCCACGCGCGTCTCGATAGTGCTGGTAGCCGTCAAAACCACCGAGGCAGAGAAAATACATGTCACGCCGAGGTGAGGCCTATCACAGTAACGAGATCACGGGATACCTAAATTCATGTCTTTCTGTTGGACCGGCTGGCCGTCTGTTTTCCTCCACACACACCCCCCCACCCCGTTATTGCCTTGTTGTTCTTGGGAGTTGCGCTCGCTATTTGCAGGAGCGGTGCCCTCAAACTGACAGCCTGACCGGAGATTTTCATTCTGCTGTGGCTCATCTTTCCGACCCCCCCCCCCCCTCCCCCCGCCCCCCGCCCTCTTTCCAAGCCCTGCTCTCTCAAAAGACAGTGGCAGGTATTGCACCGAAACAACAGGTGTTGCAGATAACAGGACCCTGTTCCTGAGCTCGGGGGGGGTCGTCCATTCTAGTGGGAGTCAGGAGGGCTGGTTCTGCGCTGATCTAAAAGGGGCAGCCGTTCTGACAGTTGTACGCGAAAAAGAACAAGAAAAAGAAAACGACAGGGGGGGGCCTCGCTACGAGTCACTGTGAGTCACGAGTCGTCAGTTTTCAGCCAAACATGGCTGACTTCTCACTTTTTCTCACTCAGTCACACTTGGTAGCGAGGGCCCCCAGGGGGGGTAAAATGATGAACCAGTGACAACCGAGAGGCAGGCCCCGCCACACACTTTCTGTGAGTTTCAGGAACACCACCGCATTTGAGTTTGTGTGGTGCTGTTCCAGATTCGGCTGCCTTGCCACCGCGACACCACTGGACAGGATCTTCTCGTGTTCCCGCACCTTACACAACTTACACTTAGCCCAAGATGGCTGGCAGCATCGGGCACGTTGCGGCGGGGTTCATCTCGCTGTTCCTGACAGGGTTCCTCGCTGCCACGATGGCGGACGGGCGGTCGCTGCTGGAGTTGAAGCCGTCTGCGCGCAGCGGCAACACCGTGTCGGACTACGCAGCAACCGGGGTCTTCAAGGACTACAAGGGGTACACGTGGGAGCACAGCGACAACCCGCTGCGGGGGTGCCACGACATCAGCGAGCGCGGGCAGGCCCTCGTTGCGTTTGTCTTCATGGCGACCGTCTTCAGCGGGTTCAGCGTGATCTGCAACCTGATGGGGGCACAGAGCGGGACCGGCGTGTTCGGGATGGCGTCTGCCGGGCTGAACGGGATCAACTTCGTGTGGATCCTGATCGCGATGTCGCTGGCCGCCTCCATCTACGACGAGTCCCACTGCGGCGGGGAGCTGAAGAAGACGATGGACCTGGGCTACGCCCTCCCCTTCTTCGTCATCGCCCTGCTGCTGTCCCTGGTCAATGTGGGTGCGCTGGTCGCCACTGGCGCCCTCGGCAACTCCAGCTCCGAGCCCCCCGCAGGCGCCACCGAGCCTGCCATGGAGGAGCCCAAGAAGGCCGCGTAATACCACCTCAACAGGCCGTGCTGCCACATGCCCGAGCCGACTGCACCACAGCCCCTCACACCGGCCTGCCGCTGTGGCGCAGTCCCCTATCTCTGCTCAACACTCTGCCGCACATTCTGGGCGTGTGGTGCCTTATTCACGTTGGGTTGGGCTTCTTTCCCGGTTCTCCTGGCCATTTGTTTTGTGCGACAGCCACTTACACCGCATGATATTGATGTCCGGGAATGCGTTTTGCAAACATTGCATCGGCAGGCTGGCACGGCTGGCTGTTTGCTGATTGCTGCCCAGCAGGGAACGGAGGGGGGGGGGGTCCAGAAGCCTCCCACGGTGCACTAGTTTGGTAGTTACGAGTGACCTCAACTAGTGGAGTCGACAACCTCAAACTCGACAACTGCCAGTTGTCGACTCGACAACTGGCACTTGTCGAGTCGACAACTGGCAGTTGTCGACTCGACAACTCTATACACTGTACTGCAGGAAGAACGCCCAAATATGAAGGGAAAAACGCACAGTTGGGTGTGTGCTTGGGATATGAGGTGTGGTGGCATATCAGCGCTGGACTTTGTTGCGAATTTCCTTGTCCCCTTCTCAAGGATGGTCAGTCTTCATGTGGAGATCGCGTTCACGGACACTACGGAAGGTCTCAAAGCAAAGTAAGCAACGTTTTGTTGTGAGAGAGCGGGGGTGGTGGGCCAGGTAGTGCTGGCTTTGTCCCTTCAATCTTATTGTTGTGTGACATATTTTGCATTCGATTGTGCATGACGAGCAAGGGACATTGCTCCCTGGTCTGTGCTTTGCATCGTAGTGTGCAAACAGAGACGTTTTCTTTGCTGAGGAGTAGTCACAAATAATGCATCGAAATTCATGAACCTCCTCCGGGAGAGACTGGGTTTCTTCTTGAGTAGGGGTGGGAGGCACACCCCAAGGTTCCTTGCCACACACACACACGTTCAGTATGGTTTTCGGTGGTTTTTTCGGATCAATCCAAAAGACACACCCGCTCTGACCTCTCTCTTTGACGTGGTCCGCCAGCCCAGCAGACTCAAGTCTTCGGTAGAGAGATCCTGTTGCCTTTTCCCAGCTGCCCGCAACAACACATGAACACACATTGAATGCCCCAACGGCGGTCATTAACTTCGGAGTATGTCCTGAACCCCCCCAAAGCCCATTCTCGCCCCAACTTTGAAGTTGTTGGATCTCGAAAAGAATGAGGTCGCGCTCCATAGTCCTTTCCGAGGCACAGGCTGAGTAGATCTTGCTTCGACCGTTGCCAGCTTCCAAAGCTTCATCACTGAGGGAGAGACAGTGCGCATCTATGGAATCAAACCAGTGCGTCAGGCTGTGCACATACGTGCTTTCATATACGTTGACGCTTCCACACTCACACTGGATCATCAAATGTCATCCACATCCACCTGCGTTGGGCCTGAGTTAGATTGGCTTGGGCTAGGTGGGGGGGCAGTCTCACTTGCCTCATCGTCCAGTTCCTCTTCTTCATCTTCGTCGCCATCCAGCAAGTCTGTAAACTTGCCGGTGTCAGTCGTTGCCTGTATCGACTGTTCGCCGCCAGAATCCACCAGCAGCTGCCTCACAACGACGATCCCCTCACGGTCCTTGACCTGCGCAGCGTGACCCGGGTCCAGCAGGTACTTGGAGGGGATGTGCAGGTCCACCTCGTACTCCTTCGCCTCCAAGTCCTGCGTTGCGCGCAGCCTCCGCAGGGTGAGGCGCAGAATGTGCCCATTCTGGGTCACCTTCTGTACCGTCGACAGCCCAGATTCCACGATGAACTCGTAGAATCCCCCGACGGTTCTTGGAGCAAAGGTGTTGGCTGCTCCCTGCAACGACGACACGTCTCTCTTCCTTCCTGAGTATTGAGGAAAGATCTTGTCTGCCTTCGAGGATGCCTTCGTCTTCTGGGGGGCAGCCAGCTTCACCTCTGCGGCGTAGAGCCGGGACATCTTTACGCCCGAGGTGAGGGCGGCGTGCGGGTGCAGCTTCTGCATCTGCTCCAGTTTCGCCTTGGACTTGGCGGAGGCTGATGGAGATGGTGTGATCCTCACACCAATGAACTCCGTATCCGTCCCCCCCTTGGTGCGGATGGAGTACCTCTCCAGCTGCGCCTCCTTCGCCGACTTCTCCGACACCGTCCCCCCCTGGTACTCCTTGTACCTGGCCCCCATCGCCGCGCTCACGGTCCCGTCGTTGCCCTTTATGGGCTTGCCCGTGATCTTCCCGATCAGTGCCTTCAGGGCTGTGTTCGACAGCCGCCCCCCCTCCTCCGGCTCGACGTAGTATTCAACAAAAAGTTGAATAAAGCCCGGCTGAGTGGCGGGCTGCTTCGTCGGGGGGGCCGAGCTCGGGGCGGTTTCCTCCGTTCTGCTTCTCTTCGCCGTGGTTTTGGCAGAGGCAGGCATGATTGATAGCTGTGTGTGTGTGTGTCTGTTGGCGTGTGTGTATCTATTCAACAATGGAGGTAATCTGGTCAGGGCTTGCAAGACCCTGGTGATGTGGGTTGTGGGAGGGAGAAACGGCACAAGGAAATTCGCAACAAAGTCCAGCGCTGATATGCCACCACACCTCATATCCCAAGCACACACCCAACTGTGCGTTTTCCCCTTCATACTTGGGCGTTCTTCCTGCAGTACAGTGTATAGAGTTGTCGAGTCGACAAGTGCCAGTTGTCGAGTCGACAACTGGCACTTGTCGTCAACAACCCAGTCAGTTGTCGAGGTTTCAGTTGTCGACTCCACTAGTGGTTGCCAACACTAGCGCACCGTGCCGTCCCTCCCTTTTCCGGCAGACGACCTGCATCTGGAAGGCCTGCAAGAATGGATCTTTTGTAGAGAAGCGTTTGGCATCCTGCACGCCATTCAGTCCCAGGCGGGGCGCGTTCCAAACAACAGAGAACGTGCCTCCAAGTCACTTCCCTCCCCGGCGACCCCTTTGCACTGCACCCTGCATCGTTGCAGATCTCATCGATGTCCACAGCGGCCTCCGCTACGCTGTGCAGGTGTGTCTTGGTGTGGTTCGCTTGTTGTAAGAATACCACCGAGCATCCCCAAGAGCTGTCGATAGCGGTGATGCCTGTTGTACCTAAACCACGGCATGGTGTGGTGTGGGTGGGTAGGCCAGCCTGGTGCCGTGCAGTGCAGTGTCTGATTTGTTCTACCTCGAGCAGGAGGGGTGTGTGTGTGTGTGCGCACAGTGAAGGGACCATCAGAGTTCGCTCGGTGCGACCTACGCTATATAATGCTAACGTGTGTGATGGCTGCTGTCGTGGGCATTGCTCGGCGCCGGCGAGCATCCCGCCAATGGCGTGCAGTATGTGCCACGAGGCACGCGTAAGTGTGTGGATCTGGCTCGCGCAAGAGAAGCGTGCCTGCCGGGCCAACGTGCAGACCGTGCCGCACCCCCAGGCCTTCCTGCAGGGAAGATGATGGCGGGCAGGGGTTGGGGTTGGGGTAACTGTCGGCACAGCGCCTGGAGGGCGTGTGTGTGTGTAGGTCTGCGCATGCAGAGTAACGAACTTCTGCTGTGGATGGTCCCCCTTCCCGACTCGCCAGCTGCTTTGGGTTGTGTGTTGCTGCGGCAGGGTCTGGTGGTGCTGTGGGGGTGGTGGTGGGGCTGCATGTCACGCATCCACTGCAGGTCTTGTGCCTTACACCACAACACACTCAACGATGGCCGGCAGCATTGGGCACGTTGCGGCGGGGTTCATCTCGCTGTTCCTGACAGGGTTCCTCGCTGCCACGATGGCGGACGGGCGGTCGCTGCTGGAGCTGAAGCCGTCTGCGCGCAGCGGCAACACCGTGTCGGACTACGCAGCAACCGGAGTCTTCAAGGACTACAAGGGGTACACGTGGGAGCACAGCGACAACCCGCTGCGGGGGTGCCACGACATCAGCGAGCGCGGGCAGGCCCTCGTTGCGTTTGTCTTCATGGCGACTGTCTTCAGCGGGTTCAGCGTGATCTGCAACCTGATGGGGGCACAGAGCGGGACCGGCGTGTTCGGGATGGCGTCTGCCGGGCTGAACGGGATCAACTTCGTGTGGATCCTGATCGCGATGTCGCTGGCCGCCTCCATCTACGACGAGTCCCACTGCGGCGGGGAGCTGAAGAAGACGATGGACCTGGGCTACGCCCTCCCCTTCTTCGTCATCGCCCTGCTGCTGTCCCTGGTCAATGTGGGTGCGCTGGTCGCCACCGGCGCCCTCGGCAACTCCAGCTCCGAGCCCCCCGCAGGCGCCACCGAGCCTGCCATGGAGGAGCCCAAGAAGGCCGCGTAATACCACCTCAACAGGCTGTGCCCCGAAGTGCACCCCTCCGCCACTGGAATACCCACTGCACCTTCCGACAGCGATGGATTCCCGGAAGAGATTCCTGCCCTCCGTGGTTTTGCAACTGGCCTCCGTCGCCCCCTGTCGCAGTCGGTATACCCATTCGGAAGGCAACCGGAGGTAGCCCTTGTCATTGTGCAGCTAGAGGAACATGAAACAGTGCCCCCCTATCACCTGGGGGGTGGGTGCACTGCGAGGGGGCGCAGCCGTTTTCCGTAAAGAACATTTCGTTCCAAAAAACACGGTTTGCCCCCCGGGCGGGATCCCGGGCGGGCCCGGCCGGGTTCCGGGAAATTCCGGGATTCCCGGGATTCCCGGGATTTCCCGGCCGGGAATCCCGGGATCCCGGCCGGGAATCCCGGGATTCCCGGCCGGGAAATCCCGGGATGACCCCGGGGTATCCCGGGGTCATCCCGGGACCCCCCCGGGGTCAGGTGTAGGTGGGTGGTAAGATGGAGCAGAGCGACCCCCAGACACACACGGCGGGTGTCCTATTGGCGAAGCTGCGGAAGCAGTCGGCATCGACGACAACGCGGGAACAGGACAAACTTCTGGACAAGATGAAGGGCCTCTGCAAGGCCGCGGTGACCGAGGCGCACAAGGATGCGATTGCCAACGCAAAGACGTTTGGGGAGCTTTGCAGCTTGATGTCTGCAGCACACGCCGACATGAAGAGCACTCTGCAGGAGGCGGTGGCCATCAAACGTGCACCCCGGATCTACGACACACGCTTCGTCAGCATGCTCGACTGCGCGGAGCACTTTGAAGAGCGTGTCGCCATGCTGTACTCGTACATGGCTACCGGGATTGGCAATGCCTACACTCCCCCCACGTTCGAGAAGCTTGCTGTGCTGCTGAAGACCGTCGGTTCTGAGGCGCTTCAGGACATGCTGACGGCTTTTGTAATCACTTGACCCGCAGGGTGGCTGAGTCTTATCAGACAGGCCGACCTACATGTTGATCAGTGGAACCACACAACCTGTTCAACCTGCCCCCGGGGTGGCTGAGTCCACCCCTGCCGTAGCGTAAGATAAGCCTACGTCGACCCTCGTCGTCCTCTTCGTCGTCCTAGGACTGTGGAGTTCAGCAACCAGGAGGATGCGGAACTGCTGTGAGCTGCACACTCTCTTGACACACCTGCACGTATCTGCGTTACACTCGTGGTAACCCCGAACCCTGTATTTATACAGGAGACTTCCATCTGGGACAGTTTCTGTTCCAGATGAGCTTTGACAGTGGTAGCCATCTTTGCTATGGAGCCATCGTCATTGCTATCGTCGTCACTCGGACCCATGAGCAGTGGATACAATTGGTGTGGAAGGAGAGGGTGCGGTTCTGGATCAGCAGGTCTGAATCTGAAACTGGGGACTGAAAGCCATAGGTCTGAGATGACCTCGGTCCAAGCGACCTGAGACTGAGAACCCCCGGGATTCCCGGCCGGACCCCGGCCGGACCCGGCCGGGATTTCCCCGGGATCCCGGCCGGGATTTCAAAATCCCGGTCCCGGGCCCGGAATTTCCGGGCCCGGCCGGGGTTTCCCGGGATCCTGCCGGGGGGCAAACCGTGAAAAAATACGTTCTGGTTGGGTGGGGATCGGGGGGGGGGGGCGAGGGGTCGCGAATTGACCACGCCTTTTCCACAACAAGCTTATCTAACCACACGTGCCCGCCACACCCCCCTCCCTTTCCATTCTCCTTTCTCCCGCAATTTTATGTACCCTAGGAAGGGGCATCGTCATCGCCACACATTATGTGTACGTGGATGTGCTCCTTCCCCCCTTGAATTGTTTTTTTACACGACCTCGACATTCTCTGTTAGGACCACTCTTTGACTCTTGCCGGTTCGGTGCAGCAGGAATTCCGGGTGATTTTGCCTGGATCATTTGTGCAACACGTCGAACACACCCCTCTCCTCCTCCCTACAGGCTGGCGGAGGTCGGGTGGTCTGCCGTTCGAAGACACATCAGTTTCAGTTTGGGTCGCTTCGCTCTTGTAGAGTCCCTCGGCTTAATCTGATTTTTTCGAGAGTTGTGCTCACAGTGCAGGGAACTGTGCCCATGCAAATCATTGCAGAACATCACCGTGCTGCGCGTGGGGCGCTCCTTTGCAACCAATGGAGACGTTTGGAGATACACAGTACGTGAAAAACTGAAAGTACCAATACCATAAGAATGCGGCATCCCGCCAATGGCGTGCAGTATGTGCCACGAGGCACGCGTAAGTGTGTGGATCTGGCTCGCGCAAGAGAAGCGTGCCTGCCGGGCCAACGTGCAGACCGTGCCGCACCCCAGGCCTTCCTGCAGGGAAGATGATGGCGGGCAGGGGTTGGGGTTGGGGTTGGGGTAACTGTCGGCACAGCGCCTGGAGGGCGTGTGTGTGTGTAGGTCTGCGCATGCAGAGTAACGAACTTCTGCTGTGGATGGCCCCCCTTCCCGACTCGCCAGCTGCTTTGGGTTGTGTGTTGCTGCGGCAGGGTCTGGTGGTGCTGTGGGGGTGGTGGTGGGGCTGCATGTCACGCATCCACTGCAGGTCTTGTGCCTTACACCACAACACACTCAACGATGGCCGGCAGCATCGGGCACGTTGCGGCGGGGTTCATCTCGCTGTTCCTGACAGGGTTCCTCGCTGCCACGATGGCGGACGGGCGGTCGCTGCTGGAGTTGAAGCCGTCTGCACGCAGCGGCAACACCGTGTCGGACTATGCAGCAACCGGGGTCTTCAAGGACTACAAGGGGTACACGTGGGAGCACAGCGACAACCCGCTGCGGGGGTGCCACGACATCAGCGAGCGCGGGCAGGCCCTCGTTGCGTTTGTCTTCATGGCGACTGTCTTCAGCGGGTTCAGCGTGATCTGCAACCTGATGGGGGCACAGAGCGGGACCGGTGTGTTCGGGATGGCGTCTGCCGGGCTGAACGGGATCAACTTCGTGTGGATCCTGATCGCGATGTCGCTGGCCGCCTCCATCTACGACGAGTCCCACTGCGGCGGGGAGCTGAAGAAGACGATGGACCTGGGCTACGCCCTCCCCTTCTTCGTCATCGCCCTGCTGCTGTCCCTGGTCAACGTGGGTGCGCTGGTCGCCACCGGCGCCCTCGGCAACTCCAGCTCCGAGCCCCCCGCAGGCGCCACCGAGCCTGCCATGGAGGAGCCCAAGAAGGCCGCGTAATGACACCGCCTCAATAGGCTGACCCCCTTCCTCCGTTGGCACCTGCCTGCTGTGTTGTTATTGCTTAGTTTACACCTTCCTGCCTGTGTGCGGGCAATGTACATTAAACGAGGCACCAGCCTCCCGCCATGGCCGGCCCTGCGACACCGCGAGACCGGCTCTCGGATTAATGCCTCACAGGCGACGTAGACCCTTGCCATCGCTGCCTCCTTGCAGCGACTGTGCCCTCCTTTGCTTTGCTGCAAGTATCGTACGCTTCAGCGCCCCGTTTGGCAGCAGGTCCAGGGACGCATCTCCGAACCAGGATCCTGTCGCCTGTATATTATTGTCTTTGTCGGTGCTCGCGAGTTTCGAATAATTACAAACGGTCGGGCGGGAGCCGGGTCCATGCGAAGCAGAGATGAGCAAGGCAGTGCCCCCACCCCCCATCCCTGGCATTCCTGATGGGCCCCAACAACCCCAAGAAGGTCATTTTGCAACCGGTCCTACAAGCCGAGGACAAGGCTTGATCCGTATTCCTTGAAAAGAGCCACATCCTGGAAAAGTAATCCTGCTTTTTTCACAGGGGATGTTGCCTTGGATTTCGGACCCGGCAGTTCCCTGTGTCGCGCGCAGTGCACTGCCTTGGTATTTTCTGCCGCAAATCCCATGGGTTCGGTGGGAGATCTGCCAGGAGGATCTACCAGGTGTGACTGAGTGTGAACAAGTGAGCCACGGCACACTTCCCCTCACTGACTGACGAGCTGTGACTGGTCGCGAGGGCCCCCGTTGGGGTGAAATGATACGCAACTGCAGACAACGACAAGGTGGCGCCGAAAGGTGAGTTTCTACCGAAGGAGGGGAGACGGTGCCGTGCTACTCGGTGGCTGATGGAAGGTGGCTGTGTTGTTTTGCTGCCAGATTGTGCGTGAGTGTGCCTTTGTGATTTGCCGCCTCGACAAGCCACTTGAGGCGGCCCCGCCCCTCTGCTCCGCGGTGAGTTTGTCCAGGACCACATCTGCAAAGATGCGGTCCCCGTTTACGCGCTCGCTCTCCTTCTTGCTGACTTTTGCCACGCGACGGGACAGCGTGGTGTTGCAATCTCCAATGTCCATCGCAAACAGATCCGAGATCACCTGCGTCAGCCCCTTGTGGCTCAAGCCATCTCCCTCCCATGCGCGACGAAGAGGCCGACGAAGTCGTCAAGCACCTTGGTGTACACTGCCTTACCCTTTTGCCCTTTTAGGTCCCCGCTCTTTGTCGTGCGTGTTTTTTTCGCCGGCGGGGGTGACAGCGAGTCGCGTTCGGAAGCAGTGCCGACGAAGCATCTGTCTAGATGTCGATTTCATCTAGAACCGGAGGAGGGTAAATCCACTCATTCAGGCGAACCATATTACTCACTTCTTTCAGGGAGTTCACAGCAGGCTGACTCACCATGAATGGTTTATCCCAACCCCCTTCCTCAGAAGTCACAAATGCCGCCACCTCCCTGAACAGGTTCAACACCTGTGGTGCAAAACACAAGGGAGTCCATGACGCAAAAAGGAGCCAGATGAAACCCCCACAGATTCGTGCCACCTCCCTTGCTGTGACTTCATTCCGTAACCTCGGAGAGCACAAACGGCACCATGCCTCGGACTCCAGAAACTTTTTGGTCCAGGCGGGGTCAGGACGGAAGCGTGTTTTGATTAAATCAAACAACAAGCCAATTGCCACAAACTGTTGACTTGCTGCTCGATAATCATCCTGCTTCTTCAGTTCCACCCCCACCTGTTTGCACCGGCACACAAGTTGTTTATGTCTAGATGGGGGGCGTGGATACATCAGCAATACAAAGAAGCGCGGCTTTGGGAGAAGAAAAAGACTTGGAGTTGCGTTCTTTGTTTGTACGAACGGTGCCTGCTAGTGCGTGTGTGAAAAGACTCGTGGCGGTCGGTATCTGTAGTGCAAAAAGCTAGCTGTTCTTTCAAAACTGTTGGCACTGTCCTGAGGTGGGCGGCGTTGAGCCGGGACCCTGTAACCACCCCTTGCAGTTTGTGGCTTATTGTGATTTACACTCAACGATGGCCGGCAGCATTGGGCACGTTGCGGCGGGGTTCATCTCGCTGTTCCTGACAGGGTTCCTCGCTGCCACGATGGCGGACGGGCGGTCGCTGCTGGAGCTGAAGCCGTCTGCACGCAGCGGCAACACCGTGTCGGACTACGCAGCAACCGGGGTCTTCAAGGACTACAAGGGTTACACGTGGGAGCACAGCGACAACCCGCTGCGGGGGTGCCACGACATCAGCGAGCGCGGGCAGGCCCTCGTTGCGTTTGTCTTCATGGCGACCGTCTTCAGCGGGTTCAGCGTGATCTGCAACCTGATGGGGGCACAGAGCGGGACCGGTGTGTTCGGGATGGCGTCTGCCGGGCTGAACGGGATCAACTTCGTGTGGATCCTGATCGCGATGTCGCTGGCCGCCTCCATCTACGACGAGTCCCACTGCGGCGGGGAGCTGAAGAAGACGATGGACCTGGGCTACGCCCTCCCCTTCTTCGTCATCGCCCTGCTGCTGTCCCTGGTCAATGTGGGTGCGCTGGTCGCCACCGGCGCCCTCGGCAACTCCAGCTCCGAGCCCCCCGCAGGCGCCACCGAGCCTGCCATGGAGGAGCCCAAGAAGGCCGCGTAATACCACCGCACTGAGTGCAGTCGTTCGTGACTGCGGCAGCTTCCTCCGCCACAGGCACTCCCATCCCCCAACCAGTGGTCTCGTGCCAGGTCTGGCTGGTATGGCATCGGCCATACCTAATAAAATTCTGGATTTTTCTTGGTATGGCAGCGCCATACCGGCTGCCATACCTGGATTATTTTTTTGGGGGGGTATTTTCACTCAGGGTAGTAGGGTGACCTCTCCGATTTTCCAAAACTGCTGGTTTACTGGTTTGGGGGACGGTCGCCGGCAGCCCGTTGAAATGCCCGTGTTAGCCAGGCACAGTCACGTTTCAGGTATCGTGTCGCATGTCACGCATGTCGCCAACGCGGCGAGTGTACCTCCCAGGTGGGGAAGTCCGACCTCCTGTCCGATGTCAGCCAGGCTTCGAAGAAGCGCTTCATGGATGTGGTGCTGACCTCCTATGCAGCACTGTATCCGGGGTAAGTGAGATAGACAGACGGGCACACGCTACATCGGGGGTCTGGGGGGCGTGAGCCCCCCAGCCACCGGAGGCCACGGTAGTGAACATCTGTTCGTGTGGGCGAACAGATTCTGTGTGAGTTGGCTGCGTCCTGAGGCGACTGGAGTGGTTGGATCCCCCGACCTGATGGGATTCGAAGGACTTGAGTACGAGATATACGCCACAGGGGGGTCTGGGGGGCGGAGCCCCCCAGCCGCCGGAGGCCACGGTAGTGAACGTCTGGCTGTTGGCTGCAAAAAAAACGGGAAAAGGGTGGGTGTCAGGAGGACATATCCTCATCCCCCACGAGAAAACGCCTTGAAAAAATTCTGGTTTTTTTCCCCCCAGAAATCTCATTTTTTTTATAAATTTCCCCAAACCAGAAAACCGGCTTTTTCTGGTTTGGAAACCTCTCAGAAAGGGCACCCTATTCCCCTGTTTTCACTGCCCAATTTCAGGGGTGTCACTAACGTGGGTGCCCAATCCCAGATTTGGGAGGAGCAACCTTTTTTCTAGGATTTTCTAGGTTTCGTGAGTCGAAACCTAGAAAAAAAGTTGCCCTTCCACTCGCCCTTCCGCCCACAAGAGCTGTTCACTACCGTGGCCTGCGGCGGCTGGGGGGCTCCGCCCCCCAGACCCCCTGTGACATGTCCTTGCGCGATATTTTGTCACATCGATGGTGTCCCGGCCACACTCAAACGCGGCCCGACTCACCCGGTTCACTGTTCACTACCGTGGCCTCCGGCGGCTGGGGGGCTCCGCCCCCCAGACCCCCTGTGGCATGTGACACTCTTGCACGGTTGCACCTATGCGATTGTGCATCTCGAGGAAGGGGTGGCGCGGAGGGCGTACCTTCCCCTTTTTTTCACAGAACCATGTGGTGTGGCAGCTGCCATACCTAATAAAGTTTGGAGGCCGAACCCAGCGAGACCGCTGCCCCCAACTACCCAATGTACATTACCTTCCGACATTCGTGACTCAGACGCTCTAATTTCAGAACGCCATTGAGATAATCTTCGGACACCTCGCTGTTGTCGGCACAGACACACCTTGTCAGCCACGATGTCGTCGTGTCAGTAATCCTCTGACCCCCCTCCTTTGCTTTTGTTGATGCTTTTGTTCGACGTCGCCCAACTTGGGGAACCTTTCTGTGCCTTTACCTGAGCCTTGCGACCCCCGCTCGCGCCTCTCCATCAGGTTGGCGGAGTGGTGTGCACGTTGAGTGGGTCTCTGCACTCCCAAAGAAAATTCCGTTTTCCGTCAGATGTTGGTTTTGTTGTCACGTTTTCCTGTCGCGTCACGAGCCAGCATACGGCACAGTTACTTTGTTCTCGGCACAGCGCCGTTATTCCGCTGCTGTCGAAACATGTATGAACACATCGCCCCCCTTTTATGCAGCACGCATTCGTGACGTGCATGCCTGCCTCCTGCAACCCTGCTCCCTCTCCGGTGTGTCTGTGTAACTATCTCGTGTCACATGTCCTCCACACGCCATTCCAAGGCATCGGGTCACTTGGGTTGTGCAAACGCCAGCGCACCAGGAAGGAAGGACGCTTGTCGCTCAGGAGTGTCGAATGACGAGCCGCCCTCACAACCTATAGCCTTGTGCCGGACTGCCACAGTCTGGCACAGAGCGCAAGGCGCCTCGTGTTGATACGCTGTTTCTCGGCAGTCGCGCAATCCGCACTGCTCTCGAAGTGGTTGACGTCGTGGAAATTCCGGCACACGAATACAAAGATTATCTGTGCTATCTGATCGCTGTGGGACAGCACACGCCTTCTCGTCTGACACTTCTACACCAGCAGCCCGCCCCCACCCACCCCTGAGCAGAAGGTTGCTCGAGGGTGTTGGGAGGAGCGCTGCCTCCGCACGGCAAGCAAGCTGCGGATCGATCGATCCCCACCGTTACGATTGGCTGCGAAGGTGCCCCCTCCCCACCCCCACCCGCCCCTCGGGCCCCCCGCGTTGCCTTTCCATTCACTCTCGACGATCAAAACCCCCTCGGGCCCCCGCGGCACGCCCAGGCAGGTCCAAGCACCCACCGCCACCCCTGCTGCAGACCCAGCTTCTGAAACAACCGCACCTGCAGCAACAACAAAATGCCAACAACGGTGCTACCCCCTCTTGTCTAGTTACGCGATGCTATGGTTCACCCCCACACCCCACCCCCCCCTACCCACACACTGCACGGTGGACTCCCACCCCCTGGAGCGGGGGTCTGGACCCCCGCTAGCGGGAGTCTGCCCTGCTATTTTTGGTGCCCAGACGACCCCCGCGAGCGGGGGTCTGGACCCCCGATATTCCGATATCCCAAAAAGGTGCACCCTGACGTGTGGGAGTCCACCGTGTGCCTTGTACAACATATCTGGTGTAGTGACTACAAAAAGGACTAACAATTGCGAGAAGGTGCTGGGAGATTTACTTTTCCATTCACTCTCGACGATCAAACCCCCCTACCCACACAGCCACCCCCACCCTCTCCCTCCCCCAGAGTTACACGCATTCTCGCCTGTCCCCCGAGGTGCTACCACCGGCACCCCCACCTGTCCTCGTCGCATAGCCTCTGCCGGGTGTGTATATCATATGGCGCATAACATTGGTCATGTCGTTGCGGGGTTTCTGGCGTTGATGGTTGGGATTGTCCTGTCAGCCTGTTTGGCTGATGGCAGATCGCTTGTTGTCCTGAAGGAGTCGCAGAAGACGGGGGACTTCGATACCGACGGGGCTGCGCTTGGCCTGTGGAAGGACAACAAGGGGCGCTCCTGGGATGACGGGGGCAACTACGTCTCCAGGTGCTCCCGGCACAAGGAGAGGGGGCAAGCCATTGCTGGGATGAGTATGATCGTCACAATCTTCACCGGATTCACCGTAGTGTCCAGCCTCCTCGGGGCGCAGTCCGGCGAAGGGTTCTACGGGAAGCTCTCTGCTGGCCTCCTCTCCCTCAACAGCGCATTACTGCTAGTCATCCTCAGCCTGGTCGGCTCCCTCTACGACATGACCTTCTGCGACATTCGGGTCAAATCCACCATGGAGCTGGGCTACGCTCTCCCTTGCCTTGTCATCGTGACTCTTCTTTGCATCATCGGCGCCGCCGCATTGGTGCTGACCGGCGCGTTGTCCGACTCAGCAGAGATCCAACACGACCTCCCCCTGCATTCGGAACCTGTTGCGGAGAAGACGGCTGCGTGAAGTGGTCCTGAGGGGAGGGGGGGAGGGTGTGGCTCATGGGGGCGGTGCAGCAGTCGCTCCGAACGTTCTGTGAGGGGTTGGGGTGTGTGCTGGCACACTAAACAGTGGAGACCTCACCAAGAGAAGGGTGCGCTCGGTGTGAGTTACACTCGATTAAAAAGGGTTCGCGTGTGGGGGAGAGGGGGGGGGGGTCACTGGGGGGGACAAACCCCAAAATTCCACTTTCCCTCGGAGGGCATTTTTGGGTCAAAAAAATATGAAAAACCGGTCCAGAATGTGTCGGAACCCGGAGATACCCCCACTACAACATGATCTGTGACCTTGTTACCCTCTCAGACCCCATCCTAATTTTCCGTCCCAGAACTTGTACCTAGCCCACCCCCCGTGAGCAAGGTCTCATCGCGATCAACATGCAATGGGCCAAGAATAGCTCTGTTTCACCCTTCAAAGCTGCCGAGAAGTTCCTGTGGAGTCGATCGGAACAGCGGTGCAAGCCCTGATATGAGATGGCGGCGCCGCAGGTCGCAGATCTCGCACAGGAAGGTACGTACCGGTTGTTGTACCGGAAGCACACCGTGGTGAAGGTGCAGAGTGGCCCGGTTGCCCGTGTACGAACACGTACCCCACTGCAGCGCTCGTACTCTCGTGCTGACGTGAGCCGAGGTCGGTGTGGATCAACCTCAAACAGGTGTGGAGCACGACTGGCTGGGGGGTCTCCTCTCGTCAATGGTAGTACAGCTGATCAGCCGCTTTCGAGGTGTACAGCCTCAACGGTGACTGCACTCGCACAGCTCAACACAAGCGGAATAGAATGAAACTGAGGGGGAAATCCTCCTGACCCTCGGCAGAGGATGTGTGCGCATTTGTGAAGCGACCGCGTCCCCAAACAACTGCTCAGGAAGCGTTCCCGGAGATACCGGGCCCACAAACAGGGCGAGACCCGCAGCTTCCTGGGAAGGAAACGGAGTGCTGAATTGATGGATCTCGCCGAGGAGAGCGGGCTCCACCAGTATGAATTCACCATCCTTGAGCTCCAGAAGAACCTCCTGGGCGATATGCATGCGGAACTGGATACAATGCCTCTTCCCAGTGGTTGTGGTCAAAAATGACGAAGCTACGCTACTTCCCTGAGGTACAAGTTCTGGTACAAAAATTAAAATGGGCGAAAAATGCCTTCCTGGGTGTCAGAAACCACCGAAATGGGCCTAAAACCTGTTTTCCACCGCATATCGGCCAACAGATACCCAAAAATCGGCTCTCCGGGGGTAGGAATGGGGGTGTTGGAAAAATTGCCGTTTGTCTACCACTTTTCCTTAACAGTGACCCCCCCCTAGGCATACTTGTCCCCCCATATGGGGAACCCCCTAAATCTGGGGGAAATATGGGGGGTCGCAAAACCCCGCCCCCATATGGGGAAAAAGGCTGAAAATATGGGGAAAACCCGGTAAAATATGGGGGAATATGGGGGAAATATGGGGCCCATATGGGGGGATATGGGGGTATTCGTGCTGCAACGGGAGAACATCAAACCACTCAGGCACAGACACACACGAAGTGCGCGTCGAAACCGGCCTCATGCCTTGTTGGGGATCCTCCAGGAGTCCGATCCTGGGGAGGTGCGCGCTCGTTCAGGTGTGGCCAGGTCTGGCCCCCCCTGGAAGATCCCCCAGGTGGGTCGCACCGACCTCCTGTTCCTCTCCTGCGCCGATACAGCGGCAGCGGAGAGCGAACGCTTCCCGGTTTGGCGGGGCACCGCAGTGACAGCGGCAGCGGTGGTGGACACATACGCACAGACACACATAGCGCGTTCAGGGTTAACAGCTCCTCACAACACACACTCCTGTGTTTTGAAGTCCTGTCCGGCACGTCACTCTCACACTCGCTGTCCTCCTCCTCTGGTGTGTTTGCGATTGCGAACTGCCCCCTGGGATCCTTAATTAGACAAGGGAATTCACAAGCAGTGCATTCTGGGGTGTCAGGCGCTTCCGCCGCTTTTGACCGCTCCGAGCGCCGAAAAGTCGGAGTCGACGCTCGTCACCAGGCAGCTTGACATGTTCAAGCTGCATCTGCCGGGTGGAATGAGACCTGTGAAGGCCAGTACAAGGACTGGCTGCAGGACGCAACTGTTCTGCCAGCAAAGACAGGACTACTGGTCAGCATGCTCTGATGACCGCTACTCAGACTTGAAGAAAGTGGCGGTCGGCACTCTCACAGCACCTTTTGTGGTCTGACTCGAGCACTTCAGCCGGGCGTTTCCTCTCTGCAGAAAGCGACGAGGTGAGATGGCACTGCAAGGTGCTAGACGTCCCCTGTCAGTGGCTGACTTCACACCCTGTGAAAAGCAGAACGAAGAGAACTGTTTGCTGACTGCTTCCACCTGAGGAACCCCTGGGTTTTCCCCCATATATCCCCCATATGGGGGAAATATGGGGGAACAGGACTTGAAAAACCCCCCATATTCCCCCCATATTTTCCCCATATTTTTGGCCTTCCCCATATGGGGGTACAAGTATGCCTAGGGGGGGGGGGGCGTGCTTCTCCTCCGCAGGAATGTTGGGGGCGTAATCCGAAAATTTGTTTGTGCGCACTATGCAATATATCTGTTCATGGATTTAGGTATGTTGCACTGCACGCTGCCAACAGCCTATTGTTTACTGTCACAAGCAAGATTGTTTGTGTAAAAAATCTATCCCGGTATTGCCTTGTTGCTGTGGCCTTGCGCGCAGGGGACACCAAAAGGTCCATCAGGCAAAAAAAAGTAAAAGTAAACCAAGCGAGGTTTTGTTCGCTGGCAAAGCTGCGCTGGGAGCTGGCCATTGCATGGCTATCCCGTAACGTAACCAAGGTGTGATTTATCCCCCCCCCCCCCCGATTCCTTTTGTTTATTTTTTTGCTAGTCCCGAGTACAACTTTCTGTGCCCCTCTCCTCCCCTCCTCTCCCCTTCTCGCATAAACCAACAACAAGCCACACACCCGCCGCTTCACACCACGCTTCGTCAGACGTGCGGAGTAATACCACGCCAAGAGTGGGTGGGGGTGGTGGGCGACGGGCCTTGCGTTTCCGACAAACCAGTTAATCGGTTCGTGTCTGTCATGTATTCCCGCCCCACGACCCGGCGACGGCGAGGAGGTTGGGGGTGGGTGTGTGTGTGTGGGGGTGTGGGGGGGGGGGGGGTATCACAGATCGTTATGTTATGCCTTTGTCCCTCCCTCCTCTTTCGAACAGCCAGGAGGCCACAAAACTCTTGCTTGCTCTTCCCCCCCCTCCCATAGAATACACCGACCTCTCCTTGACCTGATGTATAAGTGTGGGGTCGACTACCTGCCCGTCTTCTGGATCAGATGAGGGGGGTGGGGCTGTGTGATGCGCTTGTACATAGTGCGGGTGCGACTATCCTGGGGCATTCTTTTATGTCGTGCACCCCCTGGCCTCTCAAAAAAAGGCGAAACGTGCTTGATGTATTCCTTTTGTCTGGCGGACTTTATTTTTTTGTAAATGAACGTTTCAACGCTGCAAGCGAAAATCCAAACAAAAAAAATCATAGTCCGATATGTCGGATGTCTGGGGCGGGTGTTCGCTACGACCAAACCAGCAAAGCCCCTCATTTTTGGCCATCCTCCCCTGTGAGGGGGACGCCACTCCCGAAAACGAAAAATCTTTCTCCGCGGCATAGCGAGCACACCCACCACCAACCCAACTGGGCAGTAACAGTATTACATCCTGCGCGCACGCGACGCGGGGATTCGGACCCGGTCTGCACCCCAGCTCCGGCTCGCGAGTCCGGTCTGACTAGTCGTTCTACTGCCGGCCGTCTCGTCGACCGGCTGCTCTCTGGCTAGCTGGACCCGCCAGGCGGCTCGCCGGTAGCGAGTTGGCACCGGATTATGAGAAAAATCGAGTGGGATATGCTAGGTGCCGGATCCGGCTAGCCGGGGTACCGGATACCACGTCGTGAACCCTGTTGCAGAGTTTTAACACCAATAAGTGAACCTGTACAAAAAAAAAAGAGATGCCGGAGCAGGAAGGTCTTGGGGGAATGGGTGTCGCCTTCGCCCTAGGCCCGTTCCCTTCTCCCCACCCTGCCCCCTGCCCCCCTCCCTTCCCCTCTCCTCTTCTCTGCTGCACTACCACACCCCTCCACCCCACCACACCACACCACACCACCCACCACAAACTTGTTTGAGCACCGTAGGTGCGTAGGGGGGAGTCGTGAGGTCGAGGAAGGACGGGCGATCTGACCTGTCGTGTTTTTCTTTTTACTACCACTTGCAATCAGGGATAGTGGGTGAGTTTCCAAATTCTGCAAAAAAGCCGGTTTTTGCCGGTTTTCCCGTTTTCCGTTTTTTGGCGCCGTTTTGGCGTTTCCTGTCCGTGTATGGGGTGAGCGGGGCACCTGCCCACATACACCCTGTTGGAGATGTGTGAGGTGCTGTGGGAGAGCAGGTGTCCTTTGCTCGAACACCATCCGGCCGTGCCTCCAGCCATGGATCTGTCTCAGGAACTGTAGGGCAACGTCAGGAGTGCCAGAAGGTGCACGCCAAGCCCTTGAGAGACCACGGCTGGACAGGGGGGCTGAAGGAGAATCCCCGGACTTCGTGCTCCAACAGCGCCGGGCGAGGCAATGTCGATCGCCAGTGGACAACGAGGAAGTCGTACAGACTTGTGTGCAGGGGTGGGGTAGTCTGCACGTACCCCGTCTTCACTCACGACCATGTCGTACTCCTGGTGTTGTGCCGTTTCCCACTTGCCATGGTGCACCAACGGTACATATGTCCACTCGACAGGCACACAGCACAGCGGGGGGTCTGGGGGGCGGAGCCCCCCAGCCGCCGGAGGCCACGGTAGCGAACATCTGGCCTTCTCCTTCGCGTTCTTGGACTCTTTGGGTCAATCGCGGTTCGTAGTGGGGCCATTATTGGTGTCCAGGTGACCTGTGTACCCTCTATGCAGGGTGGGCATAGTCGGGAAAAAAGTGGAATTTTCCCGAAAATTTTTATAGTTTTTTTTTTTTGAAAAACCGGTTTTGGCAAAAACCGGTTTTGCAAACCGGTTTTTCATTAGCACCCACTGTCCCTGCTTGCAATACGCAAGGTTGGAAGGGGGGCTGAGGGGAAACACCGCACAACTCACAGCAGGATTTGTGTCTCTTTGTTCCCCGCTCCAGCCCCTCCGCACGTGAACTGACACTACAAGCAGACCTGGATGAACTGACCTCCCCCTCCCCCTATCTCCTTTGTATCCTCTGACCGAGCAAGACTCCCCCACACCACACCACACCACACCACACCACACCCGCCACGCCAACAGGCGCAAGGAGCGCCCTGCGCCTTGCGATGCACACCATCTTTGTCATGACAGGCATGGCCTCGCTTCTGGTGTGCGGCGCTCTTTCCGCAGCGCTGGCTGACGGCCGCTCCCTCCTCGTTGTCAAGGACACCCGGCAGACGGGGGACCCCGACGCCGACGGGCGCGGGTTCGGGATCTTTAAAGACTTCGAGGGACACCCGTGGGACCACGGGTCGCACAGGCTTGCAGCGTGTGGCGGGCAGGAAGGCCTGGGGCGTGCTGCTGCGGCTACCGCCATATTATCGGTAGTTCTGAACGGGCTGTGCGTGGTGCTCCACCTGGCCCTGACACACAAGGTTATGGTTGTGGCTGGTGTATGCGTTGCGCTGAACGCATTTGCGTTCATCGCCGATCTCATCGCCGTTGCCGCTTCGGCTGCTGTGTACCATTCAAGCAGCTGTGGTGAAGAGCTGCGGGACGTCTACGAGCCGAGCTATGCCCTCGCCTTTCTTGCGATTGCCTGCATCGTCAACCTTGCCAACTCCTGCGTCACAGTCATCCCCCTCCTAGCCTCGAAGCAACGGCCACCGCCGTCTGCCCCTTCCGACAGCCTCCACCCTGTGAAATATTAGCACACCTCATCTGAGCCCCTCTTGTATCGCCTCAGTCAGTACCCCTTTAGATGTTCGGAGCCCACCTGTGGCTGCCGGGGCATTAAATGCAATTCCACACACCGAAAACAGTACAGACAGCGGCCGGACCCCCCCTCCCCTCCCCGTGTCTTCTTTCTTTCCACCCTTTGTGCCGGGTTGCTGCACAGCCTGTGGCTCGCGCCCGCTTTTTCGAAACCGCTCTGAATTGGATGGGGATGAGGGAGGGAGGGAGTGGGTGGGGGTAGATGAGGCTGCGGCCCTTGTTTTTCTTCAGAAACCCCCCCCCCCCTCGCCGCTTCGCCTTGCTGTCACATATTCACACACCGACCCATCACCTCTCCGTCCAACTCAGCGGGTCTGCCTTGTGCTGTCTGATACAGCCGGGAAAAACTATGGCGACTATTGGGGGCCCTGCTGTGCCCCAGAACGCGGTGTTCACATATGACGGCACGTCATACTTTGTGCCGGCCACCAGCGTTAAGGTATGTTTTAGAGGTTGTGTGCTGGGGCACTCCTCCAGCGCCTCCCGCGATGACAATCGGGATCTGCTGACCTTGTTGTTTCCATTTCCTCCTTCATTGCACGAGGTTTGCAAAGAAAAATCGAGCCCCGGATCTGGTTCTCCCCGCACAGTCTGCTGGGCATGGGGTGTCTGCCACAAAGGCACACAAATGGATCCGATTTCTTGAATCATCTGCATTTCTGACACACGCCTACCACCCCCTACCTCCCCTCCTCCCCCCCGCTCTCACAGACGGCAAATGCGACTACCCTGCTCCTTCATTTGAGGAGCAAGAACTTTGCCAAGAAATATAAGGACCCTGTTCCCGAGTCACTTATTATCCAGCTGGAGGCGGAGGCCGAGCGCGAGAGCGCGACAAGAAAGCTGAACGGCAAGCGGAAACTCGGAGAGTTTCTGGAGAAGCGGAAGCTGAAGGGCGATGAATACGACAACCTCGCCGCTGAGAACCCCAGCGGGTTCCCCACACTCTACACACGCCTCGAACACGACACGCGGGGCACCCGGTTCGCGTGCCACGCGTGCCGCCAGATCATCCCTGCCAGCGGGTTCTCCTCCCACCCCACCACGCTCGCACACAAGGAGGGGCTTGCTGCGAGGGGCTCTGCGGAAGACACGGATTTCATCGATTCACACAAGGATCTGTGCAACCAGGCGGCCTACCAGGCGTCGAAGACGCGGCACTGCGAGCCGTGTGAGAAGGACATCTTGCTGGGCAACTGGGACCAGCACGCGCGGGGCAGGTCCCACATCCACAAGGTGGCGGCGGCGGGGGTCCAGGATGTGGCGCCGGTTGCGGAGGACGTGCCTGCGGCGAGCGGGCTCCCCTCGACCCTCAGCTACGGCGAAGTCTCTCTCACCTGTGGCGACACGCTGCTGGACAAGTTCGACCCGGAGCACATCCCGCTGTTCGTCGCAGGGGAGGACATGTGGGCCCTGGGCAAGGAGTTCCTCTCCGCAGAGGTGGCCTACACCAAGGGCGTGGAGCTGGCCTTCTGCCTGCGGGACGCAGACCACTGGGGGTGCATGGCGGCACCCGCCCTCGCGCCCACCCTCCTGCGTAACCCTACGCATGAGTCGATGGGTGTCTGCTACATCATGCACCGTTCCCAGGTGCAGGAGCTCGTGCAGGAGAAAAAATTGGTGCACGAGAACCTCAGGATGATCTTCGTGACACACCTGGGGCCTGATGGGACAACGGCAGGGCAGCCCAGTCACGATGCTCTCCTCTTCACGCACGACAGGGGGTTCAAGCTGAAGAATGATGTGGTATGACGTTGTTTGTGCGCTGGTTCGTTAGCTATAAGCTGTGCGGGGGGATAAATGCGCTGCCCATAGTCTTTCTTTGTTTTTGCGGGAGGCCAACAGAGCCTGGTGTAAATAAAAGTAAAGCGGGGATTTGGCAAATTTTTTTTTGCAGGTAAGCCAGCTACCCGACACTTGCATCAAACCTCTTGAGACCCGGGATGCAATCAATGGTGTTAACGCTTCCCCCCGCCGCCGCTGCCGCCCCCTCCCCCTCCGCCCCGAGCCTCGCGCGCTTCTGCGCGGGCTCGGGGCTGTTGCTGCGGGCGCTGCTGCTGGTGCTGGTGCTCCTACGCCCGCTCGCCCGCTTGTTGTTAGTAGACGTTGCGCTCATTGTTGTGGGAGGGGGCAGTGGCGGTCTGCGAGGTGAGTGAGTGAAGTGAGTGAAGTTAGCGTTGCAAAGTAGCTAGCACCTAGCTGGTGTTAGCGATGGCGTGCCCTGTGTGGAAGGGCCGCCTCCCCTCCCAACCATTGGCAACCCTTGACAGAGCAGCGCTCTTTGGGGAGGTCGCTCGACCGCACCCCACACCCCCACACCCCACAACCACGACACCACAGGACACCATTGCACGTGGCATTGGGCCCAAGGGGCCAAACTACTCCCTCCTTGTCCGCATCGTGCACGAGCACCAGAAGCTGCGGTTCTGCAACCCAGACCTTGAGTCGCTCCTCTCCTCGGTGGAGCTGTTCATCTGGTCCCAGATGAAGGCCATCACGAAGAACGCCAACAAGCACGAAGCCGGCCACATCGTGCCACCCCAACATTAGCACTAGGGCGCGCCCTCCTCCCCCCCCCTCTTCCAAAAAAAACAGCAAAAGTGCACTACCCAACGTTGATGTGTCTCTGCATTCCCATTAGAGGGAGTGTCTGTGATGATCCGGTCAGCAGTGACCGGGGAGTAAGGTATTGCTCGGGTTGTGTGTTAGAGTCGTGATCGGATTGAGGAGCACTTCGGAGATGCTCAGTGTGTCATATGCACTGCCGATCGCCGTGTGTGTGTGTGTGTGGTTATGAAGTTTTAAGGCGGTGTCGCCCTGCACGGGCAGTAGCACCTCCCCTTCAGTATCGCACTCCCGAAGGATTCCCCAACACGACGTGACACCGGTTTCGACGCGTACTCTTCGTACCCCTCCCCCCGGCCGCGTCTCTTCAGCGAAGAACCGGGGATAATCGGACCAGGGGTAGCTAAACCCTGGTGGTGTCACGGGTGGGGTTGGAGAGGGAGAAAAAGGAAGAAATGAAGTTGCGAAAAAGTCAAACACTGACACGTGAAATCAATAAAAAGGGTGGTATATATCGCCCCCTTGCTGCGACGTAGACACTAAATAGTCAGGCCGCTTCAAGACAAAATGCAATTCCACACACCGAAAACAGTACAGACAGCGGCCGGACCCCCCCTCCCCTCCCCGTGTCTTCTTTCTTTCCACCCTTTGTGCCGGGTTGCTGCACAGCCTGTGGCTCGCGCCCGCTTTTTCGAAACCGCTCTGAATTGGATGGGGATGAGGGAGGGAGGGAGTGGGTGGGGGTAGATGAGGCTGCGGCCCTTGTTTTTCTTCAGAAACCCCCCCCCCTCGCCGCTTCGCCTTGCTGTCACATATTCACACACCGACCCATCACCTCTCCGTCCAACTCAGCGGGTCTGCCTTGTGCTGTCTGATACAGCCGGGAAAAACTATGGCGACTATTGGGGGCCCTGCTGTGCCCCAGAACGCGGTGTTCACATATGACGGCACGTCATACTTTGTGCCGGCCACCAGCGTTAAGGTATGTTTTAGAGGTTGTGTGCTGGGGCACTCCTCCAGCGCCTCCCGCGATGACAATCGGGATCTGCTGACCTTGTTGTTTCCATTTCCTCCTTCATTGCACGAGGTTTGCAAAGAAAAATCGAGCCCCGGATCTGGTTCTCCCCGCACAGTCTGCTGGGCATGGGGTGTCTGCCACAAAGGCACACAAATGGATCCGATTTCTTGAATCATCTGCATTTCTGACACACGCCTACCACCCCCTACCTCCCCTCCTCCCCCCCGCTCTCACAGACGGCAAATGCGACTACCCTGCTCCTTCATTTGAGGAGCAAGAACTTTGCCAAGAAATATAAGGACCCTGTTCCCGAGTCACTTATTATCCAGCTGGAGGCGGAGGCCGAGCGCGAGAGCGCGACAAGAAAGCTGAACGGCAAGCGGAAACTCGGAGAGTTTCTGGAGAAGCGGAAGCTGAAGGGCGATGAATACGACAACCTCGCCGCTGAGAACCCCAGCGGGTTCCCCACACTCTACACACGCCTCGAACACGACACGCGGGGCACCCGGTTCGCGTGCCACGCGTGCCGCCAGATCATCCCTGCCAGCGGGTTCTCCTCCCACCCCACCACGCTCGCACACAAGGAGGGGCTTGCTGCGAGGGGCTCTGCGGAAGACACGGATTTCATCGATTCACACAAGGATCTGTGCAACCAGGCGGCCTACCAGGCGTCGAAGACGCGGCACTGCGAGCCGTGTGAGAAGGACATCTTGCTGGGCAACTGGGACCAGCACGCGCGGGGCAGGTCCCACATCCACAAGGTGGCGGCGGCGGGGGTCCAGGATGTGGCGCCGGTTGCGGAGGACGTGCCTGCGGCGAGCGGGCTCCCCTCGACCCTCAGCTACGGCGAAGTCTCTCTCACCTGTGGCGACACGCTGCTGGACAAGTTCGACCCGGAGCACATCCCGCTGTTCGTCGCAGGGGAGGACATGTGGGCCCTGGGCAAGGAGTTCCTCTCCGCAGAGGTGGCCTACACCAAGGGCGTGGAGCTGGCCTTCTGCCTGCGGGACGCAGACCACTGGGGGTGCATGGCGGCACCCGCCCTCGCGCCCACCCTCCTGCGTAACCCTACGCATGAGTCGATGGGTGTCTGCTACATCATGCACCGTTCCCAGGTGCAGGAGCTCGTGCAGGAGAAAAAATTGGTGCACGAGAACCTCAGGATGATCTTCGTGACACACCTGGGGCCTGATGGGACAACGGCAGGGCAGCCCAGTCACGATGCTCTCCTCTTCACGCACGACAGGGGGTTCAAGCTGAAGAATGATGTGGTATGACGTTGTTTGTGCGCTGGTTCGTTAGCTATAAGCTGTGCGGGGGGATAAATGCGCTGCCCATAGTCTTTCTTTGTTTTTGCGGGAGGCCAACAGAGCCTGGTGTAAATAAAAGTAAAGCGGGGATTTGGCAAATTTTTTTTTGCAGGTAAGCCAGCTACCCGACACTTGCATCAAACCTCTTGAGACCCGGGATGCAATCAATGGTGTTAACGCTTCCCCCCGCCGCCGCTGCCGCCCCCTCCCCCTCCGCCCCGAGCCTCGCGCGCTTCTGCGCGGGCTCGGGGCTGTTGCTGCGGGCGCTGCTGCTGGTGCTGGTGCTCCTACGCCCGCTCGCCCGCTTGTTGTTAGTAGACGTTGCGCTCATTGTTGTGGGAGGGGGCAGTGGCGGTCTGCGAGGTGAGTGAGTGAAGTGAGTGAAGTTAGCGTTGCAAAGTAGCTAGCACCTAGCTGGTGTTAGCGATGGCGTGCCCTGTGTGGAAGGGCCGCCTCCCCTCCCAACCATTGGCAACCCTTGACAGAGCAGCGCTCTTTGGGGAGGTCGCTCGACCGCACCCCACACCCCCACACCCCACAACCACGACACCACAGGACACCATTGCACGTGGCATTGGGCCCAAGGGGCCAAACTACTCCCTCCTTGTCCGCATCGTGCACGAGCACCAGAAGCTGCGGTTCTGCAACCCAGACCTTGAGTCGCTCCTCTCCTCGGTGGAGCTGTTCATCTGGTCCCAGATGAAGGCCATCACGAAGAACGCCAACAAGCACGAAGCCGGCCACATCGTGCCACCCCAACATTAGCACTAGGGCGCGCCCTCCTCCCCCCCCCTCTTCCAAAAAAAAACAGCAAAAGTGCACTACCCAACGTTGATGTGTCTCTGCATTCCCATTAGAGGGAGTGTCTGTGATGATCCGGTCAGCAGTGACCGGGGAGTAAGGTATTGCTCGGGTTGTGTGTTAGAGTCGTGATCGGATTGAGGAGCACTTCGGAGATGCTCAGTGTGTCATATGCACTGCCGATCGCCGTGTGTGTGTGTGTGTGGTTATGAAGTTTTAAGGCGGTGTCGCCCTGCACGGGCAGTAGCACCTCCCCTTCAGTATCGCACTCCCGAAGGATTCCCCAACACGACGTGACACCGGTTTCGACGCGTACTCTTCGTACCCCTCCCCCCGGCCGCGTCTCTTCAGCGAAGAACCGGGGATAATCGGACCAGGGGTAGCTAAACCCTGGTGGTGTCACGGGTGGGGTTGGAGAGGGAGAAAAAGGAAGAAATGAAGTTGCGAAAAAGTCAAACACTGACACGTGAAATCAATAAAAAGGGTGGTATATATCGCCCCCTTGCTGCGACGTAGACACTAAATAGTCAGGCCGCTTCAAGACAAAATGCAATTCCACACACCGAAAACAGTACAGACAGCGGCCGGACCCCCCCTCCCCTCCCCGTGTCTTCTTTCTTTCCACCCTTTGTGCCGGGTTGCTGCACAGCCTGTGGCTCGCGCCCGCTTTTTCGAAACCGCTCTGAATTGGATGGGGATGAGGGAGGGAGGGAGTGGGTGGGGGTAGATGAGGCTGCGGCCCTTGTTTTTCTTCAGAAACCCCCCCCCCCCTCGCCGCTTCGCCTTGCTGTCACATATTCACACACCGACCCATCACCTCTCCGTCCAACTCAGCGGGTCTGCCTTGTGCTGTCTGATACAGCCGGGAAAAACTATGGCGACTATTGGGGGCCCTGCTGTGCCCCAGAACGCGGTGTTCACATATGACGGCACGTCATACTTTGTGCCGGCCACCAGCGTTAAGGTATGTTTTAGAGGTTGTGTGCTGGGGCACTCCTCCAGCGCCTCCCGCGATGACAATCGGGATCTGCTGACCTTGTTGTTTCCATTTCCTCCTTCATTGCACGAGGTTTGCAAAGAAAAATCGAGCCCCGGATCTGGTTCTCCCCGCACAGTCTGCTGGGCATGGGGTGTCTGCCACAAAGGCACACAAATGGATCCGATTTCTTGAATCATCTGCATTTCTGACACACGCCTACCACCCCCTACCTCCCCTCCTCCCCCCCGCTCTCACAGACGGCAAATGCGACTACCCTGCTCCTTCATTTGAGGAGCAAGAACTTTGCCAAGAAATATAAGGACCCTGTTCCCGAGTCACTTATTATCCAGCTGGAGGCGGAGGCCGAGCGCGAGAGCGCGACAAGAAAGCTGAACGGCAAGCGGAAACTCGGAGAGTTTCTGGAGAAGCGGAAGCTGAAGGGCGATGAATACGACAACCTCGCCGCTGAGAACCCCAGCGGGTTCCCCACACTCTACACACGCCTCGAACACGACACGCGGGGCACCCGGTTCGCGTGCCACGCGTGCCGCCAGATCATCCCTGCCAGCGGGTTCTCCTCCCACCCCACCACGCTCGCACACAAGGAGGGGCTTGCTGCGAGGGGCTCTGCGGAAGACACGGATTTCATCGATTCACACAAGGATCTGTGCAACCAGGCGGCCTACCAGGCGTCGAAGACGCGGCACTGCGAGCCGTGTGAGAAGGACATCTTGCTGGGCAACTGGGACCAGCACGCGCGGGGCAGGTCCCACATCCACAAGGTGGCGGCGGCGGGGGTCCAGGATGTGGCGCCGGTTGCGGAGGACGTGCCTGCGGCGAGCGGGCTCCCCTCGACCCTCAGCTACGGCGAAGTCTCTCTCACCTGTGGCGACACGCTGCTGGACAAGTTCGACCCGGAGCACATCCCGCTGTTCGTCGCAGGGGAGGACATGTGGGCCCTGGGCAAGGAGTTCCTCTCCGCAGAGGTGGCCTACACCAAGGGCGTGGAGCTGGCCTTCTGCCTGCGGGACGCAGACCACTGGGGGTGCATGGCGGCACCCGCCCTCGCGCCCACCCTCCTGCGTAACCCTACGCATGAGTCGATGGGTGTCTGCTACATCATGCACCGTTCCCAGGTGCAGGAGCTCGTGCAGGAGAAAAAATTGGTGCACGAGAACCTCAGGATGATCTTCGTGACACACCTGGGGCCTGATGGGACAACGGCAGGGCAGCCCAGTCACGATGCTCTCCTCTTCACGCACGACAGGGGGTTCAAGCTGAAGAATGATGTGGTATGACGTTGTTTGTGCGCTGGTTCGTTAGCTATAAGCTGTGCGGGGGGATAAATGCGCTGCCCATAGTCTTTCTTTGTTTTTGCGGGAGGCCAACAGAGCCTGGTGTAAATAAAAGTAAAGCGGGGATTTGGCAAATTTTTTTTTGCAGGTAAGCCAGCTACCCGACACTTGCATCAAACCTCTTGAGACCCGGGATGCAATCAATGGTGTTAACGCTTCCCCCCGCCGCCGCTGCCGCCCCCTCCCCCTCCGCCCCGAGCCTCGCGCGCTTCTGCGCGGGCTCGGGGCTGTTGCTGCGGGCGCTGCTGCTGGTGCTGGTGCTCCTACGCCCGCTCGCCCGCTTGTTGTTAGTAGACGTTGCGCTCATTGTTGTGGGAGGGGGCAGTGGCGGTCTGCGAGGTGAGTGAGTGAAGTGAGTGAAGTTAGCGTTGCAAAGTAGCTAGCACCTAGCTGGTGTTAGCGATGGCGTGCCCTGTGTGGAAGGGCCGCCTCCCCTCCCAACCATTGGCAACCCTTGACAGAGCAGCGCTCTTTGGGGAGGTCGCTCGACCGCACCCCACACCCCACAACCACGACACCACAGGACACCATTGCACGTGGCATTGGGCCCAAGGGGCCAAACTACTCCCTCCTTGTCCGCATCGTGCACGAGCACCAGAAGCTGCGGTTCTGCAACCCAGACCTTGAGTCGCTCCTCTCCTCGGTGGAGCTGTTCATCTGGTCCCAGATGAAGGCCATCACGAAGAACGCCAACAAGCACGAAGCCGGCCACATCGTGCCACCCCAACATTAGCACTAGGGCGCGCCCTCCTCCCCCCCCCTCTTCCAAAAAAAACAGCAAAAGTGCACTACCCAACGTTGATGTGTCTCTGCATTCCCATTAGAGGGAGTGTCTGTGATGATCCGGTCAGCAGTGACCGGGGAGTAAGGTATTGCTCGGGTTGTGTGTTAGAGTCGTGATCGGATTGAGGAGCACTTCGGAGATGCTCAGTGTGTCATATGCACTGCCGATCGCCGTGTGTGTGTGTGTGGTTATGAAGTTTTAAGGCGGTGTCGCCCTGCACGGGCAGTAGCACCTCCCCTTCAGTATCGCACTCCCGAAGGATTCCCCAACACGACGTGACACCGGTTTCGACGCGTACTCTTCGTACCCCTCCCCCCGGCCGCGTCTCTTCAGCGAAGAACCGGGGATAATCGGACCAGGGGTAGCTAAACCCTGGTGGTGTCACGGGTGGGGTTGGAGAGGGAGAAAAAGGAAGAAATGAAGTTGCGAAAAAGTCAAACACTGACACGTGAAATCAATAAAAAGGGTGGTATATATCGCCCCCTTGCTGCGACGTAGACACTAAATAGTCAGGCCGCTTCAAGACAAAATGCAATTCCACACACCGAAAACAGTACAGACAGCGGCCGGACCCCCCCTCCCCTCCCCGTGTCTTCTTTCTTTCCACCCTTTGTGCCGGGTTGCTGCACAGCCTGTGGCTCGCGCCCGCTTTTTCGAAACCGCTCTGAATTGGATGGGGATGAGGGAGGGAGGGAGTGGGTGGGGGTAGATGAGGCTGCGGCCCTTGTTTTTCTTCAGAAACCCCCCCCCCCTCGCCGCTTCGCCTTGCTGTCACATATTCACACACCGACCCAT